>JAHWFO010117521.1:963793-1112025 GCA_023313115.1 Rhysida immarginata
ATAATAATAATAATAATAATAATAATAATAATAATAATAATAATAATAATAATTTTTCATTTTTTAATAATTTAACAGCAACATGGAAAAGACCACCAGATAAACTGGAAGGTCGAACCCAACATTGTCTTCCAACAGGCCTAAGCCCAAAACGGGGTTAATGAGAAAACATTTAAAGGAAAATAAAATAGTTAAATGAACGGACAAGAACAAAAAGATAAAAAAGACAATAAAAAATAATACGAATAATAAAAATAATAATAATGGTAATAAAAATAATAATTTCAGTAATACATGTAATATAACAGCAACGGGGAAGGACCCACCGGAAAACCGAAAGGCCTAAACCCCATGTTGTCGTGAACAGAAGAAATAACAAAACAGGGTTAATGCAAATACGAAAAAGAAAAAGAAAAATAAATGTATGTAATAATTTAATATTTTTATTTCGAAAATGTTTTAATAATTTAAAGTTTAAAGAATTTAAAATCCGGTAGGTTTAATTGTTTAATTGAATTATTAAAAATTATATTCACAATTTAATTATGAATTATGAATATAATTTTTAATAGTTTAATATTCTCGAAAGACAATGCCGAACTTGTCTCGAAAGACTTGTGTAATTAGCTAGATATTCCAGCTTTCCTGGAGAAATGTGCGTTCCACTTACTATGGTAACCTTAATGATTCTGGTATAAAAATCTTCATTATTGCAAAGGATTGCAGGTAAGACTTGTTGATGATAAGACAAATATACAGAGTAAATTAAATCAGACGTGAACTTTAATGAATAAATCAGAAAAGCTATAAGCAATGAGCTACAAAAATGTCATTTTTACACAGTTATTCGATAAATTATACATTCGTAGAAAGAACTAAATTGTATCTTCATATAAAGAAAGCTGGAAGCTTTATACATTGTTAAATTGATACCACAAAATGTGACGGTATTAGACACAACTAATATCTTTTGTTTGTTGGGTGGTTAAAGGGCATTTTCAATTAGTTGTTCGAGGACCGAAACTCCTAAGAGTCTTTGAGGGCTACAAAGGTTTAATTTCGTTTTCCGAGAAAACCACTTTGCAGTTTTTCCTGGAAAACTTTCTACTTTCATTGTAGCCTTTGAACTTCCACTCTCTACAATCAATGGCTATTGTGCTATCTAATATTCGTTAAATTCAACTTCCTACAGTGAAGATTTACTTCCTTAATATTGAAGTATTTCTTGGAACCTATATTTTGTGAACCAAGTGATAATTGGATGACGTTGGGAATTAATAAAAAATAACATCGAGCTGTGTACGCATGTGTTATACGGTTGTTACCTCATTTATCAGATAATTTCATATCTAATACAGATTTGATTGATCGCTTTACCACGTTAAAGCTGCTTAACCGTTAGATAAATGATGCAATTATGATGTCGTTATTAATTATTCCCAGAGTTCGTATGCAATATGTTTACTAGGAAAACCGCTGTTTCTTTCTCTATTCTCAACTTTGCTCTAATTTCCGCTACATTTAATAAACAAATGTTCATTCCCACCAAACGTGCTTATTCGACCAGCAATATAAGCAATTTTAATATCATTAAGTTATACTGCCGTAATAAAATGAATTGCCCTGGATTCCATTTATACTTTGATAGCTGTCAAATACTGGTTTAGATGCTCTGAAATGCAACGAATTTGTTCTACAACTTTTGAAAATAAAAAGTAAATTATATAAGTTACCTTAAAAAAAATTAATTAGTAAGAGAAACATGAAACTACTTATTTGTTTGTCATATCCGTCTGTCTCTGTTCATCTATAACCTTCACATCTTCGATACCCTTTGACTTAGAAGGGTGAGTTTTGGTCTGTAGATGCCTGTAAATGGGACGACATTATTAAGGATTTAGGCTATTTTAGTCCTGGAGTCAGAGATATGGGGATCGGTCTGGTTGATTATTCGGGTCTGTAAAAGACGAATTCCGCTTTTCCATTTATTTTTATATTTGGAAACAAACACTTGGTCAGGCTAACATACGAAAAAGATGAACAAGAATGTCAATGTTTGCAGTTTCAAGCGTTAAGTTTAAAAATAACAGAAATTAAGCCTCCCGAGGAAGGTATAGGAAATCCTCCTGAGTTCCTATTTTTTTATTCCTTCATCTGCATTTTTTAACCCCCCATTTTTTTAAATCAAAAAATGATTTTCTCGAGCCTTGTATTTAGAAAATATAAAAGAACCCTATCTTCTTTCCTTTCTCATCATTTTCGATCGAATGATATCTCACACCTCCATAAATTTCTAAATGTTACCATAAATTTCTAAAGACCAAGTGATTGCCACCCCCACAACTCCGACCCTATTGAGACAATTTTGCCCAAACTTTACAGTAATGTTGACCTTGCTTAGAGGAATCTGCATACCGAATTTCACTCATTTATATTTATAAATACGCGTAGACCTTTTGGTCCCCTCTAATTTCCGCCCCGAAACTCCGACCCCAGTCGGCCAATCAGAACCAAACTAAATAGTGAAGGTGCACATGCCCACAGTAAGCTATATTCCAAATTTCATCCTTCTACCTCAAAAAATGCAGAAATTATGAAGGGGACGGACGGACGGACAGACAGACGGATATTGTGAAAACTTGCAAGTAACGGATATTCTTCCACTACTTAATAATGATAACTTGCAAGTCGCTCGGCTTCTCTCAGATGGTGTTATCACCTAATCATGGAATATATAGAATACATATATGGAATATATGGAATTCTACTACTTTCTTGACTTAATAAACTGAATTAAGAAGCCTACACATGCAAATAGTGCTACTTATTGAAGATATAACATGAACCTTCAAAGAGAAGAAACTTAGTAATTATTCAGCTTTTGGAGTATATGATTATGATTCAAAGATTTTTACAAAGGATTAAGGAAATGTAACTGATGTTTATTTTTAGATTATAAAGGAGTTAAAACTACGTTGTACGAATCCTACCTACTTAAGTGATCAGAAAAGCGTACTGTTGTTTACTTATTATTAATTAACTTGAAGTTGTTGGTTATCAATTCTATATGGTGTCTCAAATTAAAGTTAACATTTCGTAGCTCGCTGCAGCAAAAGTATTCATCAGAAAGTGATGAAATTCTGGGAATGCCTTAATTATATGATTGGATTTTTTTCCAGAGCAAAAAAAAATTAGTTCCAAAACCACCAATAGAGGGTGTATCTCAAGATCAAATACTGGCAAATGCTAAATTTGGTTATGTAAAGCTGCTAATGCAGAACCAAAGTCAGAACTGTTTAGCATCTTCCAGAACGTGCTTTTACCAAAATGTTTTACCAATAAGGTGAATCTGCTACGGAAGTTTTGCTAAAATTTCCTTCTTTGAAACAATTACGAAAAGGTCCACTCACTGACAATGGACTAACAGCAATGACTGTGTAATTTGAAGAAACTGGCTCATTGGTTGTTCAGCCAGAAAGAGGACAAAAGCGTGTTGATCCTCAGGTGGTGGGTGATGACTTGGTCTACCCTGATCCCATTTTATCTCTGACAGATCTAAGGACAGCATAACATGCTATGTGCGTACATTCCAACGCATACACCGATTTCAATCGTTGAACATGCTGTTTTACGCTGTAGATAGTACCAGACAATGGTGGCCATTATATTTAGCATGTTTTATAATCATTAGACAAATAAATTGTGTAGTTCATTGTTACGTTCCCTACAAAGCTATAGAACGCCTTCTATTGGTGGCTTTTGGAACTAACTTTTTTTTTTACTCTGGAAAAAATTCCATCATATAATTAAGGCATTTTCAAAATTTCATGACGTTCTGATGAACAGGTTTTACTGCAGCAAGCTATGAAATGTTAACTTTAATTTGAGACACCTTGTAGAATTGATAAACAACAAGTTAAAATTAATAAATAATAAAAATAATTTCAAAAACCAACTTAAATTTTTGCTTCTGTAATCCTTAGAGGTATTTATTATTATAATGCATATACGTGTTGTTCTTATAATCATTTAACCATATTTTCTTGGCGCATTTAAATTATACATTCTGTCAAAATAAGAAGCATGGATATAATTAATTAAAAAATATCTCGTGCACACACTCTTGTTTTTATTCCGGATAATAAAATTGGATTTAGTTGATGATTTGCACATAGATGGTGCATTTGAGTCCGGAGTAACAGAAAACAAAGTGTTTTTTCTCTGAGGCTATCAAAAGCTTTTTGAATAGGAACCAACAAAACAAATAAAGTAAGTACATAAATAAAGAAGCTAAGACACTAAAAGTTTTTGGAAACAGCCAAATAAGTCAAAGTAAATGGATAAAAGAGTCAGAGAAAAAGGCGTAAATAAAAAAATTGTGGAATTGCCACTACACTTTCTGACAGTTCCGAAAAAAATATGTTAGTATAATAGAGAAACAGGAAGAAAGAGAGGGATAGAGAGAGAGAGAGAGAGAGAGAAAGATCGTGAAACAGGAAAAGCAAACCAGTGCAAAAAGTGAGAGGAAAATATATATAAAAAAGAAGGGAGCAATGGCGTAAGTGGGAGCACCACTTCCGTCCGCGTCGGCGCACAAGGATCAGATTAGTGCCGTGTGGGTGGAGAAGGCCGCGCCAGTGCGCAAAGAGATAAGCGTCGGCGTTGAGAAGGGGGTGGGAGAATGAGTTGGAAAGGGTGGCAGATTGCAAACGGGGTGGGATGATGAGGGTGGGAGGAAATCCAGATCTCATTGTTTGATAAACGTAAATGATTTGTAATTGCAAGAGACAAGAGCGTAAACACAGAGCTGCGACCGTTGGTCTTTAACACGCCCGAACCAAATGGCTTTGCCCAGCGGAAGAGCTACTTCAAGGAATAATTTATTTGCACCGGATCTAATGATCTCCACGTAAGGGAAATAACTATCGTTTTGAATCTATGTGCTACCCATTGGAGCTGTTCGAAATCCGTTGAAATTTGCACCTTTTTGACCAATTTTACTCTTGTTAAACAAGTAGCCGCTACTATACTTATCTTTATTTGCTAAATTATTAAGAATTTAATCAATTACATGTTAGAAATTGCTTCAAACGCGCTTAAAACCAAATTATGTACTTTTATTTGTTCGTCCGTTTTACTTGAGTTTTGAGTCCAAAGAGAAAAATTTACTTAGTACAACGTCAGTTATAATCGTTAAACTTGGAAACCGAATCACTGCTACAGATAACACTCATATTGTACTATGAGTGAGTCAGAATTAAGAAATCTGACATTGAAGAAATGTTTTGAGAATGGAATTCTAACGGAAAAGTTTGGGCAAAAGCTAATCTTTCTTTTCTGATACTATTGTATATGTCGTCCGCTGAATGTTGAAGGCACTAACTCCATTTGATCTTCTAAATCACATTCTGGTATAATTCGAAAGAGAAAGAGGAGACCCATCGTATAAGATGAGCTATGAACAAGATAACTGTGCTAAATTTTTGGTAAATCAATTATGCGCAAAAGTGCTAAGTTTTGAAGGATTCAGATCGCTCATGGTAGTTCCAATCATACGGCGAGTTTGTATGATCTATATGAAATATTGCCCTGGAAGCATGTGCTTGATGTTAAGTGCTTGTTCAGATAATTATATCGAGTTTTCATTCATTTGTTGAAATCAAGTAAGATAAGGTTTATTGTTCTCCTGTAAATCTTGACAAATTGGAGTTAGCACCTTTAAAAGCTAAGCCCATCTACGTGGTCTATGGGAGTAAGTTCCGAGATAGTAATTGAGCGAAATTATTACTCTTCAGAGACATAAGTTTATTTGAAAATACGCTTATATATAAATAAGCAAGTGTAAAAATGAATTTGGCTAAATAACGAGAGTCTCCTTAACACATTCTTTGTTTTAACACTTCCGACTGACTTTTCGGTTCTATACTTTCGGTTCTGTCCTATTCATCTTTCTATCTTGCAACCGAACCAAATATCTTTGACCACTTGTTCACCTCTGAATTTTGGCCTAAAAGACTACTTGTAACTCCTTTTATTGGGCCATTAAAGACTGCGCAGCGCTTCTGATTTCAGAATCGTACAGGATGGCACCTAATTTAGCAAACAAAAACTCTTTAAGCAATGGACTTATTATCAAAATGTTCGCGGATTAAGGACAAAGTCACAAGAGTTCTATAATCAAGTAATCTTAAGCGATTATGACATTATTTGTCTATCAGAAACTTGGTTAGACCAGACTATAACAAGCAAATTGGTTTTTCCAGATTACTATAAAGTCTACCGAGCTGACCGAGACCCAACAGTCGGAGTCCGCGGTGGAGGATCCCTTATTGCCGTGCGCTCCTCGATCATATCAAAACGCTATGTTGAGCTTGAAACAATACCGGAATGTGTTTGGATTAAATGTGACTTTAACTCAGAGAAATTTATCCTTGGTTGCCATTATTTTGTACCAGCGTATCCCGTGAAAAATTTCCTAAATTACTTAAATTTTATTGAGTCGGAATTAGCTTCATATTCTGGATCAATTATGCTCGTAGGAGATTTTAACCTTCCCCTGTATGCTGATCTAATTACCAATACTAGGACCACCAATACCACAGAGGCCACTAAGATCTCATCAATGAACTCGGTAATGTCTTTCTTGGGGTTGTCCCAGAAGAACCCTATTCTAAACTGCAAACATAGATTACTTGACTTGCTTTTTACCTCATGGACCCAACTGGAAGTCTGTCTTGCCGACACAAGTCTAGTTGATGCAGATCCATATCATCCGCCAATTTCCTTTGAAATTTTTGTGCTCAGAGACTGCCAGTCTACTGAAAACGAGGTATATAGTTTTAAACGAGGCGATTATAAATCGTTATTTTTGGACCTACTTAACGCCAATGGGCTCCCGTTATATTCCTCCTCTGACCCGGACTTTTGTGCTGAATATCTGACTTCGCAAATTCAACAATCCATGGATAAGTTTATTCCGAAATTCCGTCCATCCAAGGGGTTCTACCCTTCCTGGTTCTCTAGTGACCTCAAGACATTACTTAGGAATAAAAAGAGACTGCACACCCGCTGGAAACGGTATGGAAAGATTAGCGACTATATCCAGTACAGAAACTACAGAAAGCTTGCCAAGGAACAACTAGCGAGAGACAGAGACAGACACCAAAACTATATGGAGCATTGCTTAAAATCAAACCCGAAGGAATTCTGGAACTTTGTTGGGACCCTAACTCGAGACAGAAGAGAGGATATTATTATTAAAAATCACGATGGAGTGCCTTTATCATCCGACGAGGTTCAACAACGATTTACTGAGTACTTTGCGCAATTGTACTGTCAACATCCCTGTCTATTAAATAATTTTAGTCAATTCTACGAAGATAATAAACTGCCAGGTGATATTCCCTTCTCCTTGTCTTCTGATAATCCCTCCTTCGACTTCTCTCGAGCTGATGTCGACAAGTTGATTAAAAGTATCAAACCCTCCAAAAGTTTAGGACCTGATGGAGTCCCACCGTTTATTATAAAAGGATGCCGAGAGATTATTGCCCCCTGTCTAATACACATATTTAAACTGTGCTTCCAAAACTGTGTATTTCCTTAAAGTTGGAAATCTTCTATAGTGGTCCCAATATATAAAAACAAAGGAATCAGAGATGACCCAAGCAACTATAGCCCTATCTCCCTTCTATCCACATTTGGAAAAATTTTCGAGAAACTAATTTATTCTAAAGTGTTTCCGTTTTTCAGAAACGCATTGCATCCAGCACAGCACGGATTCCTTCCAAATCATTCTACCACCACGAATTTAACAGTTTTACTGGGGAAGATTCAAAAGTCCTTTAGCTGTGGGAGTCAATTAGATGCGATCTATTTTGATTTAGAGAAGGCTATTGATAGGGTTAACCATTCCTCCCTCCTGTTTAAGCTATCTTACTATGGATAAGCTCCCTACTTGGAGACTATCTTTTGGACAGATATGGGACCCTAAAAATAAATCGTAAAATCTCACACACAAAACTTTATATGTTAAAATATTTAATGATTTTGATCTTCTTTTCTCTTCAACTGAAAAATTTTGTTAAACTCTACAAACTTATTGTTTTCAACATTTTTATGATTGAACAATTTATTATTCTTTACTTTTTATCGCTTACATTGTCTTAGGCATATTGCTGTTCAATGTACATTGTAAATTAAATTAAATTAAATTAAATTAAATTAAATTAAATTAAAATTAAAAATTAAAAATTATATTATATGTGTAGATGTTGCCCTCGCTTCGCTGGTGTAGTGAGGGAAAGTCAATGATGACGAACAGACTAACGTTTTTACGTAATACTCGCTGATCTTTAAAATGTAAAGCAAGCATGAAAATGAGGTTGCCTGGAAGAGCCTCCATGTGTGAATGTAGGATCGCTGTGAAATAGGTTATATCTACTATGGTGCGATTATTTGAAATACGAATAGACTTACCTGATTTTCCAAGAGTATTCAATGAGTGGCCCGAAAAGTAAATTACAAGCAGCGAGAGTGAATTTGTATTTTATTTTGAATTTTAGTACAATGTTAAAAAATTATTTTTATTGTGATCTGGAATAAACATAATGTTTCCATTTTGAGCCTTGAAATCATTTTCAGCCTTCTTTAAAACTATAGTCATACAATAATTGGAAAATTAAATTGAAATTCATGCTTCACGATTAACTTTAGTGCATGCAGAGAAGCATCATACTATACAATGAAAACCATTTTAAAACTTCTTTGAATTTTTTTCAATTTAAGTAAACTATATCTACCAAAAGGCAATTGGGCACCTATACAAAATGTTTATTTGGTAATTTTGAACTGTCAGAAGCGGTGACCCAACTCCTTGGGGCGATAATAGCAGGGATGCTGGAAACTAAGTTATGGAGGACATCCATGGGAATTTTCCGCTATTCTTCATGCAACACTTTTCATAAATGGATAGTGGAAGTAGTCCATTAATCCTGAGACTTTATTCGTCGTACTAACTAGTCCCATATTTGCTCGTTGGAATTGAAATCGGTGCTCGGCCAATCCAAGCGTTGAATTTTGTTGTACTCTTCATAGCATCGCAAGGCAGCAGCAGCAACATAACACTTGTCATTGCCATCTCTTGGAAGCAACAGGGTCCATTGAGTAATAATGCCACAGTGTTGGGAGCACTTAGTTGTCCAGATTATTGCTGTATGACTGTAAGTTCATGTTACCAAAAACAACTATCAGGGGTTTAACACGATAGTACGTTTAAAAAGCCTCTACAGCCTAATGTCAAGGGTGCCCGTTTGCTTTTTAGTAGATAGTGTAATTTTTTCCTATATTTGAAATTAAAATTGCTATATTGTTATTTTGTTGCTTTTTGAAAGAGAATTGTTGTAAGAAATTCTTTCTCTTTTCAAATGCGCACAAATGATTTTCAAAACTTATTTTTAAACTTAAAAACCTCATAATTACTGAGTGGAAAAGGAAAGGGAAAATTCCTTGACCTAAAGTATTCATTTCTTGTTTATAGATATATAAGAAAACCATTTCTTATAATTAATGGAGATTTATATTAGAATTTTTAATAAATGAGAACAAAATAAACTAACAAATGGGATACAATTGATATCTCAAGATAAGCTGTCTCATATGGATGGCAAATAAAATAAATAAACACTTTTCTATAATTTTAAAAATTCTAGTTTTGAGCGTCTTCAATTTTTTTACCCTTAAATGTTGTCGGCAATTTTAAAAATGTAAATAAATCGGAGCAATAAATCATATGAAAGAATTAAATTATTTCTGTTATGTGGTTAATTTATCATTGCCTTGGTGCCCATATTTTCTAATGAAAGTTTTAGGAAGACGTTCGCTGTAATTTTCCATGTTCTCTCCATGACATAGCACCTTTACGAAATGCAGTGGCGTCTCCTATTTCATGTTAGATAGTTATAAATTAGTCCCCTTTGGAGTTATGGAACTTGTATGGCTAATCTTGTCGTTAAAAGTAGAAAATGTTAAAAATTATAACGTTCTGCATTATTTGTTTTTTTTTTTACTATTCAAAACTCAAATGCAACTGTTCGTTGAAATAGCTCTGATTAATCCCCAGAAATTTAGTTCCTCAGCTTTTTGGATTACTTTTGTAAACAAATGTAAAAGTTTTAATTTCGTCTTCTAGTTTTAATTGATGGTTAAAAACAATTTAGCTCCTTCTCGTTCTACTGCTTAATACGGTATTCAACAACTTGCTTCACAACTTCATTCAGCATTATGAAACTTTAATTTTGCGGTTTGTCCATGCATTCAACACACAACTCGACATCCACACCTTCATAAAAGAGCATGGTTTCTAAGTGAATAATTCTAAAGCATTCAAGCCAAAAGAGACGGTTGCGTCTCAGAATACAGTCTCTTCTAAAAGGTTTATTGTGTTGAATTTTCCGTCACCTCGTGTTAATTTATTTCGAGTTACACGGAGGTCACTTTGAATATTCAAATAAAGGCTTTTGTCTCCGATTCATGGTCGTTTTTCGTGCCATTGTAGAAAGAATGCTAATAGCCTTGAGATCGCTATAGGAGAGAGCGGCAATAGGCTACTCCTTGAGAACGCTGTCGCCTCCGCTTAAAGGTGGTGGCAATCAGGAAATGAACTCGGATATCTTCATTATTCACTTTGGAAGGGCTCTTTCTGTTTTCTCTTCAAAGGCATGCGACATTTGATTAAAAATAAAGACGAACGTTCATCCTTTAACTCCCATTGCTTGATTTTGTTGTCCGATTTTAGTAAGAGATTCTCGCTACGTATTCTGGAAATTTATAGAAAGAAAAGCTATTTTCAATGTATTATAGCACTTATGTGCCTAGAAGCATTTCTTTTTTGCATAATGGAAAAACGAACTTAGGGCTCCTTCATTACTAAGGAGATCAGCAAATTGGATATAAAATTCATTGATAGTGAACTCTTTGCAACAGTTTAAGTTACAAACCCTTGCGATCAAATATCTGATTACAGAAAATGACTTGGTGATTATTTCTGTTTTAATATGCTAGCATTGTCGTCTGTGGCAAACTGCGCGATCTCGTCAAGGAATTTAACGAAAACGCAAGCGGCCACGCGCTATAAACAACTTAAAGAAAATTTTCATTATTTTTTTATGAGAAAAACCTTCGTTCAATTTCATTTTCAGTAGAATTATCGCCTCTGCGCATGCTATATTTAGGATATAATTAACATTCTTCATCACTTAGCCGATTGTGAGCATTTAAATTAGATTTTAAGAAGCATTAAGAGCTTATTAATATAGAAAAAGTATTTTAAATTAAAATTAAGTTATTCTCGTTCGGAATGAACACTAAGATATATGCCTATTACGAAGAAAAACCGTTAAATGTAAAGCAAACACGACAGAGGACTCTGGCGGATATTTAATAAAATTATTAAGGCAATAAAACTCATCAAAAGCTAAGAGCATGGACAATAAAGATTATATTCTGACTTAAAACTTTTTCTTATCAAGCAAAATTATGATTTTACAACTATATTAAATTTAAAATCTTCAGATCTTTTTCCTACATATTGTTAATTTTTTTAAAATCTTTTTCTTAGGTTGATTTAAAGGGCAGGTTCCATTAGTGTCTTATCAACAAAGAATATCGCGTATTTTCTTTCTTTTATTTTTTTATATCTACCTATAAAAGCAAAAATTAATCTTTTAGAGTTAAAAAGGTCTTAAATGAGTAAATATCGGACGTACCTCGTTATGAAGTTTTCTAATAAACTTAAAATGAATGCAAATTTTATAATTTTCGAGTCTAATCCTCTTATTTAATTTCGGAAAGTGCGAAAATTTTAATTAAAGTAACCAACTGTTTAAAGTTAGAGTTAAGCCGCAAGAAACCAGGCACCAAGAAATGTCATTAACAAAATTTCGCTACCAAATGTCAGAGAACTTGCTCACATTCTCGATAAGACTATCTTGGATCAAATTAGACCTTCTTCCTATCTAAGGAAAGATCTTAATATTGAATGTTGCCATTTTAATGGTATGATTTATTAATATTGCTCTGGAGCTCAGAGAATATTATTTATTTATTTATTTATTTATTTATTTATTTATTTTATATTTTTATTTTTTTATATATCGAGAAATATGTCCATTGTTCATCATATTTTTTAATCATTTTTTTACGATTTTTAGATCGGAATCTAAAAACTTTATTATAAGGATGACTTCATAAATTTATTGAATTTAAATTGAATTTCTATAAGAATTATAATTTATGGGCTGACATCTTTTATTTGTTCACTATTGTCTTTATGAAATATTAATGATTTTATACTTGATATAAATCCTCTTTCTCCCAGGAGATTTGAAAAACCACCCGTCTCTCTCTCTCTCTTCTACCCGATTCTAATCCCTTGTTCCTCGTCCTTTTAAAATTTTTTGATTTCTCAAGTGCCGGAGATAAAGTTGGAGAGAATTCTAAAAATTCAGGTCAAAATCTCTCGAGCTTAGTGTCCTTCAAATGTCAATAATGTCAGAATCTCTCCAGTCGTACATGAAAGCGAAAAACGTCTTTGTTCCTTAAGCTGGCGCTGAAACTCGTGAAGCGATTGTTGAATCTCTTAAGTCTCTCCAATCACAAAAGTTGCTGCTACACTTCAAACTGAGAGTCTTGGATGGAGAAATCGCGATCGAATTTTAAAAAATTGAAGATAAAGTTGAAAAAAAAGTCTAAGTATTCTCACCAGTTGTTGAATGGCACTTTTTATTATTGATCCAAATGAAGCCAGTTTTCATATAGTCACGTACTGAGAGCCCTTTTGAATGAATGAAAATAAACATTGTGGTGATGATCTTTTTAATGGCTTGTTATGACATCAGTTATGTTTTTAATTATACGAAACGGTATCGTAACGATATTTTTATTGATGATAATTAAGAATCACATTGCTCTTTTCTTAAGCAATCAAAACATTTTGCTTGTAATTCGAAAGTCTTGTCGTTCGCTTCTCTTGACTACAATTAATAGGTGTTAGCTACAAGGTGTTACTTGTATAATGAAGTAAAGAAAAAAGTACTACTACGATCAAAAAGTCCGGAGACTGACCTTCATGAAGGACGTGATGTATTGTCATGATGTATTACACAAAACCGCCTTCAAAGTAGCCTACTCCCCTTCTGCAAGTATGCACTTCTGCCAACGCCAGTATTTACTTACTTACTTACTTACTTTACAAACCCACTTATCCGTTAGGGTCGCGGGGGTAGCAGCCCTATGGAGGATCTCCAGCGATCGCGATCTTCCGCCATCAGGCGCATGTTCTCCCTGGTAATACCCAAGCGACTCGAACCCAGATTCTCCTTGTAGTCTAGCCACCTGGTTCTTACCCACTGGCTTGGAAAATAACAACTGCCTAGGTCTCTTACCCACTGGCTTGGAAAATAACAACTGCCGAGGAAGGCCAGTTTGCGGTATCCGTTTCACGTGGCCATACCACCACAACTAAGATCTCTCAATGCGGCGAAGTAGCGACTCAACACCTAAAGACTCCCTTATTGTGCTGCTGTGCACTCTATCTAGTAGGGTAATATCTGCCACACCTCTCAGAAATCTCATTTCGGCCGCTTGTACCCGCGATCGCAATCTTTCGGTCATTACCCAAGCCTCATGACCATAGGTGAGAAAGGGGACAAGGATAGATTTGAAGACAGAGAGCTTGGCTTCGTCACCCAGCTCGCGTTTCGTTGCCACGGATCGCCACAGTTCACGTCTGACACAACTTGCTGCACCGATCCGAGCATCCAACTCTTTTTCCTGTCGTCCATCACTCGTGAATGCAATCCCAAGATACTTGAACTTCTCCACCTGTCTCAATGGGGCTCCCCTAACATGGAGAGCGCACTGACCAGAACCTGAGTCTTAGTCACACTAATCTTCATCCCAGTTTCTTCACATTTGGCTGCAAACCAGTCTACTGCATGCTGAAGTTTTGTGTGAGAAGACCCAAGGAGCACAAGGTCATCAGCAAAGAGCAACCTCTCCACCAAGCAGTCGCCCACACAAACACGCCTGCCAACGCGAGTACAGTTGCTGAAAACATCCCTGGAAGCCATTGGAGGAGATGTTTCCTGAACCTTGAAACGGCATCCTTTAAGTTCGTTTTTCAGACGGGAGAACACGTAAAGCTGCATGGGGCGAGATCGGGTGAGTAGAGAATTAGAGGAAGGGCTGATGTTCCAATTTTGCTTAGTGCAGCCTGCACCATGAAAGACCGATGTGCGGGGGCATTTTCATGTTGCAGTAACCAATCCTTACTTTTTCCAGAGTTCTGGGCGTTTCCGGCGGACAGCATCATGGGAGCGAGCTAGGATCTGTGTGTACCTCTCCTCGTTCACTATCGTTCCTTCCGGTACGAACTCGTAATGTACCACGCCACTCCGACGGACGCGAACAACTACTGTTCACTGATACGCATTGTTTGGAAAAACCTTGCACTGCAGAGCTGCTTCCTCCTTACCACGTTTCGCATCATATGTGCATCTACGCCACGGTCAAATAGTTTCCCTTTTCTCCAAGTCTGACTGGAGATATCAGCACAGTCTCCGAACTTATTGATCTTAGTAGTATATCACTCCAGGGAATTGCAGTTTTGTAAAAAATAATTCATTCATATACTTAAATGAAATTTTTAATGGACGAAGAATACGATGGGAAGGTATTTACTATAACAAGCATGAATGAATGAATGAATGAATGAATGAATGGGAATCATGAAATATCATATAACTTACAAAATTATCAATTTAAGCATCTTAGATTATATACTGTGCTAATATACTGATTGCACTATTTAACATTAGATATGAAAGGATATCAGAAAGTAACACCATTTATTTTTCAACGCAAGAAATATAGTCGCTGTCTAAAAATTAACATAACCAAAAAGAAGGCTGAGTGCATGCACAGACAGTGCATAACAGGATTGTTCCTGCGCACACGCACTACGTGCTACCAGTCGCTTTACAAACGACCACCGCTATCACATCGTCTACAACGGCGAGCTAATATATGGTTTCTTTTCGCAAAAGGTTAAAAACCTGCCGAAATTCATAGGGAATTGGTAGAAGTTTACGGTGATGACTGTCTGGATTATTGCAAAGTGTTCAACTGCTGTACAATGTTTCGGGAAGGAAGAGTTAACCCTGCCGATAAACAGCGTTCTGGGCGATCTGTATCAGCGGCAACATCAACCATTATCGAGGACATTAGCAGCGCAATCAGAAAACCGTCGCATTTCCTTGAATGGGATATGGTTCTATTGATTCTGCATGGGATATGGTGAATGAGAAGCTTGGATACCGCAAAATCTGTTCGCGTTGGATTCCAAAAAGTCTGACACCAGAATAGACCGGCAACAGAATGGCGTGTAGTCTGCAACATTTGCAGCGGTACAACCAAGAGGAAATGCGTGTCTGAATAGCATTGTCATAGGAAATGAGTCCTGGTCTTGTACTTCACACCTGGGCCTAAAACTGCAAACATTGTGTGGAAATATCAACATTCTCCAGTTCGCAAAAAATTCAAAGTTTCTCCTTCAGCTCGAAAGATTATGCTTAGAGTTTTTTTTTATATAAACAAGACATCCTACTCGCAGAGTTCCTGCCTCGTGGGTTAACCGTCAACGCCGCTAGCTATTGTGAAACATTGACTAAACTACGGCGTGCTTTTCGGAATAAACAGAAACAGGAAATGATGTTCGACTTCTTCATGACAACGCACCCCCCATGTGGCGAGCGTCTTCAAACTAAATCTGGTCCGTTTCGGTTAGGGGCTTCTGGACCACCCGGCCTACAGTCCGGACTTAGCGCACTCGGACAACTACCCCTTTGGTCCCATGAAGAGATTTCTGGATAGTCATAGGTTCAATTTGACGAGGAACTCAAATCTGTCGTGCGCCATTGGCTGTATTCACAGCCGATGGACTTCTATGAGCGGGGTATTCTGAAACTGGTGCAGCATTGGGATAAACGCCTAAACCGACAAGGTGCCTACGGGAAAACTAGATAAAAATGTTTAGTTTTAGCTGCACTTAGTTGTTTACTTGCAAGTTTTGTAATTTTCTTTGAAAAAATAAACAGCGTTATTTTCTGATATCTCCTCATACATTTGAAATTACAAAAATAATGCCCTTACAGAAAAATATTTATGTAATGAAAATAAACAGCAGTAATGGCTTTCAACCTGTTAAGGCTGTTGGGAAAGTTCATGAGCTGTCTTTATCGGCGATGTTGATTTTACGGCCTCATCGAAATTAAACGTTATATCACGCAAGGAGTTTTGAGGAGAGCGAAACAAATGGAAGTCTGAAATTGGACAGATGTGTATTGTGGATGTGGAAATCTAAGCTTCAATAATTTTTTACGTGGGATCAAACGTTGGGGGTCGTGCGTTGTCATATGAAACGCAACTCTTTTATGATTAACGAGCTAGTGACGTTCTGGATGATGGATTCGTTCAAATTGTCCAATTGCCGACAGTACACATTCGATTGGATTGTTTGGTACCTTGGTAGGAGCTCCAAAAACACGACACTTTTAAAATCCCACCACAATGAAAGCGAAACCTTCTTCTGATGAATGTCTGCTCTCAATATCGTTTGAGGCAAATCTTCACTGACGTTCTTGTAGAACAAAGTCAGCGTAAACTTTACACAAGCTTGAGGCGCGTTCTTTTGTCTACGGAAGTAAAACAGTAAAATATGGCGAAAATGTACAGTTTGGTTATCCATATTCAGTTTGTTGTAAAATCTTCAAAATTAAACGTCAATGAATGGCTCAGATTTGTAGAATGAAGGTAGAAATCTCAGCTCTCAAATGATATACCAACAACATAGTTGCGAATGATGTAGCACTTCCAAAAAATGAGCTTGCGTCATCTGTTGCAAAATTCCGTTAATACTTTTCCAAGAACTCAATATATTAATTTATCATATCCAAGACAACAAGTCGTGCAGAAACGAATAAAGAATAGAATAGTGCAATTTAAAAAAGAAAAAATGTGGTGCCATAAGGCTCATATAACTTTTGTCTTTACTATTTTGTAACACTACCACAATTATTATCAGCGTAACTTGTGTATTAGAGCATTAAAAGAATAACAGTATATTGGAAAACATTACACATAAAACATTCTCCTGTTCATTTAAACTACTTTAACCAATTGGTTAGTGCGGTGAACCAGGATGAAAGTATTAAAAATCTTATAAAGTTTCGCCTCCAGGTTAATTGCTCCATAAACATGACCACGGAATTTCTCCGTTGGAGAACCTTCATCATCGTCGGCCGCGTTTAAAGTCTCTTTACTGGCATCATTAAGGTAGTCATGGGTAACTGCAGAGCACATTCTAGTAAATTTACGTTAAAGGTAATAAGCCTGAGTAGCTTGCCTTCCAATAACAAACGAAAACACGTAAATAACATGCGCATGTAGAGAAATGACACAGGAAGCATGATTTTCAGAATTACTGGTTAATTAATGTTATAAATGAATGAACTGTGTTACTTGGATGGCGGTGACGTCAGTTCTTTGTTCCTAAGTAACGACTACGGACCATCGATCGCTGGAAGTCGCCAATTCGTGGGACAATTAGAGAATTCTCCCTTGGCTGTTTCTTTTTTTTTTCTCTTTCTTTTTTTTTTGTAAATGGTCCCTCTTCCGATAGCTCTCACCATTACATGATAGACGTTCTTTTAGATTGATTCTTATGAAAGATGACCTAATGAGCTGGAAACAGCTTATTCCCTACAGATTTCAAATCCATTATTTTTTTACCTAAGCTGACAAAATTCAAGATTTAATAAAGATTATGTACAGTATTAATAGAAGCTACCTAGGATAAAGGCATGCATTGACAGCGCCGGAAGCATCACTATTTGTCATGTTACCCTAACATTTGTGAAAGTAATGACGCACTTAAATGATTACAGGTTCAATAAAGTTTTCTACAAAAATCAATACATGTATCTTGTGATGCCTCGTCGAACTGCAGTAGAAACTGCTATAGGTCGTAGCTTCTCGCAGTTCATTGGGATTGGCTGCTGGAGAACCCTTGATGGATTCGATGTCCAGCAATCATGACCCAAACGTGTTCACTATCGCGAAGAAGGCATTAATATACCTGGCAACATGTGGTTACTGCTGGTATATAGCGTCAAAAATGCGATGAAGGAAGGGCATAGTTTCTGACTTTTACTTTTCTTAAGAGAGTGGTTACTTTTGAGAGAATCTGGGCGAATAATACCCAGTGGCGCCCAATACTATCTCCTCTACCGTTCGGCCAGATGACGTTGGACAATGTACGCTGGATAATAGTTCTCATTACGATATCGTCTAAAGCAATGTCTGCCAAACATTTCAGCTTATGGCATATTGGACGAGGAGAATTTAATTTGCGGCACACCAAATAAAAATTGCAATAAAATTAAATCTTTCGCGACACACAGTTTAGTAGACACTAGTCTAAAGCGTATCCAATGTCAAAAGAATCTGCCATAGAGGAATGTGTGCAGCCTGTCCCGTTTAGCAGACAACTCGAATTGTAAAAGCTGATAATACTACTGCTCTACGCTTGTGAAGAAACTGATATCTGCTATTGTCTTGTGGAAGCGATGTCTTTCATCCCGTGGTTTCATCTCAGTTCTTACTCCGGTTCCCTTCAGTCCGGTACTGCCACACTCGCCTCAGTATTCAGGTGTAATTTCCCTTCTGATTAACAATATCGTAGTACGAAAGCCCATCTATATGCAGGCCGGTCATTCTTCACCATTCGAAGTCTGTCATTTGTTTATATTGAGCCGCTTGGACGACGAGGTATAGCGATCTGGAAAAATGTTATAGTTCGCTGATACGATTACTCGGGAACAGTTAAAGATAGGAAATTGCAATTTTGAAGGATTAGAGAGAACGTTAGTTCATATATGGCATCAATATCTGGTAAAATTCGACCTAGCAGCTTTCAAGATATGTGCTGAATGATGTATCACTTCAACGGTTCTCCATTCATATGACTCACAGAACAATTCAAAAAACGCTGCTAAGTCCAGGAAAGCCTAATTACTTTGCAATTATAATCATTTGCATATCATCATACACTACTTTGCATTTCTTGCAAGTTCCACTCACTTTAAAAATCTGATATTACTAATCTAATTGCTGGAGTGAAATTCCTAATTATTTTAAATACAGGATTATCGAAATTAAACTTCCCTAACTCAGAGAAGTTCTACTGACGCAAATGATACGAAACATACAATGCAAATGATGCGCTCGTCGTTTATTAAATAAAATAAAAATGGTATAAACGTTCGCCGATAGGTGGCGCTGTAGCAAGATTACATTCACTTGTGCATTAACTGAGACTAGCGACAACATATGCAAATGACGAGTCAGATAAAAGGAGGGAGACATACTTTGTGATCCCAGAATTTCAACAGTGTCAATGCGTCCAGGACACGATATTCGTGTAAGACGGTGCACCACCTCATATTGCTCGTATTGTTCAACAGGTGTTACGGCTATACGATGGGTTTCACCGACGGTTTTCAACAGATTGGCCTCCTCGCTTACCTGATCTCAGCCATGAGGCTTTTGGTTATAAGGTTTCTTAAAGGATCGGGTTTACCGTGATAAAACCATAATCCTGCTGCAGCTGAAAGCGAGCGTTCGTCGGCATGTTCCAGGGATTAATACGGACTTATGCAGCGTTCAGTTGAACATTCTGGAAACAGAAAGGGAGACATATTGAACATTTGTAAAACGATTTATTTGGTGACAAATAGGAAAGAAAATTCCACAGCCTGGGATCGAACCAGGAACCTTCTGCTCACCGTGCAGATGCGCCAGCCAATTGCGCCACTGCGGACATGGAAGCATTACGCTATCTACATGCCCTTAGGGCTGGCTGGAGCAGTACCCAGTTCGCAGGCTGGAACTATCTTTCCTACTGGCGTAATAATCGTTAAAGAATAATAATTGGATGTTCTATGAAGATTTTATACACGCCATACCTCAGATGTTTTAAATTATTGATGAAAAATAGAATTGTCTACTTCGCTGCATTTATTTGGGTGCAGCGCGACCTATCGGCGACCTTTTGTACCAATTTTTGTTTATTTAATAAATGGCCAGCGCATCATCTGCACTCTTTGTTATACAAGTTTGTGTTATTTGCGAAGTAGAACGCTCTTTCAGTTAGGGCAGTTTAATTATGATAACCCTGTATATGAAACAATAATTCATAGAAATGTATTAGCTTATTTTGGATGTTAAGGTGCGAGATCGTGCAGAGTGTATTCCTAATAAAATTTTGTCCTATTTTCAGCCTTTTTTTTTTCTTCTTTTCGTAAGAAATGTAAGAACATTAAGCTACATTTCTTTCGTAATTTATCGCGAAACGAAATTTTATTCGTAACAAAATGCCTTCTGATTTTTATCACACAGCTTTAATGAAATTTTGTGATGGAATCTACTTAACGCAGTTCTGTTCTAATCATTTCCCCCCCTGTGAATCGGGCATGAAATTGAGCGCATTTTTGCCGATGGTTCCAACAAATGAGCACCGTTATCTTTTTTCCTTCTCTCTCTCTCTCTCTTTCTATCCATCGGTCCTGAGCTTATATCGTATGATTACACCGCGAATAGAAAAACCGTGCCACTCCTTCTGATCCTATTGCAATTCCATCGATCGCCGTGTTTAGCGCAATGGCCTCGAAACCCCTCCAACTTGGAGAGCTGAGAAAATTTTAGCGCCTTTCTCCATCCCTCACCCCCTCCATATTTCCTTCTCCCTCTTTCCCTCCGTCTTCTTCCCTCCTTCCTTTTATAATGCGGATCAACCACGCTAGCGCCAATTGATGGCCGTCGTGAACACTTTTTATGGATCGCGAGAGCACCCTAGTCGCACTTAGTGCCCGAGCAGCTGCATAAAAATATCTACTTACACCTGTAAGGTTTTTTTTTATGCTGACCCAACAATCTCGAACTTATGGATTTCAGCAGAGTGTTCCTAAGTAGCGGAAGAGAGAAAGTCAAGAGAAAGACTGTTTTCTTTTAAGAAGCGTCGTTTAAAGTTGGATCCTACTTTCTTGGACCGGACGAAGCCGTAAGGTGGGGAATTAAATGTGAAGATAGCTTTGGCTAAAGACAAAGATTTAAGTACAACTTCAACATTTAGATGTCACTGCATACGGAAAGACAGGAGCGAGGATTGGTCAGAAACTGATGTCCCACATTTTTTGTGGGAATTTTTCAGTTTTAGAATGTTTCGTTTGCACGACTTATGCCAGCACGAAACAAATCCATGCATGCGTTGCCTATATCAACTCCTATTAACTTCACTGCATGAATCACGTCTTCATCATCTTCAAACCTTGTACCGGGTAATGTATCTATGTAGACCAACATTATAAAAATCACAGTCGTGACTATAGGGGAAATGGAGAATACAGTTCAACTTACTTCAAGAGGTCGAGGCTTCTGACAAGTGTGGGAACTTCTTGCAGAGGTACGCAATAGGTTCCAGATTTTGGCAGTGCTTTGAAAAACAGGTTCAAGATGCCCAGTTTGATGGCAGAAATAGCAGGATAACATTTCTTCTATCCATAAAAATTTCGTGCAAAATATTCCTGAGCCCTGACTGCATATTATTCCTTTGTTTCCACTGTTTATGTCGCGCATTACTGCCAATTCACAAAGGAAGCACTGGTACTTAATATATCTAGCCTGTTGATGTCGCTAATAGCGCTGGTTTATCAATTCTGTTCAACAAATAAAAACGAAGGTGTCCCTGTTTTCCATATATTTGCAATGAAATACGTGTAGCATCCCCACCCCCCTCAAATCTCAATTATGGGGTACTTAAGACTCAGCGTTCAAGTACCTGGGGAAGGAAAAGCTAAAGTTCGAGACCGATATAAGAGAGACTCCCAACACCACTGTGGCTGACTATAATCAATTTATTCTCCCAAACTATATCTATGTTAACAAAATATACATGCCTTAAGACTATTGACTTATCCTGAGGGGCCCCCTAGTTTCATGCAATATGTCAAAGTTAAGGTTTACATAACGTGATTTTTTTTTTCATATCAGAATCAACAACAATCAAACCAGCCGGCACTCTTGTCAGAAGAAAAGGACAATCCGCAGCTGAATAACAGTCTACTTGAGGCGAGGGCGACCGCTTGACATTGAAATTTGGGTGCTACGATAACTCACACTGCCGAATCAAATATTCCCAGAAGATTAGCGCTTGAACGCGCAATGCTCTCCTTTAAAGTTTTAAAGGGGGGAGGAACAGTGACCCCTCTTGGTCAATGTGAGCTACCCATTACAATTCCCATTGGAAGAACCTTCTCAGTGACTTATAGCATGTACTATATACATATGCAGGCACTTGTTCTCTCATTTCAATGGTCAAATATTTTGTGCCGGATTACCACTCGTGCCTCAGAACTTGCTGACTGATATCCATTTTGTTGGCAAGAGTGCTTAATAAAAATTAGATTCCTTAATTATTACTCTATTTTTTAACCAACTGTCGATGTTAATGTAACCTTATTCTACTATACACGAATAAAGCGAGTGCACATCCTGTTCATTTAGTCTGTCTTGGGCTTTTATCAGACAATACTCCGTTGTTTCGTTAAATTGTTTATACTTGGGTCCATGGTTTTACCGCGCATGAATCGAACGGACTCACCATAACTTCATCACCTGGACAGTTTCAAATGACGGTCGAGGGCTTGCCATGCTCCACTAAACAATCTCTTGCACACGGTGTCGTCACGTCCATTACCACTCTTAATGCCATAATCGGGGTCCTTCAAGAATTCTCGTGTGCTGCACGTCTCCACTCGGTCAGAAAGGCGATCCGGTTATTCATGTTGAAAGAGAATTACAACATAGATAAAAGTCAATAAATTCAATTTCAGAGCTAATAACACATAATTACTTGATTCCCGGTAAATCGTAATTTACCCTTCTTACGGATTGCAATTATTCCTTTCTTTCAGAGTTCAATAACAGTCTTGGTCACGCCCAAAACAACTTACTACCGCTGGTATGATTTCTTCTATTCCAATAATATATTAGGTATCATTCATAATGGTCTTTCGTAACGTTCCATAGAAAACAGCAAAATTTATTACAGGAACCTCTCTCAACAGCGACAAGAGAAAAAGCAACATAAAAAAAATATTCACAGAAGACAGAAGAATTTTTCACAACAAACGAAAACACACGTTCCTCCAATTCGCCGAAAACGATCGCAACAATCCTCTGCTGGAAGCTGAGTTATCTTCTCCGAATTCCCATTAACAATGCAGCTCCAACAGAGGACTATGACGACCGCTCACGGCATATCTATCTCTCAGAAAAGACAATACAATAGAGCTGATAAGTATGATGTCACTTCCTGGCCAGTTGCCTAGCGATTCCAAACATTAGGTTTAACAATGTGGTGTAAGGCCATAGAAAAGCATAGAGAAGTTAAACCTAAGTTTGGAATCGCTAGGCAACCGGCCAGGAAGTGACGTCACCACTTACCAGCTCTATACACAAATTATTTCTAACGCACCACAAACAATAACCTCACACAACAAACAACCCTCACTACTATTACATAACCAACAAATAACAAAACACTACGGATAACAGGACTATTACATAACCAACAAATAAAACAAAACACTACGGATAACAGACCTTATTTACTATTATGACTATCCTCCCACCATCAGACACACGTGACTCATAAAACGGAACGTCACATACGTATCATACATAATGAAATTTGTGAAAAAATGGTACCCGATGCAATTTTTTTTTATCATTTATAATTTACCACACCGAAATAAGTTCAGGGCAGATGAACTTAAGTGTTTCATTGTGGGCCTGTGTTATCAGCGCGATTCACCACGTCTGGGCTGATAACATTGCGGCCGTTCATGTAGCTTTGCAACTTCTTGGAGCTTTGCAACTTTATGACGTATTCTGAGTATTCATATGTTCCTTTCTCAGCAACCAATAATTCAATTACGTCTGGTTGTTTTTAGAGGCCATTTTAACAGACTACTACAGCTGCGCTATCTATGGGAATGTCGTAGGATTCCTCATATAGATGCAGGAGACTTCCAATTTACTCATGCAAAATTTAACGTTCATGACTTTCTTAATGAAAAAAAAAGACTTTGCAAGTTGACTTTACTTCCTGAGGAATCACCGTATAAACAGTGTGTTTCTGAATGGTCTGTATAAGCTTTCAGGATATTCCAGATACCCAAATAAGCAGAAAATATCATTTGAACATCGGGTCGAAAACTCCTTTTTCTAGAATTATAACGGTATAAAGGTGTCCTGTAGTAGTAGAAGCGGTTTGCTCATCTGACATGAATCTATTAGACTTCTTCTTCTGCGAGTTTTTGGAAACTCTTGTTTATTCTGCCCCGGTATCAGATGTTACAACTCTCGTCAGTGGATCTTGGATGGCTGCGACATCATCCGTCCACACATGTTATTTTCCAACAGGTTCGCCAATCCAAGCGGCGATGTGCATAGGCTTCCTTGGAATAACGGAGGCCATTTTGAGCATTAGCTATAGCAAGTTAATTGTTTTGTTATATACGTAGAACTAAATCAGACACTTTGCAACTCTTATACGCTTTAACGTTAATTTCGTCTATTGCAGGACACCTTCAAACCGTTAAAACTCTAAAACGAAGCGTTTTATATTACATTTTCTGCTTGTTTTGGTCCCTGGAACATATCCTGAAAATTTGTACAGACTCTGAAACACTCTGTATATGATAAGTTATATTGAAAACATTTCATTTGCATTAACGTTATAAGTGATTTGTGTGAAATAATCAAAGGTAAAAATAATTTTTCATTGTAAATCACAAGTAAAAGTGAAACTGCAATATTATAATTTTAATTTTACAAATACATGAGTACGTTGTTAGCCCCTGAGAGCCACTTCTTTATAAATAGGTTAAAACTTATTATTTGTATACACAAATAAATATTATATATATAATCCACACTTTCTTTGTTTAAATATTTCCACAAATTATTTTTTTTCATCAATTACCTCGCAAATGCATATTTCGATTTCCTTACGTAGTACACGCATTTTCCCCAAGATAAACTTTATTATAGAGTTCGTTCAAGATCGCGAATACCATGGACAGCAACGTTCTATAATTGAGTTTTGGTTGGTGCGAATAACACAACAAGAAACATCCACACGCAATTGCAGAAAGTGTACGGGGACCAAGTTCGAAGACTAGTGAATCTCTTGTGGCTGCAGCGAAAAATTGGCTGAAGAACGAAGCCCCCAAGCAATTGAAAGGTGAACACGAGTACGTGGAAAAATTGAACTCTGTTCCCAAGAGTCTTAACCATGAAATGAATCAATAACTGATGGCGGTGAAAAAGAAAAACTTTGAAGGAAAAACCAGAGACAAAAACTTTGAAGTTGTCCGAACATGTCTTTTCGTATGTTTGCAACAGTGCTCTTTACTTAAACATGTCTTTAAACATGACTGTCTTTTGAAAAGGGCTATATAAGACAAAAAATTGAGACTTTATTTATACAACCCTTGGCAAAAATTATTCGAACACAACATGCAAAACTGAATTCATAATATTTGATAATTTTTTTTAAATTATTAGTATCAGTAGTACATCAAAGTATTTATTAAGCATTGCTCTACACACGTGTCAAAAATTACATTATTAAGAGTTGTGATTAAGTTAGAAGATGGCGTTCATGGTAAACAATTGGTCCAGGGATAATCAGCGTGCTGTTATTCAATTTTTAGTCGATAGAAATTTTTACGAGAATGAAATCTATATACAGGGTTTTTCAAAAATACTTTTGCAAACTTTGGGGACAGGTTCGTTACATCAAAAAAATAAAAAAAATTCATACAAACATATGTCCAAAAATCCTTCGTTTTCGAGTTATTAATGTTCGTTTGACTCATTGTATCCCAGATGGCGTTGTGTTCCCAGGGAGATTGGTTTACATTCGTCTTTCGTCTGTCTTCAACGTGTCATTTTTTACATGTATGACAGGAAGTGAGTAACTGAAAGTGCTCCGTTCAAACATGGCAGGATATTCATTTCGTGAGCAGGCAGACATGATTTTATTATGAGTTTATGTGTGGATGAGCTCCAGTCACCTACGTTGTAAACTTTCATTAATATATCGAAAACGAAGGATTTTCGGACATACGTTTATAAGAACACTTTTTCTTGTTTTGGTGTAAGGAATGTGTCCCCAAAGTTTGTAAAAATATCAGGTCGTTGCATATCAAATGTCGGATTTCGAGGTGGGTTCCACGCTTCAGCACGGTTTCCACGTTTAGTAGCAAGTACCCATAACAAAGTGGTACATTCCCAGAGATAAACCTATCAGCGACCAGCTGCCTGAAATTTGCATGTCTGCGTTGATATTTAATAGCGTTTGAACCCAAGCGAAGATAGTCATGATTTCATAAGAATTATGTGTGCATCCAACGCCTCTCGAAACATCAATAACGTATTCGATGTAGGCATCATAAACGAACGTACTGTCCAACGTTGGTTCCGAAAATTCCGGGCGGGAGTGACGGACCTGGAAAATGAGCCACGCGGCATACCGCCCAACGTGTTGAATGACGGTGATCTGAACCGATCTGTGGAAGAGGACCCGACAAAAACTGTTCGGGACCTTGCAGGGGATCATGCTGTATCAGCGTCGACTGTCAGTAGACACCTTAGGACCACCGGCAAGGTGAAAAAGCACGACAAATGGGTCCCATATGAACTTATGGAAAACCAAAAAGAGCGTCAGTTAGAAGTGTGTACGGAATTGCTTTTGCGCCATGAAGAAGCGGGGATTCTTGTCTGAAATGGCTCCTATACGACAATGGGAAACGGTCAGCACAGTGTCTGGATGCTGATGAATCCCTGCGACAGTTCCCTAAACCCCGTTGCACCACAGGAAGCTCATGATTACAGTTTGGTGGAACATTCGTACGGCGGGGATTCTTGTCATGAAATGGCTCCTATACGACAATAGGAAACGGTCAGCACAGTGTCTGGATGCTGATGAATCCCTGCGACAGTTCCCTAAACCCCGTTGCACCACAGGAAGCTCATGATTACAGTTTGGTGGAACATTCGTGGTGTAGTGCATTACAGCTTCCCGCAGCAGGGGGAGACGATCACCGCTGCGACCTACTGTCGTAAACTGCATCGTATGCACACAAAACTGTGTCAGCAACAACCTGCACTTGTGCATCGCAGAGGCGTCCTTCTGCTGCATGACAATACGCGTCCGCACGTTGCACGAACGACTGTGCAGACGCTACAGGCTCTGGACTACGAGGTGCTTCCACTTCCCCGTACTCTCCGGACCTCTCCCCCTACCGACTATCATCTTTTCCAGAGCCTGGACAATTTTCTCCGGAGGAAAACATTCCTAACCCAAGTAAACATCGAAAACGCATTCCGGGAGTTTATTGAGTTCCGAGACCATGGATTCTATCGGAGAGGGCTCGAGAAGCTGCCAAATCGTTGGCAACAATGTTTGGATTGCAATGGGGGTTATTTCGAATAGCACGTGTGAAGGTTTCCTTTCTAGAGGGCCATTAAAGATGACCTCTGCAATTCGACATTTGATATGCAACGATCTGATATTTTTGAAACGCCCTGTATAGTGACCATAGATATTCTCATATGGCAATGGTTGAATGGCGCAGGAAATTTTGACAAGGAAGGGAATCCACGAAAGATTTGACCCAGAGAGGATATGCTCATATTGCAGCATCAGATGAAAAATACGTATGAGACAGTTGGAAATGGATTTACGCACCAGTGGCCACATTAACTTTAGGGAACCTTCTGAAATATTAAGCATCAGATATTCTCTATTCCGATTCTGATATAAAGTTTGCTGTTACGCAGTGGTTCCGCCAACAACCGTAGGAATTTCACCAGATGGGAATCTATAGATTAGTGCACCAGTGGATCTCATGACTTAATGAGATTTCTTTTAAATTCTTTGAATAAAAATTGCTTATCAGCTTTTAAACCTGTTTCTATTGAACAATCCACGTAGATATGCTTATTACAGATAAAAATAATAACAATCGGTCTGTGTAATGCTACAGCTTTAATGTTTCTATATAGTGTAGTTTCTAAGAGAAAGATTTTACGCTCACCAAGTAAGATATTACTCGTATTTAATGCAAACTTCCCACATCCTAAGGGGTAAAAGAATTCTCCTTCAAACCTTTATTCATGCAACTGAAAAAAAATTCAGATTGCTGGAGTCATTTACGTAGGTAACTTTTTTTTCATATATCCGTTGAGAATACACTTCTCGAATAACGGCGGTGGAAACCCGAAGACGGTCGGCAATGAATGGGTCGACAGAAGCGACGACGCCACTCGGAATCGATTGCACAATGTAATCTCCAAGTGATAAGATTATATACCTTGCAAGATATCTGTTTCCTTCTTTTTTATGTTCCCTAAGAAAATACCCAATAAAAACAGTCCCCTTATAACAAAGAAAAAACAAAGGCTACGGTAAGGAAAATTTTTTACTCGCATCTACTGTGCAACTTTCACGATTCAAGATAAACTTTGGACAACGATTAATGTTTCTGGATAAGATAGAATAAATGAAGTACGTACTCCTTTGCATTTCCAAATGGATTTCTTATTGTTTTATCTCCACGTTGCGATTATAAAATCATTAAACTGTTTAAACGAAAAAGATTTTTTTTTCCTTCATTAAATGCGTTTTTCCCCCTTCTTGTTTTCAACTGAAACAATTACATTAGCCAAACTCTTAAAGAAGTGAAGAAAAAAAAGAAAAACCCGAGGAAAGTTTTTTTTTTAAACTTTTTTTTTGTTTCGCGTTTTTTTTAATGAAGCCACCATCAGGGAAAGAGGAAAGGAAGTCATTACGAAAATGAAAGCTCTGCCTCGATTCTTAAGGAAAGTAAATCTAGTGAGGAAAAGGGAGGGGAAGAAAGGAAAAAGGGGTCGAGAGAAGAGAAATGGTCGAGTAAGAACCCAGAGAGTCTACTAGAAGGATGGAAATGTTCTTTTTTTAAGTTCAAATCAATCGATAAGTGAATGCAGAAAGAAGGTAAAGTTATACAGTGTGTTAATTGACATTTCGGTAAAACATAAATGATCTTCGAGGGCTGTGGATTAAAGATTTGAAATGATACATTATAATAAATTGTCTCTCTCTAGCTTACAATAAAGATTAATTAAATACTAATTAACAATATAAGAACATTGAGTTTAATTTATATATAATGATTTATAATATCCCTATGAAATTTAAACAGAAAGGATCAGAAATTTAAAAATTCTTAAGGAATTGGCTAATTACAGCATCTTACGATGACACATCTTTAATTTATTAATATACAGGGCAGAGTGGTTATATTTAAAATTTCCCTATTTAATGGCTTCTGTGTTTACACACAATAGAAATCGTGATGGAGCTTGTCAAGGACATGGAAATGAAAACATTCTCAGAAGAAGCTTTACCTGTGACAAAGTGATTGTCACGTGCGCGTGCCCATGTCAACAATGCTTAAAAGATAAAGAGAAGTAACGATGTATTCTTGACGAATCGATTGTTATATGATATGCCATTATCTTGATATTCTTAACGGTCACTATTTTAGAACGTGCAATCGACTTAAAGGGATCCACGAAAAAGTCTGAAAAGTTGATACAGAAGAGCTAAGACTTGGTGGTCATATTTCTGAAAACAGAATTTGAAAAAAGTTAATCCGTCTTTAAGTTATCGTGCAAACGGGGGACAGACGGCCGGATAAACGTACAGACCCAGCGTGTATTCTTATAAGTAGTTTTTTGCTAAAGCCTTTAGTAAGCATTTCCATTGAAACACTTTTAATGGTTTGCGATATCAGACATTATATCTGATTTTTGTGAACGTACCATCCGTCAGACAAAAAGTGTGCTCAAAATGGCGCCCATCAGTGAAATAAAGTTTAACTATCAACATTATGTTTTATTAAACATACATTTAGGGCCTATTAAAAACTTTGAATTGAATTTCTTTATAAAGAAAACAGAAGAACTAATTGCCCATAGCTCCATCTCGCCGTTCTTGTTATGCTTCGACCAATCGCAGTTAGGGAGAGGATAGGTGGAGTTTCACTATAGACAAAACCGAAAGCTACAAAAATGCCATACATTTCTCATTTTAAAAAAAACAACACAAAATGTTAATATTTATACCAAAAATTCAGCGAACAAATATTAAAAATGCTGTCAAAGACAAAAAAACCCGGTAGTTGAGCGCTGTTTGTAAAGACGATGCACAATTATACGAGGGCGAATCAGACAGTCTTTGCCCCTATTTTTTATTAGCCGAAATAAGGATACAGGTAATTACAAATATACGTACTATTCTACGCACTTTACATTATTTTTCCACTAAGTCCCCACACCGGTTTAGACATTTGTCCCATCACAGCACTAAATTTGAGATGCCCCTATGGTAGAATTCGTCCGGCTGACTGTGGAACCACAGTCGGACTGCTGTCTTGGCTTCATCGTTGCACGTGACTCGCAGTCCTGCCAGGAACTTCTTCAGCGGAATGAAAAAGTGGAGGATAATCAGCCACGGATCCGAAAACGTGGCAATCAGAACCGCCAACAAGCTTCGGTCATTTCACTGGGAGAGTCTGGACCACCTACCATACAGTCCGAATCTCCCCCCTAGTGATTTCCACGTTTTCGGTCCGCTGAAGCAGTTCCTGGCAGGACAGCGATTCACGTGCAACGATGAAGCGAAGAGGTGATGAGCGTGTTTGAGTGGCTGACGGCTTGGTGGAGAGGTTGCTCTTTGCAGACGACCTAATCCTCCTTGGGTCTTCTTGCACTAACCCTTCAGCATGCACTAGATCGGTTTGCAGCCATGTGTGAAAAGCCTGGGATGAAAATCAGTGTGACAAAGGTTGATGTTCTGGTCCTTTCAAGGCAACGTGCTCAGTGTGCCCTCCATGTTAGGGGAGCCCCATTGAGATAGGTAGAGAGGTTCAAGTATCTTGGGACTGCATTCACGAGTGATGGGCGGCAAGACAGAGAATTGGATGCTCGGATCTGTGCAGCAAGCTGTGTTAGATGCGAACTGTGGCGATCCGTGATAACGAAACGTGAGCTAGGAAACAAAGCCAACTGAACATTTGAATATTGCTCTACAAATGTTAATGCATTAAAGGGCCTCCGAGGAAAATATATCCATAGCATACTAACAGCTTACGTTTCCAGAATAATGACTTTGCATGTGATGACATATCCGGTATAATCAATAGTTTATTCCACACTAATTAACGACTGTGATGCTCTCCGACAACGTATTGAAGTGGGCTATTAGCAAATCAGAGCAACGCCTGCTATTTTTGAGCGCATAAGGAGGTCGATGGTAGACCGCATAGCAAAATGCATCGAAGTTCATGGGTTGAAAATTTGATACTGTTAGTTGATATTAAGTAGTCAGGATTGATACGTTTGATGCCATATTCTGGTTCTTTCCTTTACATGCATCAAATGGAATCCTACAGACTATCTTGAGCCAGTCGTCTTGCTCCATTTTGAAGTATCATGCCCATTGTAGATAAATTTTGCAGTTTGCAGCAGAGATCAGTGAAACTGGAAAGGGTTGCTTATAGTTAAATCCCGTTTAGAACATTGTGTGGTGAGTTTAACTGTTTGTCCGGCTAGCACTATTGTGTCAAGCGGTTATTTGACGAATGGTTGCAGTCTGACATCTTTTATGATTCTCATTAGTTCTATGTTGCCTTAATTATCGACTAGATTTTTTGGCCCTCCGAAAACTCTCTCGTTCCTTCTTTATTTGCTTTTCGGACACTCAGTGAGCAATCTTCATAAAGAGAAAGCATACGAAAAGTCAATTAGTATTGCTGTATTTATGAAATTAGCACCCCAAGCATCCCAGCATTCTTTACTATTATCCTTCTTTCGAATTGGCTTAAATCATGCGCTTTTCCATTTTACAGCAATCTAATATTCAGACATATGAAGTCACTTCCCCGCGAATGTCTTAACTCTTTACGTCACAACTCTTCTGTCACTATTGCAATTAATAATAAATGATGTATTCATTGAATTTCTTATATAATCATTCAGTAATAAAATATTTTAAATTTCAATTAGTGTTGTTGTCAAAATTTTTTCGTTCCACTAGTAAATGATTTATATTTTCTGATGAATTCTATCGAATTGTCGGTTCATAAAGGAGTTTTGAAGGGATTATTTTTATCCCTTATAAAATTTAAATATGAATTTCAACAAAGAATTTCTCTACAGTTTTAGAACATTAATTATATATGGTTCAAACTTGCAGCGCTTATTTGTATTAAATTCCTTTTAATAAGATCTAATGTAGTAGGATGTTTTATAAAATTAACCAAAAGAAATACGTCCTATAGTTAATTTAAACAAGTCGTCCTAATTTCTTCAAAGTTGTCGAGGTAATCTTCGGATACGAACTTCAGTTCTTGGAAATTATGTTGCGCTACTTTGTCTTAACTTCACTTACGTATAAGGGTTATTGCCGTTATAAAGTAGGATATTTCCTTTAACATTTATAAAGTATGAAATTATTAGGTACGAAAGGATGCATTAAAGTAAGGTCTCAGACATAATGCGTGTAAAGAAGTATTCTTCGCAGTAATTTAGCGAAATTTTCCTTCGAGTTTCACTCCATCTATTCCTTGAAAGTGCCGTATCCTGCTTTAAGAAAAGGTGCTTGAATTCACTTTGCAAACTTTCTCAAGTTGAAGACAGTAAATTTGAAAAGCTCCTTTTAAAGTTTACGTTTAATGAACTGAAACTATAAAATGAAAGTGGTTCGCTGCACTGGACGAGAAATTCCGAGATGTAATTTCAACTTTTGATAATAAAAACTTATTTAAGGTCTAATATGGAATGAAGATAGTTATTTTGTTAATAAAATGTGAAATTAATGACGAAACAGACTAATGTTGAACTTTTAATCCTAAGTTGAGTTGGCATTATAAGAATGGACCGCTGCTTTTAAAGCAAGAATTATTTGCTACTTAATGGTTTTGGAGCATGTTTATGTGTCATATAGCATTTTTAATATTCTATTAAGTCTTCTCTGTAGATGACTAGGTTATTTCGGTTTAAATAAATGGGCTTAATTAACTTAGAAGTATGAAATCCTCGTGTGTTTTCATACGAGTATGTTTTATTTTTTATACCCCCTTTATTTAACAATATTAGTTCATATAATCTTGACGAAGGTTTCGGGTTAATTAATAATATTTGGAATTTTATTAAATTAAATTGACTGATCTCGCATTACTTTCCGCTTTCTCTCATATTTTGTTTTGCTTGCCGGTCTGTTCGAAAATTTTGCTCAATAGTTTTAATTCCTTAACGACGACCTTATTAGTCGTTTATTCAAGACCAAAGATGATCTTATCATTTATTTAAAATTGCATTAAGAAAGCTGAAATGTCATGGAAAAGACACCTAATGGTAGATTCAAAATCTGTTTGTATACCTGAATTTTGCCCAGAAATGGTCCAGTTGCGACTTTGTAAAGCGTCTAATTTAGCAAAAGTGATACCCGAGGACGCGGGTTCGACCCCGGCCGAGGACGACGAGGATTTTTTCAAGGGGAAAATCCTGAGATCACACACTTCCTTCGGAAGGGAACTAAAGTCGTTGGTCCCGTGTAGTGGTTTGCCGGCTGCACGTTAAAGAACCCTTGCGAGGCAAAATTTGCGGCCCCTATAACGCCGTCCTGAAATGACTATGGCAATTGAAAAGGACGTTAATACCAAACAAATCAAACCAAAACAAACCAACCAAACCAATTTAGCAAAAGACTAGCGCTCCTTATTCACGTGAACAAGCCTGATGTGTTTAAATTATGTTTTATGAAGCCAATGAACTGGATTTGTTTTAATTAAAAAAAATTTATTACAATTATTTATACTCATTCCTGAGTTTATTTGAGAAAATCCTCTACTTCGAAAAAGAATCCGCTAAAATGGAAGAAACAATAAATAGCAAAAGAGGACTCTGGCGGGATTTGGAAGAATTAATTGAAGCATTGTCAGAAGTTTTGGTCGTAAATCTGTCAACTGCTAATATTGGCCTGATCTTTATGTTAAAAAAATCTGTTGTGGGCACCACGTGACTTCCTTGTACGCCTATTAAGGTACGTTGTTTCTTTGCTTAAAAACCCCCAATTATTGAAACAACTCTTGATAGTCGTTTTTGTGCAAGAATTTCACATCTTCATTGTTTCCCCTCTTAGAAGAAACAATCAAACTCTGACGTCATAAATTGCTCCACGCAAATAAAACTCCATAGACATGCAAGTAAATCTGTTGTGAACACCACAAATACACATTTTTGGCTAGTGATAAACAACTAGTATACAATAAAATACACAAAATACTTTTCTACAGATAATTAATTCATTGTACGTATGAACATTTTAGGGACAATGTCTCCTTCAGCGACAGGCTAAACTAAACGACAGTGCAAGAAACTTAACCCGAAGCACAGGCATTTAGATGACAAACATCATTCAGTGAGAATATGCGAACATCCATTCTTTGGTATCCATCGGAATCTGGTCCAAGTTCAATATTTGATTGGGTGCTTGACTGGCGATAACCATAGACTCATTAAAATTGAGTAATTGAGGATGGCTCTTTGCGTTCACGATTTAGTTCGCGGTTTTATCCCTTTAGGGCGCGTTTTCAAAATACGTGCAGCAAAACTGAAGCATTCATGCTACCAGTCCAATGCAAGGGAAATGTACGTCTATTCTGATTTTGACTTTCCTCAAAGCCTGGCCATAATATCGTTTTCCAGGTGAAAATCTGCTAATTTCATTAAATATCCCCTTTTAAAAATGATCATTACAATTAGAGATTATTATTATCAGTTGAATTGAACAATTGATAACATGCTCAGTTTACAAGATTCGCCTAACACTTATAAGAAATACATGTTCTAATAGATAAATGGTTCTAATTTATTCCGCTTAAATAGGTTATTAAAAACAATTGCGTAAGTAATTTAGTATTTGAAGAAGTGGTTATTCTGATCTGAACTACTTCTTTTTTCCAGCTCAGTATGATGTGTACGAATAAACTAACCAGCTGCCATTGAACTGAAAAAGATGAATCACTCATGGATCTAGTTTCTTCAAATCGGAAGAAAATTTTAAATAAACACTCATCATAATGCATGGAAATAGAAGTGAAATAAAAGACCCACTTTCTTCAAAACCATAGAAACGAATTTTTGTCTGTTCTCGGTTGATACAGACAAATTCTGAGTAGTATTTTATGAATTTATTTATAAAAGAAATTGCACTTACTTCTTATCAATATGTTTTTCATTAAGGATATAAAATAAACCGATATAAAATGCATAAGAACGATGTTTACATAGAAGTCAAACTTGTTAGAGAGTAGTTCTCTAATACATTGTACCTAACTCTTCAGTAAAAGTTTTCATTTATTATTATAAACTTACATGCAAGAGAAGGCCATAAAAAGGAATAGTTTATTTAAGTCTAATAAATAAACCTGCAATGCAAATGAAACAAGACATAAAAACTTTCTTGTATGAGCAAAGTCAAAAGGAAATGCCGCCCTACACCCCCCCCTCCCCCCAAAAAAGAAGACACTTGTAGTTTATATTACAGGGAGAGACTGCAGCCATAAAATTGTATCGATCGAGTGTAAACGGACCAATTCTTGGTGCGATGAGAAGCAAGTCGCTCGAAACTTGAACTTCTCTTTGGCAGTGATAGAAACCAAGTCGTATTAATCGAATAAAACAGAAATGATCGAAGCAATTTCGACAAACATTTCGTGTTACGATACACTAAAAAAAGTATGTTTTCAGGCCATTTTCTGCAAACAACACGTTCTACAGCGCTATGGTAAGGAAAGAATGCATGTGGTGGAAAGAAGATATCGAAAAGCCAAAAATAACGTCAACCTTGGTCAATACGGCCTCTAAGAGAAGATGATTGGTTCTGACTAAGAAACTTTTTATGCTGCATGTTAGATTTCAGAAATTCAGGCAGGAATAGAAATTGCTTTTCATTTTATGCAGAAAAAAACATTTGTATGCCTCTTTATCGAAGCCTTGGGGCTCGAGCGTTCCATTCTAATGTTTCTAAATGGGGCTTGGTTTTTGGTAATCATACTACGATTGACGCCAGATGGGACAGTGAGTTTGACTATTCTTACACGTTTCTCCGACATATACTGTATTATTTCATAATTGAAACGATGAATTAAAATGGGTTAATGGAAATATATACTCTTATTTTTTTAATGAATTTTTTCATGGTTAATTCTTGAATTGGTAGATTTTTGTTCGTTTTCGAACCTGCTCTTTATTCTTATTTATGTTAAGAAATTTCACACTTCAATAAGATAATATAGCCAAAACAAATTCTTATTACTATTTTAGTTGATGCATCAAAGTAGTAGTCATAAAAAATATTAACAAACAAAGGAAAAAACTCATAGAAATCGAAAATAAAAAACAACTACTAGATCTTTCGGACTACACCAAAGACTTTCAATAGAGAGACATGTCATTTCATACCTTTCCCATAGGAAAAATGTAATATGTTGTTGACTAATGAAACACTCAGGGCCATGCATCAATGACGCAAATAGTAACAACGAGGCAAGGCATTATTGGCGTCACAGCAAAAAGTGTTCTACGAAAATTTGCCTGGGCGTGTTCAATTAAATTTCCGATTTCACGTTTTTTTCAGTTTAACATTTTCTTTTTTTTAACTTATGTTTTTAATTTTAAAATTATTTTCTGGAAGTTTTATATTTAAATAGAATCCGCAAAAAAAAAACATTTTAAATTCAAGAAATTTTATTTTCACAAAGGTACAATCGCCTCTATTCTTGATAAAACTTAAATTGCTAAATAACTTTTATAAATATAAGTTTATGTACATTTATCATGCAAAAATGTCCACATAATTCTTACTGTGTATTTTATAACTCCCATATCAGAATCTAAAGAAGGTTCTTGGTGCTGTAATATGCTGGATGGTACACTATGAGGGAAAAGTGGTGGGAACTGCTGATTTTAAATAACCGGCTTCTCTTGCTGGCGTTATAAAACTGTTCATTCGTGAAATGTCCTGCACATACTACATAATTTTTAGTGATTTTTTTCAAAACTTTCAGTAAGCTGATCACTTCTTCCACAGTATTTTGCATCCAACAATGTCAAAAATATATAAACTGTAAGTCAACGACTGCAATAAACTGAAAGAGTATAATTAAGCATATGTAATGAATATCATAAAATGAAAAAACTTGAATTGACTTATTTTTGAAAATTTTCGTTAATCAATTTCAAAATTTTTTATTTGGCTTTTATTATTTTTATTAATTAAAATTAAAAAATAAGAATCACATAGACTAACGTAAATCCAGTTTGATTACCACCCTTATATTAGGTCGCTCTTGGATCTTGTGAGATGGTACGGAACCTTTCAGTCGAGTTTTGAAACACTTTCGCTTTTCCATTCGCTCTTAAGTTTTGCATACAGGTTTGTTCTTGATGTCAACACATTTTAGCAATTTTTCTTTCCAATTTCGGGTTTTTGGCACATAATAAAAATTTAAATAGATTCGTTTTTCCTGCAATCAAGATCGTTATGTGCGGACTTGTGCCCTGCGCCGAAGAACCTCAACGGCCAGAGACCTGAGAAATGACCTGCAGACGTCAACTGGGGTAGCTGTTTCAGATTAAACAATCCGGAACAGATTACGTGAAGTTGGCTTGAGAGCCAGACGACCAAATCGAGTGCCTAGGCGCGACTACAGTTTGCACATCAACATATCACCTGGCAGCTTCGCCACTGGCGTTCTGTTCTCTTCACAGACGAGTCAAGATTCCGCCTGACCCGCTGTGATGGCCGTCTACGTGTCTCGAGACGACGTGGTGAGCGAAACACCGACGCAACAGTTTGTGAGACTGACCCAATGGGATGTTGTTCCATTATGGTTTGGGCTGGCATCTCAATAGACCATCGAACGGATCTTGTGGTCGTCCGAGGGCGAATGACCGCTGACGTTTACATTCGTGACATTCTGGAAGATCATGTGATTGTTGCTGCACATGGCATGGGGCCTGGATTTCTTCTGATGCAGGATAATGCTCGTACACTTACTGCAGCTGTCACTCAAGACTTCCTTCGGATGCATGGCATTCAGACCATGAGGTGGCCTGCAATGAGTTCAGACCTAAATCCCCTTGAACATCTTTGGGACATGCTTGACAGGCGAATTGGACACCGCCCTTCAGCTCCAGAAACACTGCAACAGCTCATCCAGGCACTTACTGAGGAATGGGACCGGCTTCCCCAAGATCACATCCGTCGACTGATACGGAGCATGCCTCGAAGGTGCATGGAGGTTACTCATTACTGAGTGGTGCAAAAACTGATCCCTGGAAGAAACAGGGTATTCTCCTCACAACGTCCAAAGGACATTTCATTTTGTTTTAGGCAGGGGTCCTGCAGTTTCCTGTTTTTCTTTGTTTCTTCACCAGTTGTTTCAATAATGCATTCTATTGTTAAATAAACCGTCTTTTAATGATCACATACAGCGATTTTCTCCTTATTATTCGTAGTTGCTTCTGCACGCTGCTTAATAGAAGTGTTCCTTTAAATGTTTTGAGCAGTATATGACGACAATATATTTTTGGATTTTAACACTCTATCGGATTTTAGCAATCAGTGTGTATTCGTTTGTTGGAAAAACTGAAGATTGGATTGTTGTTAGGCACTGTGGAAGAATTTTATAAATAACATCTTTACTGTAAATAAACGTAATGTACCTCTCAGTCTCCCTTGGAAATATAAAGAACGAAATGTGTGTTATACCACGACGTTGCGTACAGAATTTTGCAGCACACATACACAAATTTAATGCAAATACATTAACATTAAATTGGTTATTACATACGGAATATAGTTATACACTGATGTCTATAACTTAATTAATTTAAGTCACGTGTTTTTGAGAATAATTATGCAATTTTATGGTTTTTAAATTATTTTGTAATTTTTTAAAAATAAAAATTTATTGGTTAAAATAAATAATAGTTATTAAATAAAAACGAAAAATAAAATAATAATTAACAATTAACAAAATAATTAATAAATAATAAGTAAAATCAAAATAAAACTATAAAATCAAATAAAAAGCTGACGTTTCGGATAGAGACTATCCTTTATCAAAGCAAAAAGGATAATTCTCTAAAGGCAATTAGAATATTAGAGAATTATCCTGAAGTTAACATAGTAATTTGGTTAAAATAGTAATTTAAAAAATCAACTTTGCAACTGGTTAAGAATGCAATTTTAAAAAAATACAAATTTAATACAAAATTACTCGATCTGGTTTTAGTTTACTCAATATTTGATTAATCGATTTACTAAAAACTCGATCTGGTTTTAGTTTTCTCATCATACGTCATTTTTCACTTTTTCCACTGGCTTTTTGTGGGTGAGAAAAGTGGCAGGAAGTTGGAGGAAAAAGTGAATTCTCTTTGAATTTTCAAACGCCATGAATTCACTGGTGGTGGTTTCGCGAACGAGAAAGTGGAAATAGTGGGAAAAGTGGCTGCTTCGCGCCCATTGCAGGCCATGCACAATGATGTCAACAACGATAAAGACTGGATCGACCAACTCCACCTAAGAGAAAGCCTGAGCGCGGAAACGTCATACATTGTTACATCATGATACGAAATCATAATTTAGGGCTTATTATTGGTAGAAATGCGATTAAAGATGACTTTTTTATGATGATGTAACAATTATGAAATTTTAGCGCTCAGGCTTTGAGTAGAGGTGGTGTTGGATCGACCCATCTATGAGCGCTTCGCTATTCAAACGTGTCTAAGAAAATGATAAGCACCAGGCATAGTTCTCGATGAATACTGTGGACGCACGTTCAAACTAAAGATGTCAACAACAATAAAGAATAATGAATTGCATTAAATATACATTTAAGATATTTATTTTAATAACTTTCTGTTGAAATTCTACTGCCAAAGAAAGTCCCTAGAATTCCATGAGAGCTAAAAAATTATTTTCAGCTTTTTTTAATGTTCAAAATTATTTTTTTATACTTTACTGAATGGCTACCAGACATAGGTGCATGATGATAAGTGTGGACTTTTCCAGGCAATTCTTTAGACATGTGCCTGTGTTATCGCTGGCGAGCACTTGATCCCGAGTCCCTTGATTTAGCATTGAGGTTCCTCCTATGGTATATATCTAACTCTATGTTTAGAAGGTGATGGCTATGCAAACACCACCTCTACTCAAAGCCTGAGCGCGAAAACGTCGTAGATTGTTACATCACCTCAACACCTCCTAAAGAGAAGCCCTGCAGACAAAAGGTGTATACATTGTTACATCATCATCAAGCAGCTATTGTTAATCGTATTTCTACTAATAATAAGCTGTTTTAAATTTGGACGCTTGATGATGATGTAACAATGTAGACACCTTTTGTCCGCAGGCCTTCTCTTTAGGAGGTGTTGCATCACCCACGGTAGGGTATTGTTACTCATGATTCTACGAATATTAAGCCCTACCGTAGGTGATGTAACAATGTATGATTTTTCCGTGAGCAGGCTTTCTCTCTAGGCTGTATTCGTTAAGACCTTTCTATTGCATGATTTTGGCTACAGTCCAAACTTTTTAACAATCGTACAACGTAACAAATTCTTATAGATCTGACAATGAGAAACCTAAGAGATCTTGGAAAAAAAATGGAGCGGTGTCATTTTTCTCGCAGATTTTCGCCAAACCCTTCCAATTATTCCACAATGAACATCTGCAGATGAACTCAGTGCTTGCCTCAGAGTATCCACCATTTGGAAATTGGTCCACACACACAAATAATTACTAATATGAGGGTGCGTATTCTTGATGACTACAATCATAAAATTTATAAACAACTACTCAGTTTTGGAGACGAAAAATTACCCACAATTGCTTCAGGTTTAATTTCTCTCTCATTTGATTTCTGTATACTGTTGTCGTCAGTGCGAGAAATAATTATACATAAGGTGTTCCCGAACATAGCCACAAAAATTGAGGACCGACAGTGGCTTTGAGAACGTACGATTCTTGCACCAAAGAATGAGAATGTAAATAAAAAACGACATCATTTTGCAAGAGTTGCCAAGATCTTGCATTACATATAAATCTATTGACACTATTATGGACCAGGAGCAAGCTGAAAACTAACCCACAGAATTTTTAAATTCATTGGAACCCACCTGGAAATCCACCACCTTAAGTTCAATGAGAAACTAGGACCAGTAATAATATTGAGAAATTTGGATTCCCATAAATTATACAATGGTATAGGCTGTCACTAATTTTATGCCTACTATCACCCAGACAACAATTATCTAGGTTACAATTTCCTGTGCGATTTGTTTTCGCAATGACGATTAACAAAACACAAGGACAATCTCTTTATGATCTTAATGGCCTGACAAAAAATAGTGTACCCAAAGGCATTCGAGTAACATATTCTATGTCAAAATAATGGTCTTTTATGCATAACTAACATTTATTAATTTTTGTAAATAACTTTTTTAGAATTAATATTAACTTATGGTGCCAATATCAATATTTGAACAATTTTGGATTTAATATATTCTGTTATTATATAATCTTTTAATTTTCTTAAAACAATTTTGCTGATTTTTGTGAAATTTTGTATGTAATCGTATTATTGTTACTATTTAATAGCACGGTTTTTTTCCTTTCAATCATAGCGGGCGAAGCCGCGAGTAATCAGCTAGTAATTAATAAAATTCCACAGCCTGAATTTGAACCACGAACCTTTACCTTCGTTCCTATTTTTATCAATAAAAAATATAGTTTAGTAATTTTTTTAATAATTTTGGATAGTATTTTCTTCAATTTTAATATTTAATACGAACGTTGTCTTCTTCCAAGAGTCGTTTCTAATTTTAATTTACAAATTGCTTTTCTTAGTGGGTTTTCCAGCGTTTGATATTCAATACCTTAATCTTTTGGAAGTTTCATATTATAAATCAAAGTTCTTTATCCAATCACATTTACATAAGTGTTCTTAGTGAGTGAATTCTAATAAAAAAAAATCGACAGAATACACGTTTAGCTTAAATAATTAACAACTTCAGGTGGCAATAACCTAAATAGGGACATAATATAAGCGAAAATCTCTATGGACTCTTAATATTATTTCAAAATTTTATATCCACATTCTATTGCTAAAACACAGAAATTATGCAAGAATGAAGGAAGGAATTTTTAAGAATAATTAAAAAGACAGGCTTCTTATGGCACCCCCACCCCCCTCGAATAAATTCTTATTCTTCGTGTTGAGAAGTATTGTATGGTAATGGATTTGGCCTTGTTTTGTTTATATAAACGTTGTTATTAGATGCTGAGGCGAGCATTTTTGACCTATTTTCCTGGCATTTTATTTTCTCTTGTACTGAGGCTCAATTCATTTTCCGTATGGAATGCGAGCTATTCCTTCGTTCTTGTCGTTGAATCGTTGATGACTCGTGCATCACTTTCCCCTTAGAGCAGCAGTATTCTCTCATATTCATTGTGTCGTTTGCATTTTCTTCATCCTTCCCATCAAGAGTCCCTTGTACTTGTGGCCAGCATGACGAGACTGTTCCTCACCACCATCCCTGCGTATGACAAGCGGTTTACATAGTGTCAGAGCATCGATTTCTTGTTTAAAACATGAGTCGGTGGCGAGTAACATGCAGCTGAATAAAATTCCAAACAATGGATGTGTGTGTGCGGCTTTTTTTTCTTTCCTCTTTTACTTCTTTTTGGTCCAATTGAATTTGGTCTACTGTTTGACCTTACATGGCACCGAGCTGCTGGCAAGGCGACAGAATCCCCGCCTTCAACCCCGCCAATGATCGACCGGGAATCGATCTCACGCAATCATTGCTTTCCTCTTTCGCCAACGCGGCCGTTGCTGACGTCATTAGCTTCGCGCCATCTGACGCGGCTTACCCAGGGTCCTTGCGGTCACTTCGGAACCGTTATAGGTCATCGGATTCGGCAAGAAAATCTCCTAGAACAATATCCGATTATCAGTATCTGTGACAAAGCGGGAGACAGGTAGCGCGGCAAAAAAGTTCCGAAAGAAGTTTGTCAGCCGCACTAGCGCAGAAAGTTCCGCAATGACTTCCAAAAAACGACAAAGTCTTATTATATAGTACTAAATAATAATAGCTACAGCGCAGTAACAATGATCTATAGAGTGAGTAAGGACGAGCTCTTTTTAAGGAAGATATGATTATTTGAAGTAATAGAAATTCAATGAATGTAAAATTTGAAGGTTAATTGTTGAATATTACTCTTAGTTTGCTTTTCAGTTTAAAATTTTGAGCTCCCATTTTAGAAAGAACTTCAGCCGGAATTATATTTAAAGTAGGTTGTATTTTTACATATTTTCATTCACTATGGCAATCATCATCATATGAATTTCACTATCCGCTGACCTGCACTACCTTGCCAAATGTCATGGGACACTTCTATTTTAATAAAAATAAGGCATTCCCATGCAATATAAATGTTGTCGTTCATCCCAACACGACACAGCAAGGGTCTCTTATATGCTGTGGAAATGGCTCAAAGAAAGCAGCTTTCGGATTTCGAGAGGGGTAGAGTTCTCACACTGCAAGGTGAAATGGAAGAGTTCGCTTTATCACGCTCAATAGGTAGGGATAGGTAGGGAAAATTTTTTTAAAATACTCTAATTTTCTTAAATCCTGGCACTTCAACAATAGGCTGCAACGAGCGGTTTCCAGCAGGCTTCAGTGAAAAAAATGAGCTCACATATCGCGCATGACGTCCCTACCTATTGAGCACGATAAAGTGAACTCTTCCATTTCACCTTACAGTGTGAGAACTATACAATTGTTGGGTGCCACCTTGCAGGCAACAGTATTATGGAGTCGTCAACCTTGCTAAACATCACCAAATCATCCGTTCAAAACGTCTTCCGGGCATGTAAAGATACGGTTACCACAAGTGTTCACACCATGACCGGAAGACCCAAGGTTATGTCGGTCAGAAACTGAAAGGCTCTTCGCAGGATGGTCACTGCAAACCGTAAAACATTGGTTGATGGACTGACAAGATCCTTCACAAATTCCACTATGACAACTATAAGCACCAGGACTGTTCGCAGGAACTGCATTCACTTAGGTTTTCATGGAAGAGCTGCGGCCCATACACCCCACATCAACACTTGCAACGCAACGAGGAGATTACAATGGTGCAAAGAGAGACGTCACTGGACTCTGGAGCAATGGCGGATGGTTGAATGAAGTGAAGAGTCACGATACAATATCCGGCAATCAGATGGAAGGATTTGGATATGGCGAATACCTGGAGAATCTCATCTGGAGAACCTCACCTGGAGTGCCCACAGTGAAGTTTGGCGGAGGGTCAGAGATGATGTGAGGGTGCTTTTGTGGTTTGGCCTTGGTCCAGTGCCGCACTTCTTGCTCTCTGGCAGCACTTTGGAAATGGCCCTTTTCTCTTTCAACACGATAAAGCACCTTGCCACAAAGCAAGGGTTGTATGCAGACCTGCACAGAGCCCCGATCTCAACCCGATCGAATATCTTTGGGATGTGATGCAGCGTCGATTGCAAGCAGAAGTGAAGCGCCCGAAATCTGTGACTGAACAGTTGAAGACACTTTTGGCGGAATGGAGAAAAATTCCTGCGAAAACATCAAAAACTTGTGGACCGTATGCACGACAGAATAGAGGCTGTGATAGCAGAAAAAGGTGAACCAATTGCTAGGTAACCACAAAAGTTATTGCCGTTTATATGTTGCCATAAAAGGAAGTGATAGAAGATATGCAAATGAGTGTTCAGTGTGGCCCAAAATCTGTCAGAGGGGGAGCAGGAAGGTTAGCCTGTATAAATACAGGGCTGTTGGGCATTCACATCAATCACATCTCGTGCAGAAGTGAAGACTAATGGAGGTATCGAAGGAGATGGTTGTTTGCTTTATGACTTCAAGGTGGGCTTTTCAGCAGCAGCATCAATTCGCCGAATGTGTCTTGCGTTTGGGGATGGTGCTATGAATGAACGCACCGCAAGGCATTGGATCCAGAAATTCAGGTCGGGAGAATTTGCCATTTCTGATGATCCCCGTAGTCTAATGTGTCTGGTGGACTAGACGCCAAATCGTTCACTACGAGCTGCTATCAACTGGCCAAACCATCACTGGGGACCTGTACTCCCAGCAGTGGGAACGTGTGCAACAGGCATTGCAGCAGAAGGAGCCAGCATTGGTGAATCGCAAAGGGGTACTCTTCCTTCATGATAATGCCTGGCCACATGTGGCGCGGATGGCCAGGGAAACCATAGAACGGCTTGGCAGGGAAACCATAGAGCGGCTTGGCTGGGAAACTTTGTGTCATCCACCTTACTCACCAGATCTTGCTCCAACCGATTATCACCTTTTCCATTCTCTGGACAACCATCTTCGTGGAAAATCCTACACCAATGATACAGACCTGCGAAAGGCACTCACAGACTTCTTTGAGTCCAAAACCGGCAAGTTTTACAGCCAGGGGATTGATCAACTGGAGACACGTTGGCAGAAGGTGCTAGATGCCAGTGGGGATTACTTTGGGGAGTAGCGATATGCTACTTTTTGTGTACATCATTTTGTTTTCCGGAATTAAAAACGGCAAGAACTTATGTGGTTACCTAGTAGATACCAACGCATGCATTTTCCTAAGTGTTTCCATTAAATTGGTCGTGTCTTCTGACTTTTGGCAAGGTAGTGTATATTCCAGAAATAAAATCCGCTTTTAAGTTTGGTCAAAGTTGATGTATGCTTTCTGTTAGAAGGAGGCGAAAGTTAACTTTCTTTGTAATGGTTTAGTTTGTTTAATATTTGGGCACATCGAATATTACTTCTCATTATAAATATTCATGTAACAAGTGCGGAACGTCCAATCATTCACTCCCAACAGTGGAATTCGAGACCAATAAATTCCAATGCGAGAAAATCTACATTTCAGTTACTTACTACCAAGAAAGCTGTAAATCTTATAAATTACAGTATTATATTAAACAGCATCATTATGTTCATATTATCTCACTTAGTATTCCTTTATTTTAACGAGAGAGTTTGGGGTTAATCATAATTTTATTTAATATACTGGGTAATCAAATTAATGTCTTAATTCTTTTTATAAAGAAGTTTTAAATTGTGATTAAAGGGGAAGGAAGTTAATGCGAATCCAGTACAATTCGTTTGTTAATGTTTGTTTCAATTATTTACTTATTTTGAATTAAAAATTTCCGAACACAGCACTAGAAGATGGATGCCTTCTTTAAAGTGACATCTGTAAAAAACTATATTAATTTTGTGCATATAATTTTGGAGTATCTCAATTATAGTAGTCTTATTTTTTTGTTTCATAACCACAAAAGCCAAAGAATGAAATTTCTCTCAAACTCTTAAGTAATGTTATTAATGTCTTTTCACTTGTTTTCTGTGTGTCCATATAGATTCTTATCTACTGAAAAATGTAAACGTTCGCCTCGTTAAATTCATTAATAGCTGGATACCAGAGACTTTCAATAGAGAGACATGCCATTTCATTATTTTCCCATAGAAAAAATGTAATATGCTGTTAATAGGCGCCCTCTGAACATTTGCAATGAAACATTCAGGCCATCCATCAATGACACTAGTAACATTGAGGCAAGGCATTATTGACGTCACAGTAAAACCGGGGCGTGTCCAGTTAAATTTCCGATTTTAATTGTTAGACATTGTTGCAATGTCTAGCAATTGAAATCGGAAATTTAACTGAACACGCCGAGTAAAACTTTCTTTGTACAAAGTTTTTTCAGTTTAACATATTTTGGCCTACCACTATCTAAGAGTGAAGGCCTTTATTTTCGTTTCAGAAACTCAAAATTTTTTTTTTGCTGAAATCGACTTAAAAACTCATGATTCGTAAAGATATATTCAAATTTTGAATAAAAAATTTTCCGTCTGTACGGATGTATGTACGTATGTGACTACTTTTGTGCAACTAACTCCTCTGAAACGGCAAACAGCCGAATCAAGTAAAAATTATACATACTTAGAGGGTTCCTTAAATTGTGCCTTAGGGTATATTTTATGCCAATTGGATAAGCCTTTTTTGAGATATTAATTATTTTTCTGAAAATTAAAAAATGGCTGTAGCGTTCAAACGAGCGAACCAAACTAAATAAACTCCACAAGTGCATACTCCTCCCATTAAGGCAAATTTTTTTTGTAAATGACTTGTTTGGCTGTGATGAGCCGTTTTGGAGTTATTTACTATCCCTTCCCTCCGTCAATTTTTTTAATTTTTTTTTAAATTTTTTTAATTTTTTTTTTTTTTATAAAGTCAGACAGTGGGGTTCTTAAACTATACATTGACATACATTGACCATTTTTTATGAAAATGGGCTAAGCCTTTTTAGAGAAATTAATTTTTTTTTGAAAAAATGAAGAAATGGCAGAAACATTCATTTCAAAGCTCCAAACACAATATAAACGGCATGAAGGGCTTTCTCTTAATCTAAAATACAATTTTCTTTTTGACGTAGAATACGACTTATGTTTCGATACTGGGATGCCCACGCTTAAATCGTGAATGTCACGAAAAGTGTTAATCACGAAAACCTTAATTACGTCAAAACTATTAATGATAGAAAAATGAATGATATTGCATTCGATAGTATATAAAACAAAGCATGCTTTAGATTTTGACCGACTTTATGGTGACGACATCGGCTGATGCAATCGAAGTACAAAGCTGAGTCAGAAAATCTGCTGTCGTCGGAGGTTAATTTAGGCTAGCTCCGGCTTCCTTTGGATAGCACGACATTTTAGGTGTCATTTGTTTTATCTTTTTGCGCTTTATAAAATACCTTAAAAATTAAACCTCAGTATTTAATAGTATCTAAGATATCGGCCTTCGAATTGTGGAAATTTTGCAAAAAATTACAGAATTTCCAAATTTACGCATAATAAACGCCAGAAAAATTATAGAAAACGTCACAGGTTTTAGAGATGGGGAATCCATGAAGACCCAGATGTCCGATTTTGAACGTCTACGGGCTCAGCGGAAACGACTGAAAATTGAGTCGTGGCACCGCCAAAGAGAACTATAGCCCGATACGAATGCACCAATAACTTCCACTGCTCAGTTCGACGCAAATAACATAGCTAATGATATAAACGTTTCAACACCGAGTGATAAAATCCAACCCATGGTGGTATATAATGAGCCATAACCGTCAACATTAGCAGCATGTTCATCAAATGCGATTTATGTACCGAGCGATTTACAGGGTGAGGCATTTATCTTGAGACAACTGAATATCTCGGAAACTAAGCATTGTACGAAAAAATGTCCAAAATCAAAAGTGAATTATTTCGCGGGGGAAATTCATTAGTTAAAAAATTAACCCCCCCCCCGCTCTTGTGAGGGGGGCTTGGGGAGGGGGTAACTTTTAAATCTTAAATAGGAACCCCTATTTTTAATGGTATAATCAGATTGTACACAATATTTGAAAAATGTTTTATTATTAGTGTTTTTTCAATTGATCCAACCGTTTAGGTGATAGAGGCCCTTAAAGTTTGGAACTTTTAAAGTTTTGAACCCAATTTTATCGATGAAGACAAAGAGATAGAGAGTGGATCTTACAGACATTCCTATTCTACTTTTTAATGGTCATTAAGAATCCGAAGTCAGAATTTCAAAAATTCATATTTTTAGTGTACAAGTAAACTTTTGGGGGGAGCAATCCTATGGAGATAGAGTCAATGCGTGTGTATTGACAAATATTGCAATTTTTTGAAATGTGACTCTTTAACGAATGTGAACCTATACTGACAGACTGGTCTAACTATAGACGACTGATCGACGCTGATATCAATGATATTTGTATTGTTAAAGCTTTTTACAATGGTGTAGTGAGATCTATACTGGGAAATGTTTACTCTGAGTGGCCAGATTATTATGACCACCTGATATTTGTAGGCAAATTAGCTATGATTTCGCGCTGAAGTTGCAAAAGAGCCGGACTTGTGTAAATAGGCAAGCAGGTTGTTTACCACGACATTGGAAGTGATTTGTTACAGAAGATTATAGGTAAACGACGCGATTTAGCAGCCTTTGATGATTGTTGGCGCTCGGAGCCATGGAGCTAATACCAGCAAAACTGCTGCATTCGTTAAATGTTCAAGAGCTGCTGCTGTTAAATTGTTACAGACTGGACTGTCTGCCGGAAACTGGGTCTGAACGTGCCAGTTGTGGCCATCTATGTTCGGACAGAAAGGAGAGTGGCAAGACGGGTACAAGACAACAAAAGGGCAACAGCTCATCAAATTAATGCAGATCTTTATCAGGGATCCTCTCAAATGATCTCTAAACGCACTGTTCGTCTAGTATGGAATATGGGAGCCGAAGGCCAGTTCGAACACCTTTTTGCTATCTGCAGTTAACAAGATAAAACGTCTGCAATTCGCACAGGAACACAAGGATTTGACAGATGAGTATCGGAGTAAACTCATGTGGTCTGATGAACCACGTTTTTAGTTGCATCATGCAGATAACAAAATGGGAATTTGACGGAAACTACATGAAAGCATGGATCCCACATGCATGAGTACAATCGTTCAAGCTCGTGGGGGCACTCATGGTTTGGGGCATATTTTCCTGGCATAACATGGGTGCTTTAATTTGTGTAGAAAAACGTCTGAATATCAGAACATACCTAAGTATCTTTGCTGATCAAGTTCATGCAATCATGTTGTCGGTGTATCGCAATGGAGATGGCTTTTTTCAACGTGACAATGCGGCATGCCACGGTACTCGTATTTTGCAGGAATAATTTCAAGAACAAACAATTCCTGCGCGTTGTTTGCTGCTAACAATTTTTTTGCTACTGAATGTATGCTTTAACTCCTATGTTGATTCGACAATTGAAAATGATAGTAAAGCGAGATTGTTGCGATCGCCACGAATGACGACGAACCTGGCTTAGGTGGCCCCCATAATGACCAAATCTCAATCCAATTGAGCATTTATGGGAGAAAGTTGTAAGAGCCATCAGACAGGTGGTTCCAAAACAACAAATTTCACACAAGAGGACTGTGTTATTCATCAAGCAAAGACTGTTATGACAGCCTATAAGAAGCAGGGAAAGACATCATCCGCCAAGCACAACATTGCCCGAAAGTCGAAGCCCACTGATAGAGACTGAAGGGGTTTGAAGCGGATTGTGACCAGAAAGCACTTGACAACAGCATTCATGGTGTCAGATTCCTCGCATCACCTTTCAACATGTCGTGGAGAATGCGAATCGCCGCAGTATTGAAAGCAGAAGGTGGCTCAACGAAGTACTGATGGGGTGGTCATAATAATCTGGCCACTCAGTGTATATTCATCCTAAAGTGTCGATATCTGATATGGAAATGTTTTTGATCAGTGCGATAATGAAATATTCACCAACAACTAGACCAGTCAGTGACAATATGGAGGTGGATACTAATATTGCAATTATAGATGCTACATTAAATTTATACGCCCTTAGCTTTATGAAGAAACATAATTTAGAATAGAAACCCATCGAATCACCTATTACATTGGGTGGCAGTATAATAAATTTGATGTTTGCGCGAAATATTGATTCTTGTCTGTTGCCATTTCTAATATACTCCTCTTATCATTGACCAGTGATTTATGATGAATTGCAAGTACATTTTTTGTGTGAACATTTTATATCAGAAATTAAATTTTTTATATTGTGTTGCACATGTGGCTTCAAGATATATTCTACGGTTTAACTAGCGGCCGTGTTCCAACACAGCCCTGTAATATTTTTTGATTCCGTATCATTACCTGGTTGTAGGCCTGTGCAAATGTACCATTCCGCCATACCAATTTATTTTACTTATGTTTTTAATTTTAAAATTATTTTCTGGGCATCTTATATTTAAACAGAAACGGCAAAAAAGATTTTAAATTTCAAGCAATTTTATTTTGTGTTGAAAATAATTTTCACGAAAGTACAAACTCATCTATTCCTGTTAAATTTTAAATTGTTAAATAGATTTAATAAATATTGCTTTATGTGCATTTATCATGCAAAAATATCCACATAATTCCTAATGTGTATTTCATAATTCCCATTATCAGAATCTAAAGATGATAAAATTGAACTATGCGAAAAATGAAATATACAAATGCTAATGAATCTCACATGTACAAATTTATAAAAGACAAACAATCGATCAGGAAGAAGTACGAACAGTGAAAATGTAATCATTACAGAAATCTCGAATATCAACTATAGATAATTATAATACTGTTATATAAACTTTGCCTGCATTTCAGTTAATTGTTTTCTGGCTCTTTGCAAACTTAAGCGTGGTTCCCACATGCGTAAAAACAACGGCAGAAACCACAAAGCAGAAAAATTTTATGATGCCACTTCCTGTTTTCGTCTCTTCTGCCCGACTGAAAATTTCTGCTTTTTAGAGTTGGGTTGAGTTCAACTTTTGTGGCACAAGCAGGGCAGAAACGATTGCTCAGCCAATAGAAAACGATCTCTGCAGTGACGTCACAGTGACGCCCTCTCTCTCACACAAAATAAAAATGTCGGACACTCAGCACATATAAGTGAAGAACCCGAGAAAGAAAATTGATGTAGAAGCGCTAATAGAAGAGGTGCGAAATATATATTTATTAATGAAATTAAATTGAATAAACAACACTTGAATGCAAAAATTCGATGTGATGATTGATGAGGAATGAACGAACTGTGTACGTTCTGTGTGCAGTCGAAGCCGACCGTTTAGATCGATCGACGGCTTCGGTGCAGTGCATTTGTATTGGGCAAAACTTCTGCTATCTTATCCTTTTGAGTTTCTGCCATGTGGGACACCTGCAGGAGCAGAAAGTAAAAAGGCAGAAAAAAATACGCCCTGGTTTCTGCTCTCTTGTTTTCTGCTAGTGGGAACCACGCTTTACTCTGTGTTTATTTAGCTTCATTCGTAGTCGCTTTTTTCGGGGTGGCAGCTAGTTCTCTTGCTGTTTGTTTTTTTCTGATTTTTTGGTTTTGGTGTATTGAGAAATGGTAATTTTCTTTTGACATTTGCAGTCTTTTCTATTACTATCTTGATTAAAATTAAAAAATAAGAATCATAAACGTAATGTAATGAATTTCATAATTTATAATAGATAAAATTGCTTATTAGGATTTAATTTGATTTTTTAAAATTTTTGGCGCGTTTTTTAAAATAATCGATATAGCTACTATAATAAAAAATTATGATGACAATATATTTTTGGCTTTTAAAATATATTGGATTTTAACAATCAGTGTTTTTTCGTTTGTTGGAAAAAATGAAGGTTGGATTGTTGTTAGGCACTATGGAAGTTAACAATTTATAAATAAGATATTTACTGTAAATAAACGTACCTCTCAGGCTCCGTTTGAAATCTAAAGAACGAAAGGTGCTTTACACCACGACGTTGGGCACAAAATTTTGCAGCATACCGCTGACCGATATGCCATAGTAAAACAATCTGACAAGTTCTATGATGGTTTACGCTCGTCAATTTGATCGTTGCTAAACTTTGAACATCTAGCGAAACTTAAAATCGAAACTATGACGACGTCGTCGTCGTTACAGCGTCATCTGAACATATCTAATGAAACATCTAAGAGTCCGTATTACATGAAAATTAAGTAAATGACATGTCTCCCTATTGAAAGTCTCTGCTGGATACCTATGTATAATTTTATCATCTATAGTTCTGATTGTATTTTGTAGCCTTTAATTGCAAAAGAAGATTAGACGTCTTTAATTGATTTTTTCAGCGTTTTATTAATTCCTATCACTGAAGCAATTGATTTTCGAATAATGCAACTATTTTATGGTAAAATGAGATTAAAACAAGAAATTATTGTATAATTTTCTTAACTTCGCAACATATATTAACATCATTAAAAATTAAATTTTATCGCGATATGTTATGTATAAGGTCATTTATGATAGTTATATGGCATTACTTTGAAGAGAGTGACCTAAAATATATTGCAATTCACTCTAAACTCCTCGAATGTCGAAATATCTAATTAAGAAGATAACTCCACTTGTTCAGTACAGTAACGTCTTGGAACAAATTGTATTGCCCAAGAATTTTCGACATTTTATTTGCTTCAACAGAAAATTAGTATATTTGAAGTAATTGTGGGTATTGATGACCAAAATGTTAATGAATATGCTGGGGTAGTTTAGATTTTTGAGATACTGGCAATTAAAACACCATCTTAGAAATACGGATGTTCCAGGCAATAATAAAAACTGTATTTCGGCAATTAAAAAGCCATTCGTTTGTATGCTTGATATCTCCATTCTTCATCAGAAAGTGAACCTCAGTAATCAGCTAATCCACTCTGTACAACTGTTTAGTTTCCATACATAGGAAAATAAACATTTTTTTATGAAAATCATTTGACTACCATTATTTTGAAAACACATTTCGATGCGTGTCCTCCACCGCTGAAGAACACGTATGAGCACAGCTGTAGTTATTCTTGTAATAATGTTTATTTTTCCCGTGTATGGAAACATATGTGACACCCTGTATTATCTACAGGTGCATGAATTTGGAACATTGTTGTCGCTGTAAAAATTCTCAACTAAGATTATTTCAATCATAATTCTCTATCACTGTGGATTTCCAGGTCCACAAAAATAGCTGCCTTAATCTTAGCTTCATGAATCTTTAGTTGGTCCATCAACAAAGATTTTGCCGTCGACGTGAACTAATGTAGAAGAAGTAGTTTCTTTTCGTCGCATTTTTAAGTTCTATGTTATTAACACAAGGGTCATTTGCCACAACTACAGAGAATAAAAATCATGTTGATTCGGTCAATAGGTCATCTTAGGAGCATTATACTTTGTATGATTTATAAAATAGTTTTTGCAAAACATTTACTTATTAGAATCTTCTTAACGAACCGCCCAGAGTGCCTAAACAACGAGAGCCAATTGAACTTTATTACGGCCATATCTATCTTCATCACAATAAAATAATGAAGAATTAGACCTTTTAATCCAGAAACATTTTCATGGCAGTATTGTCCTGTATTAGCATTTAGAGAATAGCTATTGACCTTTCATTGTCCTGTATTGCCATTTTGGATATCTGAACTGTCAGATGGCCAATCCAAGCTTGAAAGTGATTATATCATTAAACACGTTAATAACCTATTTTTATAAACAGATGCAGATTCTGTTTAACTTAGTAAACATGACTAAAAATACTAAGTTCTGCAAAAAGATACGTTCTGTTTATTTATAATTATTTCACAAAATTGAAATATAGATTAGAAGAATCTCTATCTTAATTTCAGAATAAGTAATCGAAATTACTTTGATCCGCACACGTTGTTAAAGAAGAGATACAGTTGTGCTGACTGTTAAGAATGCATTAACGAGAATTTGGTATTTTACTTTTATGGTGATTTTTTTTAATTTCATGAGGAATGCAGTTAGACGTTCCTCAATTCCAATTTTCACGTTTTGTGTCATAAGGTCAGAAAATTTTTACTCCCCCCCCCCTCGACATCCCAAAACTCCAGCACGTAATTAATTATTATCTAATTAATTAGCGCCCATGAACTTTAAATTACGTTATCAGAGATTAGGAACAGGTCACTTGGGTTGGGAAATTGGTTAATTAGCCTAAAAATTTTAATCAAGTTATTGTTTTCATTAATATGCTAAAGCAGACAAAAATGTCTATCAGCAAATTTGTAATGCAAATAAACTAATTTGAAAGCCCGTTTGATTAGAGCAATATGGTATTTGTTTATTGTGCATCTATAGCAAATATATTCTGATTTACGTGTTAATTTTGGTTATTTTTATCTTGTAAGAAAATTGAAGTTTTTAAAGCTGTCGTTAGGTAAGGATTGAAATAATCAGGTTATAGATATAGTGCGAAGTTTAAAGCGTTGTCCATAGCTTAGGATTTTCATAAATTAATATAGAGAAAACTAAACAGAAATCTGGCTAATAAATAAGTCGTCAGAGGTTGCTGAATACAAACAGAGTTAATGCGCTTGCTGAGAAAACTGCTGTTTCCTTGGTTGGTGGAAGGGAAAGGTCAGAAGCGAAAGCGTAAAAGGAAGAAGAGGAAGAAGAAGAAGGGGCCTTGGAAAAATCGATTGCTTCGTTTCAAGAAAATTTAAAAGATGTACGAAAATGTGCGCCAACGAAGATTTTCCCCCTTAAAGTAGCATCTCTCCGAGAAGAATAAAAAAAAAGATAAAAAGAAAAAAAAAGTAGCAAAAAAATGAAAGAAGTAGCTCGTCCTTGTTTTCTTTTCCTCTGTCGCAGATTTGCTCCATAGTAACTGTTGGTTTTTTGCTGCTCTTCCCTTAATTGGGTTTCTCCATCCAACTCTGTTTATACCAGATAATTTTAAAAGTTTTTGCTTCTTTTTTTATATACATCATAAAATAGGGCCATCATTCGTTTAAGATATTTCAATTTAAAAATTTCTGTGTGACATCAACTTTAAAGACGCTAATCCCGTTTTAAAATTTGCAGTTAACTCTAGTCGTGCAAAAAATCATGATTTTTGTGAAATAATTATTTTCCGTTTTTGAGTGTCGTAGTTAGCAGGTTTGAAATGAGTTGAGATATAAAACATTGATAAACATATATCACAGGCTTATTAACAAAATCGATGAGAGTACACGGCTAAAACCTAGGATCCCAACCAGAATAAAAATGTCGAAAGTTGCGTGTGTTTACCTTTAAGTTTCCAGTCTTTTATGTGAGATTATAAAAAAGCATCGGTATAGAACAAAAATCGCTGTATTCTTAAGTATACATTTGTTATCAACTGGTGGAATGTTCCACAATATAATTGTTGAAATAAATTATGTTAGGATAGGTGTGACAATAATCGTAGCCGCCATGAAATTAACTCGAATACGGCTTAATTATTGTCACACTCGAATAACCGCCATGAAATTAACTCGAATAATCAACTGTGTTCATAATCAACAGCCAGAGAGATTTTGCTAGTATTTATTTATTTATTTATTTATTTATTTTTTACCTTATTTTGTATAAATGGTTTGGTTGGTTGGTTTATTAGCATTTTTGGCGTCGACTATTAAGGTAATTTTGCGCCTTTACACAAATTATATCTGTACGCAGCCCGGGACAAACACAAACATGCCTACAGCGGGATTCGAACCCACGACCAGGTGGACTCGAGAACTTGTATAAATGGAACAGATAAAAGTTCACTTGCAAGGGAACCGCGCGAACCTATATCTCAGTTTCTCACCAAATTGAAGTTTTTTACTCACCAAACGCTAAATAAGAAATCGCACTATTTTGTTTCTTTCAAAATGAACGGCGAAAACGAAAAAATTAGAACGCCATACAATTGCCATAGTTAAAGCGGTGTGTGTATTAATGCGCTTGACGGAACTTCTTTCCTCCTTCATTCAACAATACCCACGAATCCACTTCGCATGAAAGTAATAGAACTATTTCCTACGGAGAAGCACCGGATGACAGTCGAGTGGATTCTAAAAGTTCTAAACAAACTTATTTTAAAAATAGATTTTTGCAATTAGCTAATTGCCATCCAGTTAAAAAAAACTGTATAATAAAATAATTACCATTTTCTTAATTTATTATTTTATTTTATTAAATAATTCAGTAATCTTTGTAAATTTTCCTGCGCTGACGTAATGTATTCGCGAGTGAAACGAGGGCAGTGCTGATACGAGTGATCTAATGGGGCAGTCGAGAATACAAAAATGCGTTAGGGGGGGATGTATCGCGGTGCTTTATAATATTTAAAAAATATATATTCACGGATTCGAGACGAATAATTAAAAAGAAAAATTAAACTTTTGTACTTAATAACACTACTATAACAGCAATTCTTTGGCGACCGCCGTTAACGATTTTGCTTTCCCTTTACCGTTATTCCCCCCCCCCCCCCTTTGACTTCTAATACCGCCACCGCGCAACGCCATCGCTTCCAAGGTATGCTTGCGCGCAAACAAAGAGTCCGTGTACAGGTTTGGACGGTACCCTTGTTAGTCCGAGGAGATTCGTAAAAATGCCATAAAGAATTTGATTTCGCAAAAGAGTCGAATATATAACTGCTTTACGTAACAATCCGTCATCTAATATCAAGTTACATTTATGAATACATCGTCATTGTTAGTAAAAGGGCGCAATATAAAGAAATCTGTGGTTTATTCTAATTGACAGCTGAATGTAATAGCATCTAGGTATTTATTTCATATTTTTAGTTATTTTTTTAATTGAATGTGGCTTCAGGTTCAGGCTTCAGGGTCAGATTTTAAAAAAATAACAAAATAAAATCGTTTAAAAGATTTAAAATTTAAAGGAGAAAGATACAGTCATATGACAGGAGGAAGTCAAAATTTAGACCAGATAATTGCACAAATTACTGTATATATAATTAGCTTCTGTGAAGTTATTAAGCTAACAGCAATGAAAGTAGCTAATTCATACGAATAATGCCTTTGTATTATGTAATTACCATTAGCAAGATGATTTCGTATTTGTATATTTAGGATGAAATAGAAAAACTGCTGATAAGCTTCATTAAGCATTGGTTGAAATTTAAATTTGATTTCATGGACTTTGAAAAAAAAATTCAAGTTTCTTCTTGGAGCGAATTCACCACGACAAAGAAAAACATCTTAATTAAACCGTATAATGAGATTGCTGTAATTTTTTTCCTAATCTTAGTGTGCATTTTACGATGGATAAATAGCATAATGAGTATTTGTACATTCTGAGGTTGTTATTATTATTATTATTTTTATTATCCTTTATTTTCTTATTGCATCTGGGAATAGTTTACGTGCCCGTTTAATTTCCGGATTAATAAATGAAAACGAGTAGTTTTGAAAATTTGTCGAGACCTTTTACCGTCGGCTCATTTAGACCGTTTTTCCCTGGAGTTTTCGAGTAAGTTATATCATTTTGACCAGAAATTAATACTTTTACGTTTCACAAGGGACTTCGAATTAGAGACTATACCCTTAACGATATTAACTTTGGGCGTTAAATTGGCCGCGAAAAACTTTCAAATAAACATCAGTTTCAAAGTGAATTATTAAAGCAAATGAAATTTATTAATTATTTAGTAGAAATTATAACCAATTGCTTTTGTAGTAAATTGCTATTTATCCATTGGAATATTTTAAATTTTTTGTTATCATTTGTTTATCGATTTTAATTTAAAATAATAAAAATACTGTTATATATACATGTTTAAGTACAGTAATATATAAATACTAAGATTTGATTTAAAAACACTTTACTGATAAACTTATTTATAATGACTAAAGATAATCTGAGATGTTTATAACATCATAAAACCAAAATGGTGTTGGCTTAGAAATATTTTATAATTAAGTAAATATATTGGTAATGACTTCTTAATATTTAAGAATGTTTTTCCTTGTCGTGGTATAACTTTTTTGGTTGCATGACCCTTCTCGTAATTGTGTGTCATTTTTTTAGCCGTCGTGTTAAACTTTCGGAAGCAAATATTATTTTTATTTGAACTTTCAGCTTTGCTTGATGAAATACTGCAAAATCCAACTTCACAGTTGTGAGACTCCAGCAGTTTCCAAGGTAGGCCGAATTGAACATCTAACAACTCTAATGGAGCTTTAATATATATTTAAAAACATTATTATTGTTATCACCATTATTATTTTTTTTTTAATTTTTCTTTGAAAATCGAAACTCATGCTTTTGTTGTGACGTAATCCAGTGCGTTGAATTTTATTTATTTAAATGCATGCTATGAAATGATTCAGCTCTTAGCTGCATTTACTTTTATTATTTTTAACACTTATACTTAGTCTCGTGGGTTTTTTTTATTGTTTAGACATGTAAGAGAAAGTTAAACAGTGTATGGAAATGAAAATTAATAGTATAGAGCAGTTTAGAATACTTTAGAAAACTTTACAGAGTTTTACAAAATATGATTTTCGGGAGGTTATTTTTTCCTATCATAAAATATTATTTATTGAAGATTTTCAGTGACAAAAAATAGTTTAATTAATAAATTTTAAAAGACATAGAAGACATTCAAAGAGAGTTATTTAATTGTTAATGGAACGCTTTTTTGGCTGTTTGTTGTAATGAGGTCGCAGTTATCTTTATTTCTTTTCTATTATATTTTATTTCTTTAATTGCTGTTAATTGATAAGATGTTTTGCTTATTAATGTTTCGTTGGAATCATCCAGTATACGTTTATTTTTATTTTTTTTTTTTTTGTTCTTGCTTACGAATAACTCTATTACGAAAGATAACTGTAGTTGCAGCTATACTCCATTAAATAAAAACATATATTTAAGAACTCTATTATTAAGTTATTTATTACATGCAACTTTTAAATCAATTATACATTTTTTTAAATCATAGAACTACAAGTCTTCAATTACCAAATATTACCAGTATCTCTGTCATTGCTTTTTATAATTATATGATTTTTGGAAATTGGTATGAATATATTTCTAGGAGGATTTTTCTTTTTCTTCAATGACAAACTCCTTTTAATGATTTTAACATCATTTAAGTAAGGAATGAGATAAACTAATTAGTGGTTACGCCTCTTGGATCTCGTGCTGTCAATTTTTTTTTAATACTAATCTCTTTTTAGCATTGTTTAGCTTTAATACAAAGCATACGTTTGAAATTAATATTCAGTTAATCCGAAAGAGTGAGAAAAAATAATATAAAATTTCTTTCTCTTTGTCTTATAATACGTAATACAAGTGACAAAAAGCTACAATATATAGAAAATGCTGCATAGACCTACATGGATATAAAAAAGACAAAGCCTGAATATGGAGGTTGTTTCATGTTTATAGTGACGATTGTTAAAACGTCGTAGTACAGGTTTGAAATGCACGAGGCTCGTGAAATTTCACACGTGAGTTCCGTAACAATCGATTTTATTCATTTCAAGTTTGCTGCTAAAATACCCTTAAAAACTGAATCGTTCTTGGAGGATTAATGCTTAGCCTTTTCCGACGCTGATTACTTTTTTTCCAGATTATTAGAACAGTGTAAGATAAAAGATTTCATTATTCTAAAAATGATATAACAAAAGTTATCAAACGTAGAAGACAAATGGATCTAAATAATAAACAGTGAACGAAAAAGTCCACTCCCTTTTTTTTCAGTACTAAGGCTAACAATCGAACAGTGAAAAGGATAGTCCTTGTGGAAAATCCGCCAACACAACGGGCTATGGCAAGCAAGATTGGAACCTCTGTTGCATCGGTAAACCGTATTATTCGTCAAGACTTGAAATTAGAGCGCCGTCATAAGGCCCGAGTTCATAATGTGTTGCCAAGACACATTGCAGAGAGACGAACCATGAACGCTGTTTGGCAGGCGACAAATGGTAGAACATCATAATCATCTTGGATGAGGCTTGGGATTATTTATCGACAATATGGTGATACGACTCGATCTGACTGGATGCGTCAATGCAAGGAGAGTTTTCCAAAAGGATTCGTCAAAAAGGTGGAATCTTAAGCAAACTATCAGGAAAATGTCTTGGAACACAAATATCGTAACGATATCCTACGGTTATATGGATGTCAAAGGACGTGTACATCTACCAGGACAAAACATCCGGCCACACTATTAAATCGCTTTTCCATCGAATGGAAAAGGACACTGGAACTAAGATTATCCCATTCTCAAACATCCCTGTCCAGTTACCGATGGGTGTCCCAAGGATGTTGGTGGATTCGGCCTCCTTAAAAGAGCTCTTAATGTAAATCGTCCGAGAACACTTTCTGGATTATGAAAAGCCTGTCAAGGGCAGTGGACCAGAATCGACCTCGCTGTTCTCCGTAGAAGCCTCTTACAGTGTAAACCATGATGGTCAGGCGATTGAGCACAATAGGTGACGGAGATATGGGTTAGAGTAGACCTACAGTATATGTATTCTCGTCACCATAAAAATGAAACAACCCTCCGCATCTGCAGTGACTCTCCACCGGGGTTGTGGAAATGTAAGAAAGAATAATAAGACCTCATCCACTCTGTGACCAGCGCGCATGTGCATATATCCATCAACATATTGCTTAGGGTTTCGTTTACATGGAAAAATTGGTAATCCGAACACGCCTCGCATCAATTTAGTTCGAAACTTTATTTTCCCACTTAGAAGGTGTCGCTTCAAGCTTCCTTAAGAATTTTTGTCAAACATGTGGTTTTCTACAGTAGTTGACCCAAGCATTAGGACTTGTAAATAATTTTGCTAAATTCTTTGTACACTATATTCATTCTGCTGAGAAAAAAATTGCAATGTTTTGAGCTGAAAAAATATATAATGTTCTAACTTTTAAGGAGTTCATTAAATTCGTTAACTATAGACCGACAATCTCAATGCTAACAAAAAGTCAACTGTAAATGGATGCACTGCGTTTTATTACTTAGATTTGCGAAGTCGGTCGTTCTGTCGCCTTTTTTTTTACGAAATTTTTGATTTTAACTTCACATTCGGAGAGAGCATCAATATTTACACATGTCCTAACCAGTCGGGAATATGGCTAAAAGGTGGTTAAAATTAAACATGCAGTACCATCCATCCTCGACTGGTTTACGATTGGATCCAATACATCTACATTCATAGAATTATTTATATTTTTGAGAGATGAATGATAAGAAAAAATGTGCCAGTTTTCAAATATGAAAGTGTTTTTTTTTATTTCGGAGTAATAGATTCATTACGATATTAATGAGGAATTCAAGAAAAGGAGTACGAATTAGAGAGCTGCATGTTCTTTCTTATTACATGGGGATGTATTCGGGACCAAAGTATTGGTATACTAAATGGAGGTTATGGGATATAGAGAGGTTTGTAAGATTTTTTACTATCAATTGAATAATTGGACGACTTTTGTTGGCAACTCGGCTCCTATGCCACCTATCTGCACGCAACTTGGACGATTTCCTGGGAGCAGGCAGCCCGTCTATCGTTCCAATTTTGGCGCGTGTACGTTCGTTAGTTTCGGAGGTGGGTGTTCGAAGTACTTTTTTCCCTATAATTCCCTGGGTTTATTCACAGTTCCATTCATGAAAACAGCCCACATGAATTCACCTTTCACCCATTAGTTATTGTTTCTTTCTTTGAAATATATAGCGTAACATAATAATGCTGACTATCTCGCGCACTACCAAACAGATTATTATTTAACAATTTAATCACTACAATTTCCAACATTTTTTAAAAAAGAGTAATATTATGGTTGACTTTATCACCAGCAAAAAAAGAAATAATATGTGATGCATAAAGCACAAGAAGTTGTTCTGGGTTCCCAATTTTCAGGCTGCTAGCGGCTGCCGTTGCGCAACAATAGCCTTTGAAACTTGCCATTTCATTCGTGTGTGCATCCGTGTTACATAGGCCTCCATTTTGCTGGAGTTCTTTACATCCCCATCCCAAAACTTGACTGAAATACTTTCTATAGGAATATCTTTACATTGTTATTATTATACACAGAACTTTATCTGCGAAAATAACCGTATAGGTTGTTTTTTTACAAATTATATGAAAGCACTATTTATTAAAACATTAAGGAATTATATTTATTAAAACATTAAAGACCAACTAGTCGGCGTCACATAAACTATTTGAAAACTATATAAAATATTTCCAAAAATTTTGAGTTGTTTTTGAAATCCTTAAAACATGTTCCACTGAATCAAATTCGACCATCTTCGGGCTTACTAACTATTATTTTATATTCGTTCACAACACGTCGTTTCAAGTTGTTTGATATATTACATGCCATGTCTTTGCAGTGAAAATTTCCAAATGGTACCATAATGGCATCATTAGTAGAGGTACTGCCGAATCAAAATCGCCAATCTTCGAACTTATTAATTATACTTATATATTCGTGGATGGCATGTCTTTACAAATTGTTTGATATATTACATGGCATATCTTAACTGAAATTTTTGAATGGTACCGTAATAGTGTCATTAGAACATGTACCACTGAATCAAATTCAACCATCTTCGAACTTTGTAATTATTCTTATATATTCGTTCATGATAGGTCGTTACAAGTCGTTTGATATATTATATGCCATATCTTAGCATTGAAATTTTTCAGTGGCACTATAATGATATCATTAGCACAGGTTTCATTGAATCAAATTCGACCATCTTCAAATTTCTTAACTACACTTATATATTCGTTCCTGACATGCCGTTAAAAGTCATTTGATATATTAAATGCCATATCTTGGCATTGGAAATTTCTAATGGTACCATAATTTTATCGTTAGTTTATGTACCATTGAATCAAATTCGAACTGTATTTATCGATTGTCAAAAATCTGCTTAATTATATGCTGAAAAGCATATATTGGTTTCGCTCTGTTTGTGTGTCTGTCTGTCTGTCCGTCCGTCTGTCCGTCCGTCCGTCCGTCTGTATGTCCGACGATTTCTCGAGAATGCTTTAACTTTTTCAAGTTCTTTTTTCGCTGTTCGATAGAGACCCTTCCTGAGCTCACCTGATTAGTTTGTCGTCGAAATCGGTCTAACAGTCACGTGACTATTGAGACCCAAACCCCCCCATTAAATTTTTTTATTGGCAATATAAGGTATGTAATATGTCATTCGAACGGTAATGACGAGCACAAGACGAATATGACATTCTTTTCGATTTTCGAAATGCTACGTCCGAGAAAATGACCCCCAAAAAGTACTTCAATGACCCCTTATTACGAGCTTTAGCTAAAGCTATATATAAGAATACAAGCATGATCAGTACCTTTATGTGCCTGGCCAGCCATCGTTTGCACGAAAACGTGAAAATGGAAGAACTTAACAGCGATATATCAACTTTTGATGAGCTCTCGTGGACCCCTTCAAGCACGTGCACTAATGTTAAGAATATGAACTTAGGGCATGTAATATGTCAATCGAATCCTACCGACGAGTCATAAGTGAATACACTGTTACTTTTTGTTTATCATTTAAGCATTGTTGATGGCAGCCTGGAGCACGTGCCCGTTATGAAGCTTTCTTGATGCACGTGCTCATTTCATTTTAAAATTCAGTGCTGTTAGGCCTATTGTTAAATATGTTAATTAATGTTAGGGCGATGGTTAAAAATGGCTAAATAACGTTAGGCCTATAGTTAAAATGACTAAATAATGTTAGGCCTGTTGTTAAAAATGGCTGATTAATGTTAGGCTTATAGTTAAACATGGCTAATTAAAGTTAGGCCTATTGTAAAAAATGGCTAATTAATGTTAGGCCTATTGTTAAAAATGGCTAATTTATGTTAGGCCTACAGTTAAAATGACTAAATATTGTTAAGCCTATTGTGAAAAATGGCTAATTTATGTTATGCTTATAGTTAAAAATGGCTAAATTATGGTTAGGCCTACAGTTAAAATGACTAAATAATATTAGGCCTATTGTGAAAATTAGCTAATTAATGTTAGGCCTATTGTTAAAAATGGCTAATTAATATTAAGCTTATTGTTAAAATGGCTAATTGAACTTAGGCCTATATTTTAAAATGACAGAATCAAAGGTATTTCCACTGTTTATTTAAACCAAGTGTAAGTAAAAGTGAGATATTAAAATTACATCTGCGTCAGAGCTAAAGCTCCTTGGAATGCTTAAAAGATTTTACCCGGCAATGCTTTGAAACAATGGTTTTTCTCTCTTGACGTTTATGATAACTTTGATCCAGCAGTGGAAAGAACATAGACCCAGTAGTTTAAAACATTTAGACGTGCGAGGATTTCATTCTCATTTCGCGCGCGTTTGGAAAGATTTGTGTGAGCGCTGCAATCGAATACGTAAATTTACATGCAGTTTTCGCCATTGCTGTATATAAAAATATTACAGTAATATTAAACAACAAATTTTTATATTCTTCTTTTCAGCATATTTGAAAATCGTTTTACGACTTATATTCTTGTTATTTTTTGTATTCACTCATAGCTCGTCGTTATGAGTTGTTTGATGTTCTACATGCTATATCTTTGCCTTGAAAATTTTAGGGGATGTCATTATGGTACCATTAAAGCACGTGACATTGTATCGGTTTCGACCATTTTCGAACTGGTTCGTGCGCTGAACCATATTTATCGATTGGTTAAAGCAATACCTAATAACGTTATGTTCGTTCATAGAGTATCGTTAAGAGTTGTTTGATGTATTACTTGTTATATCTTAGCATTGAAAATCTGTAGGAGGTACCAGAATGATACCATTAGAGCACGTGGTAATGTAATGATTTCGACCATCTTCGAAATGGTTCGTGCGATGAACCATATTTATCGATTGGTAAAAAAGATTTTCAAAATCTCTCTTGCGCTTCGAGAAGACCCAGTTACGGGACGGACAGACAGAGGGACAAAGACGTTTCGACCCCAGTAATAGCATAAAGCACCTTTTGGTATTTAATAAACCATTAAGGAATGACATAACCAAGTACCGAAAGGTTAAACTAAACCATTCGCGGAACCATATTTTTAACCGCCATATGTTAACATTGTAAGTTTTTAATGGACCATAATGATACCATTTAACCACGTATCTTTGAACCAATTTGAATTATCATTAATTTTACTTTGTATTCATCTATGACATATCATTCCAATTTGTTTGATATATTACATGCCATATCTTAGCATTAAAAATTCCAATGAACCATAATGGTTCCAGTAAACCAGGTTCCTTGGAACCAATTTCGACTATCATTAATTTTACGTTATATTCATTCATTACATATCATTCCAAGTCGTTTTATATATTACATGCCATTTCTTATCATTGAAAATTTTTGAGGGTGTCATAAGGGTACTATTAGAACACGTGCCATTGTTTCGATTACAACCATTTTCAAAATGGTTCATTCCCAGAACTATATTTCCCATTGAAAATTGCTAGGTGGGAAAATAGAGGTACCATTTGTGCTCTTGCCAATGAATCGATTTAGATAATATTTGTGATTGGTTCGTGCCATGAACCATATACATCGACTGACGAAAACAGATTTTGAAAATCTTTCTTAGCCTCGGAGGAGTTAGAGTTACGGACGGACGGACAGACAGACAGACACACAGAGACAGACAGACAGACAGGCAGACACGTTTTTCCACACAGATAGCATAAAGCACCTTTCGGTACTTAATAAAATGGAAAATAAGTGTGCAGCTCGTGTACAGCCGTTTGAAGAATTACGTAGATTTAGTAATAATTAGAAAAGTAATGATTAATACTTTCCCTGTCGATACCTTCACTTTTGTTTGAGAAGGATAACCTCATAAGTCAGCTGGCAGATGAGTTTTATTGCAATTTCAGCAAGAAACTTGACAGATTTCTTCCTTCCTTATGGAAGATTGATGATGTTATTTATCATTATAAGGATCAGAATTCGAATCTCACTCTATCAACGGAAATTACTTTATGATCATCTATTAATAATTGAGTTGTCAATAGTTTCTTAGAGAAAAGATGATTTTATTGATTCTTCAAAATTATGACACTTCTGCTCTTTTCCTTTACCCTTTTGACTATCTTCCCTTGGCCCCAACAAACTTTACTATTTCTATTAAAAAAAGAGGATGATTTGGTAAAATCGTTACAATAAGTATATATACGTGTCCCGTTAGTTTAGACTACTTGGATGATTGAATATTTTTAAAATCAAACTGAGGGCAGTCATCATGAAAATTCATTTAACCGTGAGGAAGACTTATATGAAGTTTTATATAATAAATATGTTCGTCTGCGGTGCTTCTTGCAGAAGGGTGAACGCCGATAAAAGGTGCAATATATGAAGTGGAAAGGGCAAAGGAGTAAGGAGGTAAAACCGTAAAACCAATTAATTTTCGACTATTAATCTTTTTCCGAGATAAAAATGCGCGTGCGTTGCTGGTTGATGCTGATCTACGGCAGCTTGCTCCAAAAGAGGGTGTGCAGCTCCGACCGCGAACTCCTGTTTAATAAACCACCGACATCATTTTTCTCGGGTGATTGCTGAACATGTCAAAGCTTTAATCTCACTGTTTGGAGATAACGGAGCAAATAGAGTTTAGTTTGCAAATGGAAGCTTGGGCTGCGTTTTTTTAAATCCTCTCTCTCTCTCTCTCTTTTATAGTTTGCGAATTTTGTTTTGGATCAATAATTAAGGTGGAAATGCCTGGATGTTGGTTACCTGCGGAGAAATAAGAAAGATTTTGGCAAACAAACTGAATTCTTAATCTCTTAGGAAACTACGTTATGCTTAACTATTCGGAAAATAAGACGATAGAATTCTTAATATAAACATTTCTTTAAGAGTGATATTTGCTCTTATAATTATGTTTGTTGTTTTCTATACAATCATTTAAGATTGCCCGGAAGATATTTGTTTCTTTCTTGGGTTTAAGTGTTTGCGATTCTTGTTCTCTAAACAGAGGCTTCAAGAATATACAAAAATACACAAACACAATAGTGCAAATTTCAAAGGTCATTTCAGAAAGGACATTTAATTACGTTTGTGGATAAATATGAATAGGCGATGGTAATTTAATAACTGGCGTTTTTTTTTTTTAAATCACTATCTTTAGCCACTACAGTTACTTATGTCATGTCTTCATGTAATTTTTAAAAAAAGATATTAATTGTAAAATACAACTAAGAAAGAGTGGTAGAAATGTTTATCGCTGAACCCATTTGAATGTCAGCATCAGTGCGAAGTAGAAAGGGGCGAGCAGTTTGGTTTTATGATGAAAAAGCCAACAAAAAATAAAATTACATATGCACGGTGAAGACACATTATAATGATCACCAGTTAGTAACCAGAAAGACCGCCGTGTGAAGCATTGGCAACATCTAGACTCAATAAAATTACGGGAAATGTTTACAGATATCTGGAGTCATACAGACTGCAACGGATCCGATAGTTATTAAAAGATGGGTGGTGGAGGATTCATGAGTACTCATGGTGATCGAGGTGATCCTAAACGTCCTCGATTAAATTTAAGCCTGAAGAGGTTTGTTGGGAACCAGGACGGTACTTAAATGCCTTAGTCGTGCTCCGCAGACAATTCTAGTCGCATTACATGTCGCATTTTCCTTCTGGAATTTCCCCTTCGCTCCAAGGAAGACAGTCAGCATGTATAAATATATTTGATCCGCAACGATGGATAAATGACCAAATCGGATGAGCGTTATTTGGTTATTAGAATGCCTTTCAGGGGTATCATCTAACCTAGAGCATAACAGTTCCACCACCAGCTTATTTTCTTCCAACAATGGTTGCAGAATAATTCTTTTCGCAGGTTTCCCGCCGAATACGACAATGTCCATTCACTCGATGGAGCAGAAACCGCAACTCACCCGAGAAGGCAAGTCTTTGCCAATCACGTAAGGCCCGATTCCTTTACTGCAATGTAAATTGTAGCCTTTCTGCCGATGTACCTGTGTCAGTATCATTGCAGTAACCATCCGTCTGCTTCGGAGCTCCCTATGCTACAAGGCTCTCTATATTGTCCTTGTCGACACATTTCTGACAGGTTCATTTGGACGGTGAGTTGCTGAATTGTTGCCTGTCGTTGGACCTGAACACATCTTCGTAGTCGACGTCCACCTTTCACATCATTGGCATATGGTGCTCTGCAGTTTCCATACTATTTATTCGCAGTGGCGCAGTTTGTCCAGTCATGATACACTTTAATCACAGCAACTCACGAGCAGTTCACAAACTGCTTAGTTTTCGAATATGCAACAATCTTTGGTCGAACGCCAATGAGCATTCCCTTTCTCAGATCTGATAAATCGTTCATTTAACCTTTCCCAAAAATGTGTGCAAAATACAAACATAGTTGGAGGAAGTGTTTACATCTAGAAGATTATTGATGCTAATTAATCTGAAACATTTCTGGAGAATAATACATAATAAAACATTTTTTTGTCAACAAAATATACTTTTTGTCAGCTACTTTTTTCTACAGGAGTTATACTGTAAAAACTACCAATGTTTAAATTTGACATTATGAGATCGTTTTAGACAACTGATGTTTAAGCAATATTATTTTACTTAAACATTTAAAATGGTGTTAAACACAGCTTAGATTTCATAAAAATATTCCCCATACAGTAAATGAAGATAAAGCGTTTATTCAAAAATGTTTTATAGATTGCTCTGGCGCTTGTGCGTAGCATTAGTTTCCCCATTCAGAAACCAGCAAAAGTTATCCATCATATTTGGATCGAAACGACCTTGGTATCTTGTTTCCATTAAATTCATTTCTTGGTGAAATCTTTCACCATCTAAAGCCTCTAAGTTCAGCGAGAAGAAGTCCAGATAACTTTACATCCTGACGTGATAGAGAAATTTGGAGTTCAGATTTGGAACCAGCACACTCAAAGTACTCTAGAACACCTATATTTTCCCCAGCAGCAAAAATGTTGGTGACCAACGTAATCAAGTTTAAGATAATAATCTAGTTATAACAGAGAACAAAGTTAGAACATGCCAGCTAATGGGCAGAACTTGTAGCATATATAACAAATACGGTGATAAATCGAGCCCTGGCTGGACTTCAAAAGAATTAGTAAACAACTCGTGTAATAAGCTCTTGTGCTATTAGAGACAACAGATCATGTACAGGAAGAAGTGTCATCCAATCAGATTTTTGAAAAGCATCAGGAGAGGTTGTACGTCGCGGTTTTCTCAGTCATATTTTCTAACGAGTATCAATTAGAGAGTGTTCTCGGAAAGAGTATCTATCATTTTCTTTGTTTGAAAGAATCCTTTAAAACATTGCACGACGTTGTTACATGAAAGAAAGCCTCACTCGAACTAGTTCATATGTTTATATGACATATGGATTTATTAGTTGATTCATGCAAATTGTTAAATGTTAAATATATTAATTTGACATTCAAGAAATGCTATAGGTAATTTAATTAATATAAATTCAAAAAATGACCTTCTGCACAGTATTAATGTTGAGAGTGTTAATCTCTTTAACATACCTGTAATTGGATGCTAATTAAGCGATTACATTGTCCTAATCCTTATTCATTTAGTATCTGGGCAATTCTATCTCTATTTTGTAAAAAAAAAAAGTTGTTACAACTAATAGGATTTTTTCCTTATGTTTCAAATATTTTAATTGTTACTCAAAAGAAAAACAGAGCGCAAAAAACGTCTTTTCTTTTCTTGTTCATTAAGTTTCTTCTTTCCTTCATTGCTTTTGAATTAGACGAAGAATTTTTTCCCCTTCATTTAACAAGCTGAAGATTTTTCTGACAGTCCAGAGAAAATTGAAGATTTCTTAAAACTTAAAATTTTCTATTTTTTCCCCTTTCTTTTTCCGGCATTTTTTTTTCTTTTTGCTCTAGAATTGTTCCTGCTGGATTACTTCACTTTGTAATTGCATTTCTGGCGCTGTTCATGCAAACAAATTTGTATTTGTTTCCTCAACAATTTTCCTCAACATCTCTCTCTGGCTATTTTTTTAATCCCAAATAATTTCGACATGTCGGCAAGTTCGTTTTGATCATAAAAAGGTTATTTCATGAAATTTACTTTTTTCATTTAAATAATAAGAAATAGAAGCGAAATGTGTAACTATTTTAAGTTCACCCACCAAAGAATGAAGAGAAAAGCACATCATTATAATTAGCTTTTAAATGAAACGTAAATTATAAATAGAAAATTCTTAAAAAAAAGGAATTGAATTCTCTTGAAAATGACATATTGATAGTTCTAACATTGCAAATTCAATTTATAGCTGCAGGCAACGAGAAAGCCAAATACGAGGAATATGTTTATTTTATAAAGCCAATTGAAACTTAAAGGATTAAAATTCTATTTCTTTTAAAGTACTTTCTTGCGAACCGAATCTTCGAAACTTTTTTATCTGTTTCGTTGCTATATGAATTATCATCATTGCATATTGACGGCCTCCACGTAAACCCCTGTTATATTCATAATACTTCAGGTTTTTTTCTTTCCAAATGTCCACTTACCCTATGGTTTCTCAAACATTGGTGATGTCTCCGAAGGGCGATTTGTGAATGCAAACGAAATGTCCGATAATTATAATTGCAATGTTGTCAGAAGCAATGTTGGCAGAAGCATGTCTTCTTCATCCATGGTCCTAAGCACTTCACAAAAGCTGCTCTGATTGGAGGCGAAATGAGAAAAGACATGCTTGCCATATTGTGATGTCTTGAACGCTAGCAACTTATAATGCTATAATTTTTGTTTCACTGTTTCCAATACTTAGTGCCGATATTTTTTGTAGCTACAGCGTATAATGCAAATATGTAGCTTAAATGATAAATGACATGAGAAAAGGAATTTTTAATAGTAAATTAAGAATATAAACTAACTTTCAGTGTTCTTGTGGTTATTATTAATGATACAAATCTTATATAAATCACACTTTAAAATAGAATATACTCCTTAATTTTTTCAAAATTAAACTCTTAATGAGGTCACTAAATAGCCATTCTCAGAAGGCACTAAATAAATGAGGCAATAAATGGCGTGTCATCAGCAGATTGGGTGATATATACAGGGTGATTTTGAACTCGGTGCACAAACTTACAGGGTGGTAGGTGACAACATACTCAACATTTTTTACCGAAAAATGGATGGTCCAAAGCTCCCCATTAAATCGCTACAGGGAAAAAAGTGAGCAATGGCTCTGGTACTTGGTCCCGAATTAGCCTCCACCTCATTCAGAATGTCTTCTTCCAAATTAAGTGTTCGAACATGTTTCATGCCTATTAAGACGGAACGTTCCACTTTCACGAAGTTGGAGGTGTACACGTTGAAATGTTCTAATGTTTGGTAATCGCCGATTGGGATACCGTTCATTTTATAACTACGAGCAAATGTGGCATTCCCATCGGCTACTCCATACACCCAAAATGTATGTCTGCAAATTCTTCATTGCTGTATGCTGCCATCAAGTACAAGAGTTTCCAGAAGTAAAACTACTACTCCAAAAATTCAAGGAGTCAACGTTTAGCTAAAAACACAAAGAAAATATTAAGGTCTAATTTGCATGCCCTTGTATGCATAATTCAACTAGTAATGGGTTGAGTATTTCCATCATTTTTCCCTCTAGCAATTTAATGGTGAACTTTTTGGACCATCCTTTCTTTGGTACAACATGTTCGGTATGTTGTCATCTATCACACAGGGGAGCTGGTGCACCGAGTTCAAAAACACCCTGTATAATGTATTATAGGCCTTCGAAAAATATTTCAATCGTTGCAATGCAGAAATAGAGCGATTTATCAGATGTAGAAATAAGGAATGATTATTGCTTTTCGGGCCAAGGGTGGCAGCATTTCGAGAACTGTGGAGTTTGTGAACGGTTCGCTTGCTGCTGTGGTAAAAGCGTACAGCGCAAGGCAAAATGGACTATAGAAAAATTTAGAAATAGGTAAATATAGAAATAGGTAAATATGTGTTCCACGAGCCATAAACGAAAAAGAGAAACGGCGGCTGCGGCGGTGGGATCGGGCGAATCGATGTTCTACAGTGGAGCCAGTAAGTGCGTCCAGAACGATAGTGCATTTTGCTCATATCGGGCTCTAGATGGCGAAAGCGCTTATGCTAACGGCTGTGCATCGGCGGAAGAGGCTGGAATTTGCACGGCAGTCCGACACTGGACATCCACTAATTGACAAAAGGTTGGCTTCTCAGATGAATCAAGTTTTTGCTCCATCTGACGTATGGACTTTGGGGCATACGAAGAGAAACGTGAGAAAACAAATACCTTTCAACCATTTCTGGACGGCAACAAGCTGGTGGCTACAGCTCTCAACCTGATGTTTTCAATCTTGTGGGATTGAAAACGTGTGATGTTTTTCGAGCTTTTACCAAGGAATATTACGATCGTCTACTTTCAACAAATTGAACGAAGCATTAACAGAAATACGGCCATAATTGATGATATCGGAATGTATTCAAAATATGGGGTCTTCAAACATGACAACGCGCGACTACACACAAATTTGATGATTCGCGGAAAATATTTGGAGGTCTGTTAGGAAGTGATGCTTCAGATATCATATCTGTTTGGATCCTTGCAAAACATTTTGAGTGGAAAACGTTCGCTTAAGATGAATGTATTGAAAGACATGTCATTAGGAGCTTTAGCATAAAAGCTACTTATAAGAATGCGTCCTTGGTCTGTACGTTTATCCGGCCGGCCGTCCGGCCGTCCGGCAGCCGTTTGCACGATAACTTGAAAACAGATTAACTTTTTCAAATTCTGTTTTCAGAAATATGACCATCAAAGTCTTATCTCGGCCGTATCAACTTTTCAGAATTTTTCGTGTACCCCTTCAAGTCGAATTCACGTGCTAAAACAGTGAGTGTAATGAATACCAAGATAACGGCATGTCATTATAACAATCGATTTATCAAGAAGGAATACATTGTTACTTTCTGTTCATCTTTTAAGCATTACTGACATCGGCGCGCGCACGTGAAATTGCTTTGTCGACGCACGATTGCTCAAGTGCTCATAGCACAGAATAAGACAGTAATATTGCTCCGTGCTCATAGTCTAAATTATTAAGTAGCGGAAGAATGGAACAACTTATTGGTTTTATAAAGTAAGTCATTCATAATTTTTACATTTTTTGAGGTAGATAAAAAGTTTCCTATGGGCATGTCCATCTGCACTATTTAGATTGGTACACTGGGGTCGGAATTACTGGGGTGGGATTCAGAGAGGACAACATATCTATGTGCTATTTAGTGCGTAAAGGCGTGAAATTCAGTATCCAGATTCCTTTAGGCAAGATCTACATTGCTATGAAGTTTAGGCCCATTTGTTCCATTGGGGTCGGATTTGCGGGGGTGGCAGTCACTTGGTCTTTAGAACTATGGCAACATATGGCATGTGATATATCATACGTTCGGAAATGATGAGAAAGGAAAGAAAATACGAACTTTTTTACATTTTCTACATATTACGTTCGAGAAAATTAATTTTTGAGTAAAAAACTTGGGGAGAGGTAAAAAGTGCAGATAAAGAGGTAAAAATAGATGCCTGCAGGATCTGTTACTTGCCTTACCCTACTCGGGGGGAGGGGGAGATTAATTTCTTTTTAATAAATGTATAAATGTATTTCTGCTTCACTGCTAAAGCTCCTCCTTGGAATGTTTACAAGATTTTATTCAGTTCATCGTTCATATACAAGGTGTTTACTTTGAACTGATACACCCCAATAATTACAAATTTATTAAAATTGTCAACAATCTGTTCATACAATGCTAGAGGAAATTGAGGATGCGCAATCTAATGCTGATGTCGAATTTGACCTTTGACCCCTTTAAGGGGTCTAATCCTAACGTAACTTTTTAACCGAATAAGATACAATAAAAGTGGCAATAGAAAACTTTTAGAACACATTAGGTTTACCCCTAAATCACCATTTTTACGTAACTTATTTCTTTATTTCATAAGAAAATTACAGAAAATGTTCAATTTGGTTATCATCTGAAGCAATACTTAAGTGAAATCGTAACACCTGGTTTTCATGGATGATATTTATGTTAGATAACCTACATTCCGAAGACGCATTTCTAATACTTGCATGAGGATTTGCTTCAAAATAGGCGATCGCATCAGTGTCATTAATGATTCTCTGTAAGCCCCTTCTGGGATGAAGTTGATGTACACCCTGTTCTTCGTAATTTGTTTATTACTCTTGAAATTGTGCAATGTGTGACATTGGATCGAGGAAATTTTGTGCAATATTCACGTGCAGCAGCACGGTAAATTGTGTTGTATTCACCATAAATTATAATCATTTCCAGCATTTCTTCATTACTATAGGCACGCATTTTTGACCATTTGTATCCGTCTAATGTGTGTGCAGTACTACATTTGATTATGCATTACTGTTTTACTTTTAATATTACTAAAAATAACAACGGAACGGTCCACTACTTCAATAGCTATAAAAAGTTTTTTTTTATAATTTTCTTATGAAATAAAGAAATATGTTATGTAAAAATGGTGATTTAGGGGTAAACAGGGTGTGTTCTTCAGTTTTCCATTGCCACTTTTGTTATATCTTATGACGGTTAAAAAATTACGTTATGATTTCACCCCTGTAAGAGGTCAAATTTGACGTGAGCATCAGATTGCGCATCCTCACTTTCCTACAGCATAGTATTAATCGTTTGTGAGACAATTTTAATAGATTTGTAGATATTTGGGTGGTTCACTTCAAAGTAAACACCCTGTAAAAAGAAAGTTTTTCGAGAACGAGATCAAGAAAGTTCCCGAAAGATGGCAGAAGATGAGCGAAGATAAAGGCATTATTACTGTGTAATTTTGAATTAAAAAAACGGTCTTGAAAATCACTGAAAAAAAAAACAATGATTTTTTCAACAAACCAATGTATTAATTTATTGCATAAGGAGCTGTTAGGTTGTAGTAGTTTTCAAGCGAAATACGTGCTTTCCATAGCTGAAAATCTTCGCCTAAGATGGAATTTCACTATAAGAAAGGAAATGTAAAGGTATATAAATTAAAAATTAAAATCTAAACACAATACGTGGAAAGCTTTTTGTATGGTTATTCAATATTCGACTGATATAAATTGTGTAAAAATTAATACAATTTTTTGAAAATTAAATATGACCAATGAAAGAACGAGGTATAAAATAAGTTGCACAAAAGACATTAAGAGAATTTTTAAGTCAACAAGCATAAACGTTGTTTAAATCCTATGCTCAGTATTAAAACTTGCTTTTTTTCTCCTTATAAAATGATGTACGATTTTATTTAAAATAGCTTGTATATAAAATTCTTGCTGTTTTTTAATTAGCTAGCAAAATTATTTGCATATGTTCCTTGGCAATGTGTATATCCTCGAAGGCAAGCGTGGAAACGTGGAATTCGTTAAATCCCTCGGATCGTTTGTCCATTGTGCTTTGGTCGACAAGCGATTTATTTTCATTAATTGCAAACAAAGCAATTAATTAAGTTTTGGTAAACAGAGCTTCGGTCTAATTTCCTTTCTTTTTAATTAGCTTTTTTTGGCATCTTTATCCTCTTTGTAAAAAAAAAAAAAAGAACAAAAGGAAAACAGAAGAAATTTAATGAGTAGTTGCAACCGCTTTGCTCTGCTCCCCTATCGTATCGTTGAAATTGTATATGGGATCATTCTGCAACCATTTCTACAATGACCAAATACATTTTTGCCCTTCTTTCTCGTTTTGGCGTTAAAAGCAACTGCACTTTGAAAATCGAAAATCCCTTTCAGTTCGAATGTAGTTTGCAGCTGGTTATAATGGCACCGCTTATCCGGGACAGATTTGTTGAAAGGTCAAAGGTCGTGAGTTGCTAACGCGGTTTTATTTTCGGTTACAGCATCAGCGGGATGAAACTGTCAAATGCATTTAGAAAAGGAAACGTTGAGAAACCGGTTTTAAACGTCCGCATTTTGAAATTCAACCCTAACTAAAAGGAATGTTAACAAAATTATTTTAATTGTACAGTATCCGAACATTTTTGGGGTGCATTTCAAATCTTGAATGAATGTAAATAATTTATTAATCTCCCTTGATTTTAACTGAACAAGAAATAAATAATTCTGCTCTCTTAATTTCGATGTCAAAGGTACATTCTAATAATTCCACTGTAAATAAATGTTTAACACATTACATGGAGTGGTATTTATTTGATAAAGTTTAGAACAAAAAATACAATCGATTTTTTTTGTTATTTCACTGAGAAACCCATTCTTTTTTCATTTTATAAATTTCTATAATTTTCCAAGACGCTATTTATGTAATTGAGTATAATCATGTAATGTGAATTGAGTATAATCAGGAAGCTTAAAGTGAATTTAGATTAAAAAGAAACACTAGTAATGCTTTTCCCCTCCCCCATGTCTCCTGGTCTCCCAATAGGAGAAATTCTCTCAATAATTGTTTTGTCCGAACACTGAAATCCAAATCACCATAGTTTGCAGGATCTCCAATAATATCGAGATCAGATTTTTGCTTAAGCTTCTCTTCAGCTTTTCTTTGGCAAATCCATCTAGTTTTCTGTGGACATTCATCAAAATTTCTCTGCTCTCTCTTTGGTTTTCTAAATATTATAGAATTGTCCACTGCAAACAATTCCTTGTTCATGTCATTGTTCTGATTCGTCTTTTTAACACTCTTAACACATTCTACTTCACTGTCATCCAAACTTCTCCAAAATTACTTTGATTCTTCCAAAGTTTTCAGCATAAAAATCCATGCCCCCATCGCGTCACAATAGGATCAGAAGGTAAGGGCAAATCCGTGACCTTCTCTTATACTTGCATACAAAATTCGCAATTTTTAGAGATCTAATTTCGGATGGTTCCCTTGCAAGTTTTCGTTTTAATGTGGTTGCCAGTATTGGATCAATCTGTTGCTTTTCACAAGTCTTTTCAGATGATGTCGATCTTCCAGTTTTGAGATAGTGAATGCAGCAAGAAGAGCATCCACAATGAGCCCATTTTTTCTTTGAAAGGTCCTTCGTTTTCCTCTATGTTAAAGGAATAAGGCCAGTCCTATGGAGCACTTTTAAATAGTTGCAGAGGCGACGTTATTAGGCTCCTAATCACAGGGGCTAGGAATTTAAGGTGGCTCACCTTAACTTTGTTTCGAATAAAAATGTTACAGAACACTTTAGACTTCTCGTAAGTAGCAGGGACCTCTTAAAAGCAATTTTAATCTCCAACTTTTTCTACCTCTTCTTCCTTTCTCCACTTTTTCTCACCTTTTACTACTAGTAAGTTGTTGTATCCAGTAAAGATATAATTAAATAACAATGAGTTTGAAAGAAACAAAATATGGGGATATCTTATTTTGCAAGCATCAATAGTAGCTTCACCTGAGTAACGTATTTCAATTTGGCGAGAAACTGAGATACAGGTTCGGGTGGTTCCCTTGTTAATGCGGTGAATTGCAGAGAACCTGTGTAACACAAGGCACCACGGATATCACTGATCTCATAATCGAACAGGAAAATTCATCGTCAGTGATGTAAGTTCATTGGACAATAGACGATTGGAAAACAATCATATGGTCGGATGAGTCACGATACACGCTGTTTCGTAACGATAGACTTTATGATCAATGAGCCCAAATTGCCTGTTGGATACAGACCAGGGTCTTAATTGATGTCATGTGTATTTTGCTTATATGGAATAAATAATTTTGCTTGAAGGTGTGGAAATTCAAGGTTTACTTTAAATACGCATTGGCTTAAGGTCATTTTGTAGTGTTACATTTCTGTCCACAAGATGGATGCTTTAGCACTTCCCACGTGCAACAATTGTTGATAGTATAGTAGTTATGGAAGCATCTTTTATGGCTCCTTCAGATTTGAATTCTGTAGAGAAACTTTCCTGATGTGGATTTATTTTAATGTACAGAGACTATAGAAATATGCGGCATTTTCAACATAAAATGCATTAATTTTTTTTCCTATTTTATGGCATGTCATTGTTTATTCCCCTTACCAGTGCTTATTTATTACTCAATTTATCGAGACTCATATATCTGACCTAGTATTTATTACAGATACCGTCAGGTTTCTCTCTTACCTCTGGATGTTTCCTTTTTCTTTCCTTGTAGTCTATCAATGCCATTCGTATTCGTTTCTCTTTCTTGGCTTTTTTTTTTCACATTTCCTTACGTCCTTTCTATCGCTTCTTTTTCTTTTTCTCTCCTATCCACTCGAATACCGAATGATTTACACGGGCTTTCTTTCTCGCCGTGACGCGTCAGATGAGGTAGGGAAAATTCTCCTACTGGAAGTTAAATCATGCAAAATATATTCCGTATGCTAAAGTGCTCGTTCATTCCACCGTAACTTCCCCAACTTCCTCCTCTTCGGTTCATTATTAATAAGATTCAGGTGCCTGCGCTCCTTGCCAAATCCACTTACACCCTTAAAAAAAGGAAAAACCCCTTTCTTCTTCTTATTTTTTCTCTTCTTTTAGCGTGGCTTCGGTTTTTATCTTGCCCTCAAGGCTGTTTTTATGGTTGCTCGTTAGAGTGACTTTTTTTCTTTCCCTCTTTCTTCTTACCTTCCTTCTTTTCTGGCTGTTCGGTTTTACGGTAGTCCCAGAATAAATAATGTAAAATTAATGGGGAGGTAGTTAAATGAAAAAATCCGTTTTACAATAATTGGGGAATTGTGCTGGTGATTTATAGCCGTTCATAAACACTCATCGCAATGCAGTGTTCAATTGAATGTAAACCACCTGCGGTTTTTTTGTTGTTGTTGTTGTTTCTTACACTGTGGAGACTCAGGGTAAATTTAACGCTGAAAATCACAAAATTTTTATTTACCGCGAAACTATTTAATATGAATCTTTAACTGCTTTCTTTGATTGATGCTAAGTATAATTTAGAAATATTATAGAGAAGGGAACTCTGCCATGTAATCGCTAGCATTGCAAATGAAATAAAATCTAAAAAAGTAAGAAGGAAATAAATATTTATTTAAAAAATTAAGTATTAATATTTTCTGGAGATATCCGAAACTGCATCTGCCAATGTCTAACTATTGGAACCAATGGCTCACTAAAAGCAAAAGGTTGCCTGAATAAATAAAAACAAAAGTCTAGACTAACGAAAACGAAGCCACTAGCGAGAAACAACAAAGAAAGCGCAACCTTGATGCTACGTAGCGTAGTCCCTTTCGAAGCAGTCATACGAAATTTTACGTTACATTATAAAATCCAAAGAAAGTCTGGCGGACATGTCTCGCAATAATTCTTTGTGTAAAGGCATTCTAAAGAGCTTATTAATAATTTTTGTCAGACTACGTGATAAATATTACAATTTATTTTAAACAAGTGAAATAGATCTTAACACAAAAGGTTTTTTAAGAAAAGCCGGAATAATCCGACGCTATTATGGATTTAATTTATGTTAAAGATTAAGCCTATATTTCTGGTTGGCAAATTATTCTATTCTTCTATGTAAAGTCTATGCTTGTTGTGGAATGCTTCAATTATTTTTGAAAACTAATTTTTGGGGTGTTAGAGAGCAATGTACAATTATGAGATTCTAAGAAATATTTTACCAAAATTCTTACGATTTCTTCCTATTCGAGTTCTACTCTATTTTACTAACTTCTTCACATGAACACAATTTTTACTTAAAATCTGAAAAACTGTAATATTTTACCTCTTCTTTTTTATACAATTTTTCCTGTAGAGATGCCCCACATAAGGAAAAACTGTAATATTTTATTCGCTTAGTGTTGGATAGTAACAAATGGTAAAGCATATCGTCCAATAAGCATGGTTTTAGAAAAAGCACACGACATCGTTAAAATTCTGCTAAAAAAATTGACTTTTGTTACTACAAGAAGTGTATTTTTTTCCTGGTAGAGTTGCCCCTTCGGGTTTGTGATATGCCCTATTTACTGCCTGTTTCGAGAGTAGAGAAAATGGCTTCCAGTTATCGTAGTTACATCTCTTAGAATTTACTTTAACCTGTCTAAAGCCATTTTAATCAATTCCACAAGCAAAAGTGCCACTAAATTCCATTCCTTGTTTCACTAAATAAGAAATGACGTCGTGAACGGTCAGAGCTTACCTGTAATCGACGAAAGCTGTCAGTTGTTTTCTACGCAACCCAGTCCTTTTCTACTGCGTGCTCCATCTCTGCTTACGTCTTCATGCACATTTACTGCATAATAGCGAGCAGTAAAAGAACTACCATGTCGGGCATCTCTAACGAATTTACCTTACATTTTCAAGCCTAATACAGCTAACTAACCTGACGTTCAAATGTCTTGGGCTAAACCATACTTTCGTCCTGCGAAGTAGATCAATTCGACCTAGCATCAAATTTACCAGTGAATCATGTAGATCCATGCCTTCTGCATATGTTGTCCATAGCTCCATGAAATTTGTAGGTACAAGATAATGAATGCGAATAGACTTCTCTTGCAGGTCCCATAAATGTCCGTTGGTTTCTGGGAAATGTGGTGGTCACGCCATAGGTCAGAACTCTCTAAAGTGCTTGCTCCTCGAGCCAATGCTGGGCAACTCGTGCACGACGGCATAATTCATTGTCCTGCTGAAAAATCCAATTTTCTGGGGCTACTTAAAGTCACTGAAGGGTGGCAAATGGTCACCAAGCCAGCCGAAACCACCATTAGCATGCACGTTACCTTGTTGAAACTAGGTTCATAATCTCGTAAGATTCGCGCTGAAACGTATCGTCAGCACGAAACAATGGGGACTGTGATACCTCGGATCATATCATATGCTGCTTGTCTTCAAGGTATGAGACAGGCGCTTGCTGTCTATTGTGACGTTAACAGGGCAATCTGGTAGTCTTCGGCACCCATACCCAATAAAGTGTCCTGTTGTGGTGAATAAGGAAGTAATTAGTGCCGATGTTGTTTGTCTGTTAACTGAAAGGATTGAAAAGTTTCGGTCTGATACCGTTGGTCACAGTCAGTATGCATTCGTGGCACCAATGGTACTATCCACGGTGGATTTTAATACATTTCATGAAACGTAGCTGATATACACCTAACACCGTAGATCAAGGAAAGTTGAATTTCCACACATCTTCGAGAATGTTATACCCCATCCCTCGTGCACCCATTATCTGTCCGCTCGATTATTCTCTTCGCGGTGCACAAGTCTAGCCTTTTTCAAAATAACTCAGCTGAGACAGAAGGGGGAATTTTCATGACATCTCGTTCGGTAGCGCCACTTACTCTTTCTTAAAGATGGAATGTTTTCCGTTTTATTTCATTATTCGGCGGCATCTTATGACTCGGTTTCAAATGAAGTTATCAGTCCTTGTTCTGCACTAATTGTTTGATTGCAATTATAGACCAGAAGAATCACAGCTTCCTCAGGAAAAATCAACCATTTGACTCTAATCTCATCAGTAGCCAAATTAATCCCTCTATTTGCAGATAGCGTTATATATTTATTTTTTTGTATAAACACTATCCTTAGTTTTTCAATATGTTCAGTATTCTAGTAATGTTTAGGATAGTTGAATATTCAATAAATGCTATATAGTATAATATTTTATGAGCTTTATATTCTTAGGTAAATGTATCATTTTAATTTTTAATGCATGAAATGTCTATGAGTTTTATGGATTAAATTATTGATGCAAAAACAAACAGAATTTCGATTCGCCTAGTTGCCGTTTTTTTAAGATAACTCCTTTTCAATAGATGAACATGTCAATTTTTTATTTTGATAAAAACGCGATTCCTATGGAGTTTATAGGAATTATAGTATTATATATAGTGACAAGCAGCTGCTTCTTATAAATTGAAGAAATATTTGGCCTTCGAATAAATTTTTTTACTAGCAGAATAACAATAATGGCAAACAATGTCATAAAAATCAAGGAAACTGATCACGCGATGTCCTACCTCTGTCTTTTGTCAATATAGTATACGGTATTTGAAACTACCTATTATTTTTATTTATTTATATTTCTCTTGATCCGTTGTGCAGTTTTTTTGCATTCACATGACAAAAATATTATATTATGTTACCTTATCAATAATATTAAACGTTCTAAACGAATTGACCTGCTCCGTATTTAATAAATTTCCTGATTTTTTAAGCCCAGTTCTTAAGCCCAAATTGGTGCCAGGAAGCGTTTTATTCTTTGCTTTTAAACCTATAAATATTTCCGATATTTATTTGATAAAAAATAAGGGGTCATGAGTGTTCTTACTCTGAGTAGAGAAAATCAATTATAAGAATATTTTTTCCTACCTTTTTAACTTTTTTTTTTTATTCAAAGTCTTTGTTCATAGCAATTCCACATAAATATCGCTTATGGTCACGCGATTACCTGATGAAAAAATTTCTTACATAAGTCGTTTTTTTCCTCTTTTATGTAAATATATTTTAAGATTTATGTGTAAATGCTTGATGACGATATAGTTCAAAAATGGAACGCCTTCCTGTTGCTTACGCTGGCCAGGTGGCCGAGAGGGCTAGGGCGTAGGCTTTCTAGTTCTCGAGTCCGCCTGGCTGCGGGTTCGAATCCCGCCGTGGGCATGGATGTTTGTGTTTCTCCCGGGCTGCGTACTGTTATAACTTGTGTAAAAGGCGCAAAATGACCTTTGTAGTCGACGCCAAAATTTCTAGAACCCCCCCCCCCCCCCCTATTGCTTACTGTGAGTGCATTATCATTACCTTTTGAATGCACCCATGTTAAAATTTATTTTAGAATTCTTTCGCGGTTAACAATAAACTATTTACGTTGCAAATCGGTTAGGATTTTGTTTTAGCACTTAAAGGAAGCGGAATCGAATGAAGGATTTTTTTGTACGTGAACAAAATGAATAATTCAACTTCGATCAGGAATCTGTCAAAAAAGAGATCGGAAATTGGTCGGCAAAAATAATCTTTTTTTTTTTGAGAAGTAAAGATTTTTCGATCTTTCTTCTTTGAGAAATAACTTCTCGAATCGGCGGCAGTGATAGAGATTTTTATCTCTCAAATTTTGTAGTTTAAATACAAAAATGTTAATTTTATTAAGCTAATGTTATTATATAAACTTCATTCTTAGAATATTATTGACGATCACTGTTGCCCATTGCATTTATTTACAATTCTTGAACGAATGAATGTTCAAGGTTAGGTTAATTACAGATTGATAAGGTGTTAACCAATTATCTAAAAAAATAGCAGGATTGTTAGGATCTACTAAATAAGTTGGCCCGCGATAACCCTAAAAGAGTATCTTTTAAACATCTAATGTGGGTAGGAAAATTTCAGTACATATTTATATACTGATATTTAGTTAAAGCAAACGCGGCTCATATTAATTGTCATATGCAATATTGGTAGATTCGCGTTTAGAAGTGCTTGATCAGATGATAGAAGCGAATTTTATTTTGATTTTTTTATTTTTGCTGTTTTAAATTTATGATTAGGAAATTCTAACCATTATTTTTTTAAATGGAACAAGTGTGATAACCACCTTTCATTAATTCACCTTAATTTGTTAGTGTTAGAATATAACAAACAACTTTCATTGACACATAAAAATTAAATAGAACCTTTTCCGGTATTTGGAATATACTAGCCATAAAATCAAACCAAACTCCTCAACTTTATATTCAATATTAAAACCTGAAAGCAGTTTTGATTCCCTCCCAGCAACAGTTGCGATGTGGCACTGAAGCAATTCCAGTAGCTGATGCTGGAATTGGAAGATTCCATGACCAAATAATGGCATTGTGGTCAGAAAAAGCACATGGAATGACCTCCATAGAACCAGGAGAGCCATGCAAATGCATTATAAATCATATGGCGTATGATTTGTTTTTGTTAACAGGAAAAACTCCAAGCAAATTAAAAGAAAGAATAAACCCATTTAATAAAGACCAACAGTACCTTGAAAATTTCCCAAAGAAATGAAACTACAACTCAATCCTCAAAATGGGTATTAAAAATAAAAACCCAAAACTATATTCAAAGTTCTATCTAATGTTTGTAGTTATGTTTTCATAATTCACGTCAGTTTAAACGAAGCTCTAAAATTTTCAGTTCATTTTAATAAGAATAAAAAATATTTGCATTCAGTATACGAAATTGTTTTATTTATATTATTCTCTAAGGGCCAGTTCATTATCTACTTTCTCAGCTGAGACTTCTCAACTAACAGTAAATGTTAAGCAAAAATACATTGGCATTGTTAAAACCCAAGTTTTCCTCATCTCAACAATGTAAATGCTTATTATTATACCCACTTCAGTCAAAAAAGTTATTATACCCACTCCAACTTTCGTTGGACAGAGTACAGTGATATGGCCATCAGTTGAGAAGACTCGCCTGAGAAAGTAGATAATGAACTGGCCTAACAATTTTTAATGGAAACTTCCGTCCAAGTTGTAGTATTAGGAATCTAATCGTCGTATTTTAACTCATAATTCTCAAATTATTTTCTACAGCACAAGAGAATGCCTTTATTTTAAAGGTTGAAGTAAAAAAAATAAGCTTACATTATGTAAAGTATGACATAAAATTTACTAAATACGTTTATCTTACAACTAAGAAAGCTATAGAAAACGTTTTTCTTAAAGATATGACTCTTAAACAGTTCTATATATTTACTATTTACCAACTAGAAAATTTCAACCTTTGGTCTAACAATCATTTAAAATTCATTCCGATCTACTGGATTGCGGATTATTGACAGAGCGTAGATACATAGTGATACTTTCACGGAAACAGTTGTATACGTTTATCATTTTGCACAGAGAATTTTGCAAATCATTGTCAACTTAATGCCTTTCAAGAAAACAAATTTAAAAGATAAAAAATCTTTACAAATCTTTGAGCTTCTTGTTTCACAGTTGAAACACATGGAGCTGCTTTTAAACACCCATGTATTTTTAATGCTTTTGTTTTGCTCGGCCTAAAAATAGCATCTCCCTTCGATATTCTTTAAAATGGAAACACACAACTGTGAATTTTCTCTTTTGAGTTTTACATTTGTCATGGCAACGGGATGTCGTTACGTCAATATTGATGTTTCACTCCGACAAAGAGACGACAGAGTATTTTTCCGTTCTTCTTTTTTTTCTCCTCTCTCTTTCATTCCTTTGCCTCTCTCTCTTTCTCTTATCCTTGAAAAACTTTTGCTTCCTCTCTCCTCCTCCTTGAATAGAAACGACCTGTTTTTCGACGCTTCTCCGACTAATGATCCGGGGAGATTCACGACCAGCCGGAGTCGGTATCATTGACTGGCAAAACGACAAACGCTCTTGCTCGCCTTGACCCCCCCCCCCAACCACCCCTTATGTGACAACGTTAGAGTCTTTCGAATCATTCATGGTGGAGTGGTAATGAGAAAATAATGGACATTTCGATATCTTGTAGTCACCGTGAAGTGTTCCGGAGTGATTCATGTTGATTTTTGGGTGTGAAAATTACAATGAGATTCAAGTTCGGCTTTGAGGTTATGGCTTTTCTGAAAAAATATTTTTACCATATTCGGTTTTTTTTTCGATTTTTCTCTCGATGAAATTTTCATAAATTTAATAACCTCTCTCGAAGCTGAGGACTTTCTGCTTAGGTAACTCTTTTCTAATTTTAATTGAGATTGACATTTGTAATGACCTATAAGTAACGTCGAACTCATTAATCAATGTTAACTTTGAATTTATTGCTTTGAATACAAATTACATGTCACTTTCTAACATTTTTCATACACGATAACTGATTTGAAAGAAGAAATTTGAAAAAAAATTTCCAATATTGATCAACATTATAACTTAATTTTCTTCTAACCATTCATCGGTTTGTAATGACATGAATAAAATAATAATCAAAAAAACAAGTTATTTTTTTACAAAAAACATTTTATTAAAGATTTGAGACACAACATATTGTTGTGTGCATAATTATAGACTTATAAACACAATGGCGTAGCTAATAAGATTTAACTTCAATCGACAGATTCCTTTATTCTGTATTATACGTAAGATTTTAGAAATAATCAACTGTTCTGAGACTAGCTGAAGCTAGTTAATGGTGGTAATCGGCCAGTGAAATTGAAAACCAGGAAAAGATCTATGACAAACATGAGGACCAGACTATAAACATGTAGCGAAGCCTCTTCACAACTTAATATTTAAAAATACTGAACTCTTCTACATGCGAGCTATTCTGCAGCAAAAATTGCAATAAGGAATACAAGTACAAATTTCATAAGTTCCCTGATAAAAGAAAGCCGATTATGCATTTATGAGATGACTTGACTCTTTGGAAATGTTTACGTGATTTGTCTGGAATTGTTTGATGATATTAAATCACTTCTTTCTTTATACAGGATGTATCTAGGCGCCTGTCAGAAACTTCTAGTGGTTATTCCCCCCAGCGAGATGAAAACAAAAGTTCATATAAACAGCGTTCGGATTACTAACCGTTTATGAGATTTCCGCAGTTAAAAGTGAAGTTCAGCAGCTGGTTTTTCTACTCTGTAGCTGGCAGCTGACATGCGGAGAAGCTACGACATATTCTTGAAATAACGTCCCACTTATTATTCTATCGAAAAATGGAAGGAAAAATTCTGCGACCTGGGTTCGAACCAGGAACCTCGGCTGTCATGGCCGACGCCTCTACCAGGTTGGCTGAGTTTTCTAACACATTTGCATTGCAGTGAAGCACACAGTTGGGAAGGGATAGGGGAAGCACACTCTTGAGTGAGTCTTTCTCGCCCATTTTCTCAAAATCTTTCAAGGGGAAGGGTGTGATTAAAAATTGTTTTTAGACTAATGTGGTGTTCCTCTACAGGGTAGCAATCGGAAATTTTTCTCTATCTTTAATAGTTTTCGAGTTAGCAAATGGATGACCTTAAATTTGGGGGTCAAGGTCAAATTTGAGTGCGGCAATGTATTCCCCACTCCCTATTATCTATAAACCACACTCATCAGATCTCGCTTATCTGGTAGCTTTGAGATATCTGCCATGTTACCAAACATTTTGGACACGCTGTATATTAAAAATCTGTTATGGGCACCACGGGACTCCCTTGTACGAAACTTTATAGAATGTTTTTTTTGGGGAAATATTTCTCATTATTAAGTACCGAAAGGTGCTTTATGTTATCAGTGCGGGGAAACGTGTCTGTCTGTATGTCTGTCTGTATGTCTGTCTGTACGTCTGTCTGTCCGTCCGTAAGTCTAACTCCTCCGAGGCTATGAAAGATTTTCAAAATCTGTTTTCGTCAGTCGATTAATACGGTTCATGACACGAACCAATCACAAATAGAACCGAAATCGGTTCATTGGTACGTGAACAAATGGTATCTCTATTTTACCACTTAGCAATTTTCAGTGGAAAGATATAATAAGTAATACATCAAACAAATCGTAACGACGAGCTATAAGTGGTTATTAATTATTGTTTTCGTCAATTGATAAATATGGGTCCGCGAATGAACTGTTACGAAGATTGGCATAATGGAGACAATGGCACGTGCTCTAATGGTACCCTTATGACACCCTCAAATATTTTCAATGATAAGATATGGTATGTAATATATCAAACCACTTGGAATGACGTATTATGAATGAATATAACGTAAAATTAATGATAGTCGAAATTGGTCCAAATGCACCTGCTTTAGTGGAACCATTATGGTTCATTAAAACTTTCAATGCTAAAATATGGCATGTAATCTATCAAACAAGTTGGATTGATGTGTAATTTATGAATGCAACGTAAAATCCATGATAATCAAAATTAGTTCAAAGGTAAATGGTTTAATGGTATCATTATATTCCATTAGAAACTTTCAATGTTAACATAGGGCAGTTGAAATATAAGATTATGGTTCCGCGAATGGTTTAGTTTAGCCTTTCGGTACTTGGTTATATCATTCCTTAATGGTTTATTAATTACCGAAAGGTGCTTTATGGTCTCAGTGTGGGGAAACGTGTCTGTCTGTCTGTCCGTCCGTAGCTCCAACTCCTCTGAGGCTATGAAAGATTTTCAAAATGTGTTTTCGTCAATTGATTAATATGGTTCATGACACGAACGAATCACAAATATTATCTAAATCGGTTCATTGGCACATGCACAATTGGTATCTCTATTTTCCCACTTAGAAATTTTCAATGGAAAGATATAATAAGTAATAAATCAAGCAAGTCAGAACGACGAGCTATAAGTGGTTATTAATTACTGATTTCGTCAATTGATTAATATAGTTCCGCGAATGAACTGTTATGAAAACTGGCATAATGGATAAAAGGGCACGTGCTTTAATGGGACCCTTATGACACACTCATAAATTTTCAATGCTAACATATGGCATGTAATATATCAAACAACTTGGAATGATGTGTCATGAATGAATATAATGTAAAATTAATGATAAGTCAAATTGTTTCAAAGCTACGTCTGAACACTGGGGACGTGCATGTTTAATTACTGTTTTCAGCAATTGATGAATGTGGTTCTGGAACTGGTTTAGCCTTTCTGCACTTTGTTATGTCATTCCTTAATGGTTTATTATTCTTGAAACACAAATTTCGGCCTGTCTCTTTGTTATATAAAAACTCCAAATGTTGAAACAAATTTTGACAACCGTTTTTGTACTTCAAATGACGTTCTTCAAATATAGTAATTCAAATAGGTTCTTCAAACTGTCACGTCACAAACTGCTCCACGCAAACAAAATTACATAGACATGAAAGGAAATCTGTTGTGGGCACCACAAAAACACATGTTTGCCCCAGTCGATTGCAACAACTAGATGTTACAACAGTCCTAAAAACAAAATTTCATCATTCTAGGGCTAACCGTATTTGGGGAATGCGAGATATACATACCCACATACGTACAGACGTCACGCCGAAACACGTCAAAATGGATTCAGGGATGGTCAACATGTATATTTCCGTTGAAATCTGAAAACCGAAAGTTTTTGCGATTACAATACTTCCTTTACTTCGTACAAGAAAGTAAAAATTCGAGATTAAGATAAGAAGGCGAGGGAAGAATTATTTTCTAGACAATAACGAGAAGAAAATTATGAAGGAAAAAAAGAAGAACTCGGAAGTTTTGAAAACACTCTAGTACCGAAAAATGGAAATTACAGAGAAACAATTTACGTTTTCTGCTTAATAGAGTATACTCACCTTCTTTTTGATCATCGGAATATTGCAATGACCTGGTAAAAATTCTTTACATGATGACATCCTCTAAAAATAATGCTGTAGCATTTTCTGTCTTTTGACAAACGCTGAATTTCCCAAATTTAAACATGGAAGTATAATGGACTTGGTTTCCACTTAAAATATTGTGGTGTACTTGATGTCTCTTTTCATTAACTTATACGAATTGCGCCTCTTATAATTTTCGATCATCTCCCTTAGAGAGGAAAGGGGAATCGTACGAGATTATAACTTGAAATAAGTCTTTCATGTTTCTATAATCATCATTAATTTCATCCTCCCCATCTAACACTTATATTCGGGTCATTAGTTTCAGAAACAATAAAGGAACCGTTAACCGTCGACAACGTAATCTTCAGCACGTATTTTCTTTCGGTTTCCATGTGTTTGGAGTTTTGGAGCTCTAATTAAGCGGCGCTGACAGTGATTAACGAACCTCTTCCTTGGCCAGTGTAAGTCACGTGATCTCAATTAAATGTCCACCTCAGGAGAAGGAAATAATCTTGTTATTATCTCTAATGGCGCAAGTTTTAACACTTTTTTTGGCACCGTAACTTTATCTAGGTTCCCCTACGTCTCTTTTCTAGCGAAGCTGCACTTTAAGTGCTTGGTAAGGATCTGCCGTTATAGCCAGCGTAATGGAAGCAAATTTGCGCTGAGAAATTAAAATGCTATGAAGGAAACTCATTCGCTGCGTTTAAGAGTGTTTGATTAGCGAACGATTGATGGTTAATTAAATATACATGGAATGAACAGTATTGCATTTCTGCTTAAGAAATCTTCATTTATAATTTTTCATTGGTTAATCTCATCAGCTAATTGTCTTACTTTTAATTAAATCTCGAAGATCACTCCAAATCTGAAGCTCATTTACTTAGCTTTTAAATCACAACTTAAATTTTATAATTTTTTATTATTTTTGTTTATTTATATCTCGTATATTCATTCTTCTTAACTATTTTTGCTTATTTCATTGGTTATACTTTGTAACAGTTTTCAGTTTGTAATTAAGATAAGAATAAATAAGAATAATAATTTGGACGTTTTAGATAACATTTTTCGAAAATGTTCTACTATTGCTATTCTAACTACTCTTGATTCATAATATTTAACGAGGTTTTCTATAAAATTCGTATGTAAATTTTTTGAAAACGTTATCCTTGTAACTGTCTGGTTCTAGTCAAAATAAATGTACTGAACGATAGATGCACATTTTAGTATTGCTAGGCAGTCGCCATTCAGTGTGAGACAGGTAGATTAGAGTACCGAGGATAGTTATAAAAAATTAGTTAAGGCATCGTTTTCCAACGATAAAAGGGTTTTAGCATCAAAATGTTATGAGCAGTAGCGGTTAGTGACTATAATAAGTGGAGGGGCACAAACACAAAATTTCAGGTTCTTAGGTCTTTTCGTACAAAAGTTATAGCTTGATTTGTATTTGGACCTTCGCGGCCCCTGCCGAGGCCTCAGAGGACTATATCAATTATCGTGTGTAATAGCTAAAATTTTAAGCAACCTATTATAAATATAAAACATTCCAGGTTTCTGGATTTCTGGTTTTAAATTTATAGCTTGATTAGAGATTCAGGCCACAACTCCCCCGCCAAGAGACTTATATAGATTAGCTAAATTCTTAATATAGATTAGCTAAATTTTTAAATACCACACTATGATTAAACAAAATTTCAGGACCGTAGGCCTTTCCATTCAAATTTTATAGCTTCAATTGTATTTGAGGCCGCCAGCGGCCCCGAGGCCTATACCAGTCTCCTTGTATATTGTTTATAATTTTTAAGTAACGCACTGTAAAAATATAAAACTTCAAGTTCTTAGGCCTTTTATTATTCAAATGTTAGAGGTTATTGGTGATTTGGGCTTCAGGGCCCCTGTGGAGAACTAAGAGCCTTATACCAGTTTTTCGTGTATATTAGCTAAATTTTTTAGTAAACTGCTATAAGTATACAAATTTTCAGATTTCTAAGCCTATTCGTTCAAACATTATAGCTCTGTTTGTGTTTAGGGTCCCTGCCAGGGCCCCAGAGGACTATATAAGTTTTAGTGTATAAGAGCAAAAACTTTAAGTAACACATCATAAATATGCAAGAATTCATACTTCTGGACTTCCGGTTCAAAAGTTATAGCTCAATTTGTGAGTGGGGGCTCAGGGCCCACGTCGAGACCCAAGAGCACTATATTAGTTTTTAGTGTATATTAGCTAATTTTTTAAGTAATTTTCTGTAAGTAAACAAAATTTCAGATTTCTAGACCTTTTCGTTTAAAAGTTGTTCTTGTATTTGGGACCTGTAGGGCTCTGCTGGGGCCTATATTGCTGTTTTTGTATATTTGCAATATTTTTTTAGTACCACACAAGGAATATACAAAATTTCAGGTTCCTAGGCCTTTCCGTGCAAACGTTATAGCTTCAATTGTATTTGGTGCCTCGAGGCCCCTGACGGGGTTCAAGAGGCTTATATCAGCTTTCTCCTATATTGGCTATACAGTGGTCGCCACTTAATGTAGCCACCTTTAATATGGCCACCCGCTTTTTATGGCCACTCCAGCTCGGTCCGGAATTTTCTAACTGTTTCCTATGTCACAAATTTTCGCTTTATGTGGCCACATCTCGCTTAATATGGCCACTTTTTTCAGAGGTAGTTCACGAATTCTACTTTTTCATCTCATCTTACTCCAGATAAATGAACACTCCACTTATAATATCCACTTTTCATTTCCCTCTAAGCCAATGGGCACTGCTGCCCAAAATTAAAGATTGTACTGAAAGCTGCAAGTGAAGGGTCAAGCAGAAAGCGTAAGCAAAATGGAAAAGATGCTGAAGTTGAAGAAGGTCTTTTAAGTTGGTTTCAATATGTTAGAAACAGAAATGCTCCAGTGAACGGTCCTCTCCTATGTCATAAGGCTGTTGAAATTGCAAAGACAATAGGAAACACGGACTTTAAGGCAACTAAAGGCCGGTTTCATCGCTGGAAAAAACACAATGGGCTAAGCTTCAAGAAACTTCATGGAGAGGCTGATGATGCCCTTCTTTATTGCAACTTGGAGGGACAGAGAGAAAAGCTCCTCATCATTGTTAAGTCAGAATCTCCACGCTGCTTCAAAAACGTAAAAACTTTCCTAAATATTTACGAATCATCTATCAATGCATGAACGACATCAGAGATCTGGATTAATTGGCTAGCTCAATGTACGAGCATCTTAGAAGCGAAGACAAAAAATAGGTCTTCTAATTGACAACTGCAGCGCCCATGACATAGAAATCATACGGCTTCTACCCAACACAACTTCACTAATGCAGCAAAAGTTGTCAAACAGACAGTAGACAATATTTTAAATAAAATAGTTTGACAAGATGCTATACGTGTATAAATGATTATTTAAGCAAACAAACTTGTCTATATGTAAGTACAAACACATGTTCGACTTGTTGGTTAAAAAATTAAGTACTTTTCGTAACCTCGTTTAAAACAGCCACCGGTTTAATGTGGCCACTTAAGCATGGTCCCGACGTGGCCATATTAAGCGGCGACCACTGTATTTTTAGTACCAAACTAAAAATATACAAAATTTCAGGTTTCTAGACCTTTCCGTTCAAAAGTTATAACTTGATTTGTATTTGAGGCCTCGGGGTCTTCTGGCGGGCCGCATAGGCCTACATCACATTTCTTGTATATTTGCTATATTTTTTTAGTACAACACTATAAATATACAAAATTTCAGGTTCCAAGGTCGTTCCGTTCAAATGTTATCGCTTCAATTGTATGTGGGGCCTCGGCGGGGCCCTAGAGGCTTATATCACCTTTCTTTTATATTGGTTTTATTTTTTTAGAACCGCGCTAAAAATTTCCGAAATTTCAGGATTTTTGCCCTCTTTGTTCAAAAGATAAAAAAGGAACCATGAAATTCATACAAGTGGCCTCAGGGGCCCCGGGCCACCCAAGAGGATTCGCTATATTTTTCTCACCGTTCTCTGTATAGGGTCTACGTGTGTAGAAAATTTCAAGCCTCTAGGTCTATCCTTTTAAAAGTTATGGCATCAAAATTTTATGAGTAGTAGCGGGAGGATTCGCTATACATCAAATTGAGTTCTTTAAATTCTGACGTCAACAGTCAAACTCGACGTCACAAATTGCTTAAACACAATCAAAACTCCATAGACATGAAGGGAAGTCAGTTGGGGAAACCACAAAAACACATGGTTTGGTCCACCCTAGTGGATTCGCTATATTTTTCGCTCCGTCCTCAGTATAAGGCCTAGGTATGTAGAAAATTTCAAGCCTCTAGATCAATCCTTTCAAACGGTATGGCGTGTGACATACATGTTACATACATCTGTACCGTCGTTAATAAGGTTTTAGATGATGCTAAAACCTTAAAAAATGACGTTTACACTAATTTATTTTAGTAACGAAGTTGGCGGCGCGCGGTCCCTGAGACCGCACGCGCCAAATATTTGAATCTAGGGAAGAAATCGTGGATTTTGACATACGGACTTCAAGAAGGGTCCAAGTTGGGGGAATACAGAAGCGGTCATTTGTTTCTTTTAAATTCATAAGAAGATATTCACAAAAATGTAGTGATGTGGTCTCTGAGACCGCGCCCCACCGCTGGAATGTTAAGCAGAATGGCGACCCCCACTTCAGTAATATAATATCAGTAATACCCTGTCGGGGCTTCAGAGGCCTATATCAGTTTCCTTGTATTTTGTTTATATTTTTTAGTAACGCACTGTAAAAATACATAATTCCAGGTTCTTAGGCCTTTTCTTTCAAAAGTTATACCTTGATTTCTATTTGGAGCCTTGCGGCCCCTGCCGAGGCCTCAGAGGACTATATCAATTTTACTGTGAATAGCTAATATTTTAAGCAACCTATTATAAATATAAAACATTTCAGGTTTCTGGTCTTCTGGTTAAAATTTCTAGCTTGATTTGAGATTGAGGCCGCATGGCCCCTGACAAGAGACTTATATAATTTTTAATATATATTAGGTAAATTTTTAAATACCAGGGGCCTTGAGGCCTATACCAGTCTCGTTGTATATTGTCTGTTATTTTTATGTAACGCACTGCAAAAATACAAAACTTCAAGTTCTTAGGCCTTTTTTATTAATCAAATGTTAGTGCTTGATTTGTGATTTGGGCTTCAGGGCCCCTGTGGAAACCTAAGAGCCTTATACTATTTTTTAGCGTATGTTAGTAAACTACTATAAGTATACAAAATTTCAAATTTCTAATCCTTTTCGTTCAAATATTATAGATCTGTTTGTGTTTAGGGCTCCTGACAGGGACGCAGAGGACTATACGAGGCCTGTGAGAAAAGTATCCGACCTTCGGTCGGGAAAAAAAAAATTACACACCTGGAGCATTGGAAACCTAATCACCCTCAAAGTAGTCTCCTTGGGACTCCACACACTGCTCCCAGCGGTGCCGCCATTGTTGGAAGCATTCCTGGAAAGCGTCTTTCGGAATGGTGTTTAGCTCGGCTGTCGTTGCAGCCATAATGTCCTCTCTTGTCTGAAATCGCGTTCCTTTCAATGGCCTCTTGAGTTTGGGGAACAGCCAAAAGTCGCAGGGGGCCAGGTCAGGAGAGTAAGGAGCCTGTTGTACCACGGGAGTCTGACTTTTCGCCAAAAACGTCTGAATCAAGTTTGGTTTTTGAGGCGCCAATTGCCAGTTGACCACAACTGCGGTCTCTTGCGCCGCACTGCATTACGTAGGCGACGGAGAACATCCCTTTAGTACTCTTTGGTGATTGTTTGACCCTGTGGTGCGTACACGTGGTGTACCACATCGCGAGAGTCAAAGAAAGCAGTCAGCATCACTTTCACATTGCTGCGCACTTGGCGGGCCTTCTTTGGTCGTGGTGACGAGGAATGCTTCCACTGAGACGACTAATGCTGTCGCCCAGTTTCTGGCAAAATTTGATGCAGTAACGCTGCTCCAGTCGTTCCGTCATTTTCCTTCAAATCAAAAACTGACGAGAGCACAACACACTACCTCCCTCTAATGCTGATTGCCAGCAACTGACGCTATTGAGAGGCGGGAAAAAATTCACGCATACGCACAAAGGTTCAAGGTCGGCTCATGCAAGCGCGCGCGATCCAAATCCATCAGGTTTTCGCAAAAAAAAATTAGGTCGGATACTTTTCTCACAGGCCTCGTATAATTTTAGTGTATAATAACTAAAATTTTAAGTAACACATCATTAATATGCAAGAATTCAGGTTGCTGGACTTCTGGTTCAAAAGTTATAGCTTGATTTGTGATCGGGGCCTCAGGGCCCCTGTCGATACCCAAGAGGTTTATACAAGTTTTTAGTGTATATTATCTAAATTTTTAAGTAATTTTCTGTAAGTAAACAAAATTTCAAAACTAGATCTTTTCGTTTAAAAGTTGTAGCTTTGCTTGAGTTTGGGGTCTGTGGGGCTCTGCTGGGACCTATATAATTTTTTTTGTATGTTTGCAATTTTTTTTAGTACCACCCTATGAATATATAAAATTTCAGGTTCCTAGGCCTTTCCGTTCAAATGTTATAGCTTCAATTGTATTTGGTGCCTCGAAGCCCCTGGCGGGGTTTTAGAGCCGTATATCAGCTTCCTTCTATATTGGCTATATTTTTTAGTTCCAAACTAAAAATGTGCATAATTTCAGGTTTCTAGACCTTTCCGTTCAGAAGTTATAACTTGATTTGTATTTGAGACCTCGGGGTCTTCTGGCGGGCCTCATAGGCCTACATCACATTTCTTGTATATTTGCTGTATTTTTTTTAGTACCACACAATAATTATACAAAATATGGGGCCCTAGTTCGTTCCTTGCAAATGTTATAACTTCAACTGTATTTGGGGCCTCGAGACCTCCGGCGGGATCCTAGAGGCTTTTATCACTTTTTTTGTATATTGCTTTTATTTTTTTAGAACCGCACTACAAATTTACGAAATTTCACGATTTTTGCCCTCTTTGTTCAAAAGATAAAAAAGGAACTATGAAATTCATTCAAGTGGCCCCTGAGGGGCCCCGGGCCACCCAAGAGGATTCGCTAAACTTTTCGCACCATCCTCTGTATAGGGCCTACGTGTGTAGAAAATTTGAAGCCTTTAAGTCAATCCTTTCAAAAGTTATGGTATCAAATATTACGAGCAGTAACGGGAGGATTCGCTATACTTCAAAAACAGTTCTTTAAATTCTGACGTCAAAAAGTCAAACTCTGACGTCATAATCTGTTCAAACGCAATGAAAATTCCATAGACATGAAAGGAAGTCAGTTGGGGAAACCACAAAAACACATGGCTGGGTCCACCCTAGAGGATTCGCTATAGTTTTCGCTCCTTCTACTATACAGGGCCTACGTGTGTAGAAAATTTCAAGCCTCTAGATCAATCCTTTCAAAAGTTATGGCGTGTGACATACATGATACATACACCTGTACCGTCGTTAATAGGGTTTTAAATGATGCTAAAACCCTAATAATGGGAGCCAGTCAGCAGAAAAAATGTTTTAACCTGATTGGTTACAGACACTAGTACAGGAGTGGCGAACAAAGCTTACTGAGAACACTATTTTAAGAACTTCGGGAGGTTGCTCCACTCTGATAGGTCCATGGGTCCTCTACAACTTTGGGTCCTTTGTATCATTATTGATGAAAGCTTCTGGTGGGTGCTTCAGGATTTCAACTACTTCTAGGAAGTTTTTCCGGAATCATTACATATTTGCAAGCTCTTGTAGTTGTATATTGTAGAAGAATGGCCTGTAGGGATTTTATCTTTAACAAAGATAGATTTTTCTGGAATTTAGTTTTTGATATGATTAAAGTGTTCTTTTATTCTGGCTTCAATACGGCGACAATTTTTGAACCTACGTACTTCAGTGGACACATATTACATTTTATTTCATAGATACATTTTGTTTCGGTATCTTCTCCTTTGTTTCTCCCAGTATTCTCTTTGTTGTATGTTCGCTCTTATAGAATATCTAACTGACATCCCTGGCAATGCTCGGGATCATTTTTGATGACAGTTTGCAGTATCTGTTTGTGAATATACAGTAAAAATCAGTACATGAAAAAAGCTTAAAGTTAATACAATCCTCCATTGCAACTACATCAACCCAGTTGTTGGGTTTGTGGTCAAAAACCGCACGATTTCGAAAACTGCGCTGAAGTCTTTCATTGCGTGGCCTACTCAATTCATTTTCATATCTTCTCTCCCAACTAGTAAGTCCAGGTAAGTTAGAATCCTATCTGTTTCTCTCTCAACCTTAAAGAAAGTAGGAGGTTTCGAAAAAATCCTTAAAAGTTTCTATCTCCAAATATCCTCTAAGAGCGAACATACAACAAAAAGAATACTGGGAGAAACAAAGACAAGATACCGAAACAAAACAACTCTGGTATCCATGAAATAAAATGTAATATTTGCCCAATGAAGTAGGTAGATCAAAGTCGCCGTCGTTATGAAACAAGGATCAAAGAACACTTTAGTCATATCAAAAAGTATAATTCGGAAAAATCTATCGTTGCTAAACATAATCACTACAGTCCACAGACAACTAATAGATCTTGCAAATATGTAATGATTCCAAATAATTAAACTTCTTGAAACAGTTGAAATCCTGAAGCACCCACCTGAAGGTTTGATCAATAATGATAGAGGACCCGTGGAACTATCCGAGTGGAACAACCTCATAAAGTTCTTATATTAGTATTGTTAATAAGCTCTCTTCCTCACTCCTGTACTATTCTCTATAACCAATCAGGGGAAAACTATTTTTCTGTTGATTGAGCTTGTGTACCCTCATCTGTCTGGCTCAAACTGAATGATGATTGCATAGCAATCGAAATGTGCATCTTTGGTTCAATAAATTATTTGTGGGAATGTGGCTAGACCGCTCTCTCATCTTAACTGTAAGTATCCACAGTTTGATTACTCTCTTATCTTAATTTATATTAACTAATAACTTTAAAATACTGGGCCGATTTTATGAGTTTAAGATACAATAGATATCAATTAGACAGTAAATGAAAAATCGACCGAGTCATTTCCCGATTCATTCATTTTTTTGCTATAATCCAAAAAGCGCAGGGAAAATTCATGGCGAATGCAGTATTTCTCCATAAAAACTTCCGGGAAAAGTGAAGGAAAACGTTACGGCATTATTGAACTATGAGAGTTTAACCGATAATGTTGTAATTATGATCGGTTGAGCAAGTTAATACTACAAGTTAAAAATCGCTGACCCGATGCTTCCCTACATGGTCACTGTGTTCGCAGGGTGATGCGATCATTCAACATAACAATGCTCCGTTTCAGTAACTTCAAAGGATCAAATAGAATCTTGCAAACATTCCAAGAATGAGCGTTAGCTGCGACAAAGCGATCGTCTCTTGCGCGTGTCCATGTCAACAATGTAACAGTGAATTCATTCTTTACGAGAAAGTAACAGTGTATTCATTCTTTACGAATCGATTGTTATATGGCATGCCATTATCTTGATATTCTAAACGGTCAGTATTTTATCTCGTGCTTCTCGAAAACGCCTGAAAAGTTGATGCAGCTGAGCTAAGTCCTTGATGGTCATATTTCTGAAAACTGAATGTGAAAAGGTTAATCCGTTTTCAAGTTATCCTGCCGGATAAACATTCAGATCAAGCGTGCATTCTTTTAAGTAGTTTTTTTATTTTTTTGTTAAAGATCCTAATAAGGCTGCACGTGAGACAAATCAGTGCGAAACAGCTGCCCTCTTTAGTAGAAACTGGTGTTCAGTAAACGCAGTTTTTATAAGTGCATGAAAAAACATATTAAGCCGAAACAAAAATTCTGATACTGTAAATTGTACTGCACAATAGGTTTTCGTTTTCACTCCAAAAATACGGAATTTCGAGCACACTCCCCCCCCCGATGGCAATTTTTGAATTATTTGTTCTTTCTTTTGAAATCAAAAGCTAATGGTTCTAATAAAAAAATTGGTCGAGTTTTGCCCAATGGATTTTTGGCTATCTAGCTCTAAATATTTGTTTAATTATGGCTACTTTGTATTTATGGAAAGTGTTTTCTCTGATATATCGAATATAATTACTGGCCCCATGGACTGTAGGTTATTAGCGATATTCTCTCTTAACCTTTATCAGATATAGCTTTCAGTAGTTTGTAGATCATAATCATAATCTTTTATCAAGCACTGCACTCGATATCTATTAAAATTATGAAGCTGTGATTGTCGTTCTAACATTTTTAAATAATCTAGCTTGTAGCTCATTGAATTAAAATAGGCCTAAATGTCTACGTAAGGAAAAAAAATATCATGTCTGTCACCATCAAACTGTACACTCAATTCAAAGGCCTTCCCATTCTCACCCTTAATATCCAATATTTACTTATTTGATCAGAATACGTATAATCTAATTTATTTTAAGATAACTTATCATGTGGTTGAATATTTGATTCAAAAACAGTACAGAATAATTAAATATGAGAACAGAATATTAAATAGTCATTAGAATTTAAAATAGAGAGGGAGATTTTTTTGTTTTGAAATAAGCATATTTTAATTAAAATCGGATTCGAAATCAAAACAAATATGGTGAAATTGATCGTCCGTCATGCTTAATTCCGTCGGTCGTGGAAATGTTGACGTTGTTTCGCGTCAAAACAGAGCAGCTTAATCATTTTTATGCCCGAAAAGATTTCCGTTTTCTTCCAAAGCCCTCCAGGAACCATAATATCGATTTTTCGTATGTAAGAGGCTGCAGATATCATCAGAGATGTCGGCGATAAAGGCACAGACTCATTACCTTTCCGACTGCAAGGAGAGTCTAGCAATTTATCCGCTTTCTTTGACAGCATTAGGGAAAAAAACTTCTCCAATGGTCCTACGAAGCAGGAAATCCATATTTTTTTCTTTTTGACCTAGTGGTTTTATTTTTCAGAGATAAAAATAAAGCTTATCTGGCTACTAAGATTTATAATGAAAAAAAAAAACGGCAGAGATTGCAAGACGGCTGACCTGGAGTTTTTTTCTCAATGAAGTCTTTGGATAACTACTCTCTCCAATGATATTTGCTGCAATTTTTTCGAGCATTTCTAAAGTTATTTTTAAAGTGCCTTCTTAAAATTGCAGGTTAAAATTAACCAATAAACTAAAGAGCAGTTTAAGATAATTATAATTTCCAAATTACGTTGTTAGATTTCCAAAGTTAGATTTTCCATACCCTATCAGTAGTCCTCTTTCCTTTTTTTATTGCACCTAGTCTAATTCAAGTGTTGTTTTCTAATTTCTACAGCTTTAACTCTTTTTGATCTCGGCATTGACTGAGTCAAACATTATATATTATACCGTTTATTTTGATTCTTTCTAAACATAAGCTATGATTTTATTTAACTTATCACATCATTTAGATTAATCATCATAATTTAGTGGATGAGCAGCTAGTTCAAGTAGGTTAATGCGAGACAGTTGATTACATTTATTGACTACTTGGCTTGACACGATTCAAAATTGCAACTCAGTACTTACTTTTCAACTCAACGCGAGTGTAATTCAATAAGGAATCAAAAGACAGTGGCCTCCAAAATATGAACAGAAAAAAGATAAACTAAGTTTTATTTCAATTAGACTGCCGCATCCGAGTTCATCGCCTCCGCTAGGAAGCATGTTCACCGAAAATGGTAGTTTCACAATAGAAATAGGCGGTTTATCCTTTGAATGCGCGAAAATATGTGTACTGGTGACATCTTTCTTTTTTTTTGAAAAGAAAACAGCAGCGCATATCAGAATGCAGAGCAGATATGACAGATTCCGATTGCCTATTGTCCCTAATTTTCCAAGATCTGAGTCGCCTTTTGAGAGACTTGAAGGACAATTTGTTCTTCCCCGATTTCTTTTACTGATCTCCGAAACCGACGGATTAGCGTCTGATACCTATCGTATCACAAGTTGGATATATACAGTATAACGTTTAATGAAAAACGTGTTTACTTTGTCTTTCATTTGATGTGTCAGAGGATGTATCTTGTTTTCCGTTACGAAGTTATGAATTTTTAAAATGTGCCAAGAAACGATGGGTGGCCCTGTACAATGTGACATTTTTTATGAAGTCCCAAAAGTGTTAGAAAAATACATTTGTATATTGTAAACGACTAAGCTGTTTCACACGCTGATAGATGCATTACGATGCTCTAGAAGTTTGTAGCGCAGGGGCAGGGTTAGTTGAGTGAAATACTGCCAGAAGAATGGTCTACACAAGGTAGATTATAAGTATCAACAGTATGTTCCTATGCAAAGTGGCAGTCAATATGGTTTAGAGAATTTGTACTTGCTTTTAAGCTGAGGATGGATATTTTGAACACCTATTGTAAAGAAATGTCATTTGTTGTTGCCTGTTTCTCTTTTTCCTCATTAAACACACGATATTGAATGTCATGTTGCGTGATAAAATGATCATCCTGTGCCCATGCATTCTTTATATTTCTTTATTTTTTAAAAATACAATTTTGTCCACCGGACTAAGCTGACAATCAAGTTAAATTAAAATTCTTGTGACTAGCGCCTGGACAACTGTCAGCAGATTTTACTGAATGATCAATTTACTATGAATTAACTGAAACAAGTAATACATACAATGTTCTACACAAGTAATACGTTTAAAAACTGTACATACATTAGTTCATTAATGAACAGTGTTTTTACTATTACATCTATCAAATCGATCACGTAAAAATCAATACATTATCACTGAGAAGAGATAAATTTTCTAAGAATACATTCAGCATATTCTGTTATAGATTTTCGCCTAGTAGAACAGTTTGTCCTTTATTTCTCAAAGCAAAAATGGCTGCTGATTATAGATAAGAATCATGGTTAAGTGTTGCTAATGTACCAATACTGGAATAAAGAGGCCCTCATAAAGCGATGCGATATAAAATATTTATTATCGATCGACGCATTTCGACATTTACGTCGAATTACAGGTGAAGAAAGGAAATGTCAGTTTTGCATTCAAAATATATTTCGGCGATTAATAACTAATTTTAGATTTATATTTTGAATGTAAACTTGATACTTTAGCCCTTCACATGCAATTTGAATAGCTCATTTGACTACATAAATGTCGAAATGTGTCGCCCATAATAAATATTTTACGTTGTATTTTTTTATCAAGGCATCTTCATCCCAGTATTGAGATTTTTATTTGTATTTTATTTAATTGGCCAGTTATGGCATCTAATATTTTTGTCTTTATACACACTTTGGCAGCATTATGAGGAGAAAAAGTTAAATGTTTTCGATACCCTTTGAGACATTGAAGAAACGGATTGCATATTCATTATCAGCATTCAATTCATTTGGCCCTACGGAACGAATTCTTTATGAATTATGCCCTCTGCGCCAAAGAACGTAATGAGCATGGTCTTTACTCTCGTTTTCTGGAAGCGAAATTTTCGCTGCTTTGGAAATGTGGGACTACTTCACTCATACTTTGGCGTTTCGTACAAGAAGCACCAGCTATACACAGACTTCTCGGCGTTCCGGACATTTAAACGGCTGTGACGAGGGAACTTCAAACAGTACCGAAAGAGGATTTTTTCATACGCCATGCAACAGTTGTACGAACGATGTCAAAAGTGTATTGTAGCTACTATCCGGGACTCAAGAGAAGACCTCTGAGTTGCACAATTCCACCACTACACGGCAGAAACGTTTGGGTGAGTTCATTTCTAAAAAGGTTGGATAGGGATATTGCAATTCTTGTTCATATTTTTCTCCTGCGTCGCATGTTTTCTCTCCTCGTGTCTGTGATGTTTTTGTTGCGCGCGTGATTTAGACAACAATGGCCGGAGAAAAATATGACAAAAATTAGAATATCCCTGCCCAACCCTTTTAGAAATGAACTCACCCAAACGTTGCTGCCGTGTAATTGTGGAATTGCGCAATTCAGAGGCTTCTCTTGAGTTCCGGACAGTAAGGTATCATCTCTGAAATACTTTTCAGTGTTCGTTTTTCCGAGTCATTCACCGAAAACTTTCCGGTCACATATTGTATTTCAAAAAAATAACTTAGATAATTCTAAGCTCTGATTCTTCTTCTGTTGCTTTACTTGATAAAATTACGTATAATCAGATCTTTAGCATATCGCTTCAGTGCAAAAATAAAGTGGAGAAATAAATGATAAATGCCAAAGCTTATTTGCTTTATTATTGGCTTTAATTTTTATTATATTTCCAAAAATGTTCCACATATACACAGCCGTATAAACAGGAGATTTTGTAAGAAAATGTAAAGAATTATGGGATTTTTTTTTTTATTTTTGACATAATACCCATTATCACTGAGAAAGCGGCATGTGAAGTAAAGCGCTTTCTTACACGTGTAGGTTCTCATTTATACTTGAAACAAGAAATTATTATTTAAAAGAGTTCCTTCTAAGAGAAGCGAAATTGAAATCACTACTCGCGGAAAGATTTGGATTGTTGGGATTTCTTACTTTTCTTGCAAATTCTGTTTCTTTTTAATGGTGCCATTAAGGGTTCTTCAAATATTTTTATTCTTCACTGACCTCAAAGAAGTTCCATATAATTCTTACAGCCATTTTATCTAAGCAGTTTTCGCGAACTAGCCTTACTTTCTTACAGCTCATAATCATATTTACCATACATATTACCATTAAGGCAGTAGTCATGACTATGTTAAAGCACAATGCATCTTACCATGTTTCTTCTGATGTTTACGGGGAGATTCTTTAACTTATTAACGCTTTAACTTATTAACTTAATAAATATACTAAGCAGTTATGCTAAGCAGTTTTTGAGATTTCGTAGATTAAGTTAAAAGTGTTTATCTGCTCTAGGTCTTGGTTCTTAAAATCGAGGCTGCCAATTTAAAACTCGTAGATTATATATAGTCTTCTACTAGGAGAAGAATTTTTAATGATTTTAGCTTCACCAAACAGCTATTGGTAGCAATTAAAATGATATCAACACATTTATATGATTATTTATCTCCTAAAAGCTATTTATAATTTTCAATTCATTCTCTTTTGGATTCTTATCATCTTATAAGATTAGGTCAGTAGAAGTAAATCATCTTAGAGGATTAGGTCTAAGCCTCTTTAAAATGCGAATTATAATACCAATTTAATTAAGTCTTTTGGTGCAATAATATAGGAAACAAATATAATTGAATAATGCTTTTCTATTTGGGGCGAAATTAAGAAATTCGAGTTTAAAAATTTCTTTTATGCTAACTTGTCTCTCAAGACAGAACATGCATCGCTAATAGTGTAGATTGTCTTTTGCGTGAATTACAACGCATTATTCTGTGTATTGCGTATTTTAAAATTGGATGCTTGAAAAAATTTGAGAAAACTGTGAAAAAATCCTGGAACACAAATCACGCTCGGAAAAAAAATCAATTCTCGAAACTTTATGGGAGCAAAAAAAAAGTCAGTAAAGTCTTAATCATTTTTTGATGGGGGAAATCTTGCGAAAATCTGTTCGTGTCAGAATGAATATTTATGAGACGCTCAACACCTTCCAGGATTTCTCCTCCAATTATAAGATTACTTTGGAAAATAATCTGGCTGAAATCTTTTCTGAGGAAGACTGAGAACTTGGCAGAATCTGTAGGAGAAGAATGGGATCCTTTAGAAGGGTTCTCCATTGCTGGAAGGCTTTTCCATTGTCTTTTCTCCCCACCGAAATCTTCGAAACGACCCGGTGTTCATTTTTCTTTTCCGCCCCATTCGTAATCGTAGCCGTTGGCCAAGAGGCTCACGGCCGACTGACGTTGACGATCCCCCACCCCCAACTCCCTTTCTAAAACTGGGTCCTGTTGACTTAACAAAGAAGAAGGGGGTGGGGAAAAGAACGATTCAAGCTTTTTCTCTGTAGTTTGTGCTTTATAGATATATATTTTTTTATTTTGGAAAATATTTGACTCGTTATCGAAAATTTTCTTTCTACATTCTTGGCATCGCAATTCGAAGGTTATATTTTTTTTCCTTTTCTTTTTTTTTCTGTCGTTTTTCTTTGAAAAATCTTTCAATGAAAAGATATTGGCTTTCCACTTTTACAGTTTTGTCTGATAGAATGAATTTTTTTTTTCTTTTCGCTCTCAAGATTGAAAGGAGCTTTCAGATACAATAGGAAAGTCAATAAGATTTATTTGCAATGCGCACTTTTGAAATTTCTTAAATCATGGGTTCAAGAGATTTCAGAACTCAAATATTGTACAAAATAAATTGTCTCTTGGAACTGATAATAAATTTACTTCTCGTATCTGTTATTGGGGAAGTCTATAGCGTTGTTTCTAATTTTAGACATTTATGGGTCGAGCTAAATATAAAAATAAATTAAGTTTCGGCTATTTTCATACTTCTAAATAAATTGCATATACATACGCTTCTAAAAAAAGTTAGATTCCTTTTAAAAAATATTCATATAGATATTGGATATTGGATTTATGAGGACATTAATGAAAAGAAAAAATCATACTCAGAAATTTAGAAAGAGCGCCTTCTCAGTATATCCTTAATGTATAAACATGAGAAGAACATTTAAAACGTATTTTGTCGGGTCTCAGAAAATTAAATGAAAACGCAGCAACATTGGGGCTTCCTAGCGGAAATTAAAATTAAGTGGTTTCTAAATATTTTTCGTATATTTTACAGGCTCTAGCTTTTTCGTTTCTGAAGAGCTGCGGCACTCGTTAGAATGAAATCACTTCTCTTCAAAGAAAAGCCATACCAATACTTATATATACTACGTGAAAAATAATTACTTGAGAATGGGGCGTGCATATGCTTTTTGTTCTCATTGATGGCGCTAGCGTCAGCTTGATGTATCGAGTTTCCCGCGGTTTATCAATTGCGTTTGTTATTCTTAGCGTTTTATTTTTAGTGTGTGACGACAACATAGATGAAGACAGTCTAGCAAACGAAACGATTGCTGAACTAAGAGGATACGGGATTAATTCAAAAAAGGATAAGGAGGTTTTAAAATTCCATATCTTTACTCGGGATATTGAGAGTAAAATAGAGTGGATTATAAAAATCAGAACAGGAAAGCCTGTGAGTCCGATTGCCCGGGTCGCAGCTGACGTTTTTCCGACTCCGACTATGATGTAACAAGCATGGGTAAGTTATTGAGTGGCTAGATATATATATAAATAAATAGATAACTGCTTGATATTTCTGTAAGACGTAGCAGACATTTGTAACGAAACGAAAGCCATGGCCGAGAAAAAAGCTGGATAAAAATCCAGCGAGCTGCCCAGTTCGCGTTTATGCTCTGAATTTATTGTTGTAATATATCTAATTAATATGTAAATGATTTATCACATTATCGAAATTATATTTTAAGAAACTTATGTAGGAAAAAAATCACGAAAGTTCCGTGATGAAGAACTTCAGCTAACGAGGGGCCATATATCGCTATTCAACGTACACCGTCACGGAATTTTCGTGATTTTTTTCTCGCATAAATTTCTTAAAATATAATTTCGATAATATGATAAATCATTTATATATTAATGAAATATGTTACAATAATAAATTCAGAGCATAAACGCGACAGGGCTAATCGATGTCAGCCGAGAACGCTAACAGGAATTTTACCCTGCTTTTTTCTTGGCCATGGCTTTCGTTTCGTTACAGATGTCTGCTACGTCTTACAGAAATATCAAGCAGTTATATTAATTTATTTATTTAAATATATCTAGCCACTTAATAACTTACCCATGCTTGTTACATCGTAATCGGAGTCGGAAAAATGTTGGCTGCAGATCCGGGCAATCGGACTCACAGGCTTTCCTGTTCTAATTTTTTTAATTCACTTCTTTTTCCTCTCAATATCCCGAGGAAAGATATGGAATTTTATAAACCCCTTATCCTTTTTGAATTGGAGTGACACTGGGGGACGCAACTGTTTTTACGGGCATATTCTAAAAGTAAAATGAACTAGCCATTAAAACATAGATAACATTTGTACCGCTGGAATCTCCATACATCAAGCCGATGCTTCGCCCTCTATACGCGAAAAACGGCGAACAGGTAGTGCACGCCCCATTTATCCATTACAAATAGAAACCGTAATGATAAAAAACAAAATGACAGTGAAAGACTCTGGCGGGAGATTGAATTTTTTTGAAGCAATGTCCGAATTTTGAGGCGTGTTTCCACAAAATCATCGAAAGATTCTCAAGACGAAGGGTCCTGATTTTCACTGATACGATTCAATGATCAATTTACTTTGGTTATATTGGACAGTGTCAAATCGATGCCTAGAATAGAAGTGCCATGTCAGCGATTGTATGGTGAATGATTTATTCTGTTGACTATGCCAAAATGCTGACGCAAAAGCACCTAAAAAGACTTCCCAATCTCATCCACGCGATTATAATTCTATTAAGGCAAAAGATATTAGTACCTTACCCCACCATCTTAATGCAATCTGATGGTTGAATATTTGAACCATGAAGGCTCTCTAAAAGAAGGAAAGTTCCAGCTTATATGTAAAATTTGTGCATCAGCATGTTTCCATTTATGGTATTTCAGTATATGAAAGCCTTTATAATAACAAAAATGCTTGGATCTTAGGCTATAAGCATTAGAAAAATGCTTGGATCGTGTAAGTATTAGAAAAATGCTTGGATCGTGTAAGCATTAAAAAATGCTTGGATCGTATACGCTTAGTGGATATAGTCTCAGTAATGAAGACTTTTGGATGGAAACACAGGATATTGTCTTCAAAAGATATAAATATTACAATAACTAAATTACTAAAATTGGTTGCTAAATTACTCAAGATAGCTATATTTGTTAATACTTTATTCTTCAAAAGGATTGAAAATACAAGCTTTATTTTAGTGCAGATAAGAAAAACTCCACAGAAAAATTAAGGATTGATAATGTAACTATGGAATATACAAATAGAGGAATTGGTTTTCTATTGCATGTTCATTAGCTTAGGCAGCTGAAGAAATGCAGCGTATGATCATGCCATTAAAACAGAAGCAGACCAACGAGTTAGATTATTAGTGCTTCCAGTCTGCAAAATTTCTTTAATTCATGAACAATTGAAGATATATGTGCTTATATGCAAAAACTGTCTTGCCAAGAATATTCAGAAACCCCTCTATAAATAGTAAAGCAGGAACTATGTATGCAAAATCTCACAAAAAACCTGGATGCTTGAGTCTTCGACAATTCAAGATCCTGTTTTTTGAGGGAATTAACAGACGTCCAATAGAAAATGATAGTACAATGTCACATGAGCAAGCATTCTGTACGACACACCTCTATCACTGTCTCAAGTCACACAAATTTTCTGTTTGAATATTGGGACTAATATCATTAATAATGCAGTATATAGAACACTTGCATGAAATGAGTTACAATATTCATTGATAAATAAATTCTAGACGCTTATTGATATGGTATAATGAGGTTCAATTTTTATACTGTCAAAGAGCGAAAAATTACTCCCATTGACAAATGGGTCGAGGTTCTTAGATTAAAATTGTAATGGTTTTTATTGGGTGTGAATTTTTGAAGAAAAGTTCTTCCCAAATGGGATAATTCCGATATTGAAGTTCGTTGATGATGCCTTTATATAGAAGTATCTATTTGGTATCTTTTTCCATCTGAAGAGATAGTAACCAATATCAGGAGAATAAGGTGGATGGGGCAGAAATTCCCAGCAAAAATCTGATCTTACGCTGGGTTAGTCCTGCCGAACGAGGGCTTTGTTGTCAGATGAAAGTTGACGTAGAATCCGAATTCCTAGAAGCTGGATAGGTGCTTTTTAAACAGTAGAACGATTATGTATTAAGACGTTTGGATATTTCTTCAATAGGTTGCACTAGGATCTACACGCACCAAATCACTGTCCAGCTCCATTGGCCCTCCTGCACAAGGGGTATCAGAGAAGTCAAAAAATTTCCCGAAGGAATAAGGCGAATCAATAGTGGCATTTGCAGACATTTAATTTCGGTAAATGCATGCAATAGGATAACTCAAATGGAAATGAGCGGAATTGTTGCCAAAAGAAAAATCAACAGATGAACTGCAATCATCCTCGAGTAGTAATCAGAGGGCATTCGATTCCAAGATCGGGAATCTTCCTTACACCATCTTTCTTAACTCGTCAAATAATAGATGAAAATTCAATTAAAAGAGAAAAAAAAATTGAAAAAATCTTCATGCATATCATAAACAATACAGAAAAGGCAAGAAAAATGATATGCCTGAATATTTGTATGTCGGGGACCTACTCTGCCAGTTGAGCGGTCTTTTGACTTCATAGAAGACTACATAGACACATTGTACAGCGTTGCGTTTCATTTTTCACGATAGCTCAATTGGTTAAAGCAGCGACAGCGAAAGTTCTTGGTCCCTGGTTCGAGAACAGGATGCAGAATTTTTGCTTCCCTTTTCTAGATCGTTTATGACATGATTGGGTAATTTTTTCCAGTTTTGTTTTACCTTCTCGTTGACCATATTCAAATGTATTCTCTAAATGTTTCCAATGTGCTCTACTAGGCTTTGTTTTTTCAATTGACGTTCCATTATCATCGCTTTATCTACTACGAAGGCTTTGCGTATGAGTCGAGGATGGTTGGAATTCATCTCTTGTCTTTTCTTTGGAAGCGTGCCCCCCCCCCCCTTTCCTTTTTCTCATTAGTTATCATAGCTGTAGACGTCGAACATTTTCGTTTGTTCTCGAATCCAAGTAATTTGGTTTCTGTTCCTCTTTGTGATACCTGGCATATATCGTTCTATCCTTCGTTGGATGGTATTTTTAAAGATTAAACTATCTTTTTTTCGAAATCGCTCCATCCTATTTTTTTGTCTGTTGATTTCGTTCATAGAACTTCCATCCATCTTGATTTCTTATCCGAGGTACACGTAATTTTGTTCTAATTCAGTGCAGTTTTTCATAATTTGTTTCTTTGTTGCAAACATAAATTTGTTTTCTTCGGATTCATTTTCAATCCCACCAGTGTACTAGCTTTTCAATCAAAAGGTTTTCGAGTCATTTTTCCTAGTTCAACTGGAATGCCGCTAATAAGAAAAAGGTCGTCAGGGAAGCGAAGATGGATTGGGCATTCGCATTTATTCCAAAGCCTTTATATTTCCAATCTAATCCTATAAAAACTTTTACTAGTTCAGCATTGAAAAGCTTTGGTGATATTGCGTCTCTTCTCAATGTTTTTCCTAGCTTTTTAATTATTTAATTGGATGGCCACCTTCGCTTTGCTGTAAACCTATCCATAATTACATTGAAAGTACATCAACTTCTCCAATCTGCGCCACAAACTTAGTCCATTAAATTTTGAATTTCGGGATCCTTTTGGTTTAAACCTAGCTCTTACTGATTAGTTTTTCTAAAAACAAAAAACGGGAGGGGGGTGAAAAAGGTTAATTCGACTCTCTCTCTCTCTCTCTCTCTCTCTGTCTCTCTGTCTCTCTCTGTCTCTGTCTATGTCTATTTCCCTGGCAGTCTAGCTTTTTACTTTGTCATTCATTTAACTCGATTCAGTTAACAGTGAATATACGGTCTTTAATTTGAGACGAACTTCTTCTCCACATGAAGGACGCTTGGTTCCTTGGCGCGGAAGCAATCGACTTTCTTTCTTTCTCTCTCTCTCTCTCTCTCTCTCTCTCTTATTTCGTCTTCTTCATCATCTTCCGTGCTGAAGTTATGTTATCGCTCGGAGGCAGAGTGGTTTTTTTCGGCGGTGCCCTCTGAAGGGACGGCTTTGAACTGCCGTGAAGATCGTCGAGTAGTCGGAGGAATCGCTAACGTCGTTACCATTGATTCACAGAAAGAAGCAAAAATCCTTATCAGAATTTTTTTTCGTTTTGTTTCTTTTAAAAGTATATAAAAAACTAGAAGAAGTAGAAGGCGAAGCAGCAGCCTCATTTGGAGATGATTAAGGAAAGAGAAAATGTTATTATTTTTGGCAAGTGTTACGTAGCGCCGTTATCGTTATTTGCTTTGGACAGCTTGTTTAAGGGTAAACGATGAAGGGGGCTTTTGTTTGACGAAGATACATTTGTGGAACGTTGACGTCTTTCTTATCAAACCTTTCGAAATAAGGAAAACATCTTCACGATGAAAGACGACAATAAAGTAGAATGCTTATTTCATTAAGAAAATTCATTTTAAAAAAGCTAGCAGGTGTTTTTATAAAGCAAAGATGCTACAGTTAAGATAATCTTACACCGTTAAATGGTCATTAGTGTTCCTTATATTTTCTTATGCATTGTTTATTTATATATGTTTATTCACGGTCTACCTTCTACGTGATGCTTTGCATCGTCATATTTTTTAATTTCTCATGTTAAATAATTTTTATTATATATCTTCCTAATAAGCAAAAATTTAATTTGTTTACAAATTTGATAAAGATATTTTGAATTAAAATTTTTCAATTTACGTAATAACCGTTGCGTTTTTCTAGAATTGTACAACACTGAGTGGCCGAATTTTAAATTAATTTAAATAATTTATGAAAGAAAGCAAAATCCTGCACAGGACTAAGAATTGCTTTAATAATTCAAAAACCTAAAGTAAAAATTCTTTATAAGGTTCTGAGAACGCGTGTAATTAAAAATTACGTCGCTACGGGACCATTTGAGCAGTTAATGAATTCACCGTTATCACTGCATTCTCTTCATAATCTCATTCATGAAGTCGATAAGTTTAATGAAGTTTAATTAATGAGACATCTTCTATTTTCTTTAACGGAAAATAATTTGAAAAAGAAACTTCTTGCAGGAAAAATACTGAGTTGTAGCCAGTCTGTCTCTCTCTCTATCTTTCTCTCCCTCTCTCGCTCTTTTTTTTAAACCGCAGACGATAAATAATGTACTTCATCACCTGGAATTCGTTTCATAATGGAAAAGTTCAAGAAGTTCGTATTAATGGGTAGAAGAAATTTATGAAACCAGTTTTTTTTAATGTTTTTTTTTTTGACAAACAATATATACTCAACGATCCAAACTCATGGAATAACTGAATAGCTTGTCGGGACTCCCTTTGGCCCGACGAAAAGCAACAACTCAGTGTGGCATCGACTCCAGAAGAAGCTGGAAGACCTCTGCCGAGATGCTGGGGGGTGCCGTCTGGACTTCCACCCACAGATTCCTAGTATTTGTAGGTGATGGATCTTTGGTACGCAGAGACGTCTCCAACACGTTCCATAAATGTTCGATGGGGTTCATGTCTGGGGAGCGAGCTGGCCACACCCTTCTTTGGAACCTCCTGAACACTTTTCAAACCAGTTCTGCACAACTTAAGCTCGATGACATGGAGCAATATCCATCATTGTGGAGAGACACAAATTCTATGACGGCGTGCAAATTTCACCAAGCAGCTCAACGGAACGGGAACCGTTCAGTGACTTATCTAGAAACATCTTCAAACCATCACCAATTTGCACGGTGCCTTGTTGACAGCTTGGTTCCATGACTGTTGGGAACTGCGCTACGTTTGGACCCTCGTATTAGCTCCTTTGGACCACATAACCCATTTTCAGTCTCCCAAGGTCCACTTTACATGTTCACGAGTGTAGGTGGGAATCCGGTAGGACTTCTGATACCATAACCCATGGATGCTAAAGCATGCTGTACCGACCTGCTGGATAAGGGTCTGGATGCGCTTATACTATTAATGGCAGTGATTTCATGTGTTCTGGCTTATCACTTACGAGAACGGAGAATTCTAGCCAGAAGCGGGGGTCACGGTCGGAGAACAGAAGCTATGACGGTATTTGTGCTTCCAGAAAACTCATCCTATCTGAACAGATACCAATGAAAATGTATTTGTAATTTGCAATTTGTAATTTGTAATATACGCTAGTAGATCTTAAGGTGTATAAAATTAGTAATATAAAACAGTAAACTTTAATGAAAATAATTTGCTGGGGGATAAACTCAGTTGTTAGATTCAGTATAGTAGCAGACTAGTTGCTTTTAGAATGACCTCACGAAGTTGTGCATGTAGAGGTTTTGCAGTCGACGCTAAGGCAACACATTTCAAACGGAAGGTCATTCCACTATTTGATGGCATTATAAAGAAAATGCTGGTCACGGTAGTTTGATGTCATATATGGTACTAGGATCTTCCCTTATGTGTTCTTAAGATGTCTACAGAGGTTGAGTCAAAAGTAGTGGCCGATCACCGCGCAAACTTTTAAATGGGCATCAAACAGGAACCACTCATTGCTAATTTTCAAAGTAGAGTCCATCATGCTCGATGGTCTTCATCCAACGATCATCCAGTTGGCGGATGTCCTCGCGAAACCACTCCTCCGGTTTCTGGGCGAAAAAGTCACGCACGGCGTCTTCAACCTCACTGACATTGGCGAAGTGCTGTCCACGCAGGAAGTGCGCCATGGACCGGAAGATATGGTAGTCGAAGGTGCCAGGTCGGGGCTGTATACTGGATGTGGCAGAACTCCGATTTTTTCCAGCAGTTGACGACACACCTTCACCCGTTGTTGTGCTTGCGGGTTGATCTTTCCCATGGCGTGCAGATGTCGAACCACACTCGATTGTGATGCCCCGATGACCTCTGCTATTTCACGGGTGGTGCTGCCTGGGTTGGCTTTCACTTGTTGCCGTAGAGCTGGGTCATCCATTTCTTTGGGTCTTCCGCTCCTTGGCGCATCTTCCAGGCCCATGTCTCCAGACGAAAAGCGGGAGAACCACCGTCGTGCTGTCCGTTCATTGGTCAGCAATAATTGTCCGAATAATAATGAAACCGGAATAGCTTTATACAATTATTTAAAACTGTACTAAAAATTAATTTCCTTTCATCAATTATGTAAGAATTTAATAATAAAATATTTTAATAATTAAAAATCTTTAAAGATCATTTAAAAGTTTATCATGTGTGATGGAAAAAATGTAATGAAAAAGCGTTGCAATACTTTCACCTGGTGATGACAGTTTTTCATGTACACAATAATTCAATATATCATTGTAAAACCTAAATTGGACTTAATAGTCAAAGGTCCATCGTTCTCAAAATGGAGTTTGCGAAAGATTTTTTTAGGGATCGCCGAGATTTTTATTTGCGTTAATTTTTATTGAAAATTTCGAGAATTTTTTTATTATTTTGAATTACCACCCTGTTAAAATGCTTTCTTTATGCAAATGTGGGGTGGGGGGTCGCAAGTTACTTAGCTTTTAGAAAAGAGTGTCGCGACTCCGAAAAAATAGTGTTTTGGACGAATCGTCATTTAGCCGAATTGAAATTTGGACGAAATGATTCATGACAATCAACATTGAAACAATCCTCATTGGACCAACCGTTTATAGTATTTATCATATACAAACAGCTCACTTACCGAAAGTTTGAAAAGCTAGTGACATTTTTCGCATACTTTACCTTAACAGATTTTACCTATGGAAGTCAATTCCATAACAAGTTATCTTCTATTGCGACGTCACAATTTTTTTAAGCCATTAACATATTACAAACTTTTCCATATTATACCTCTTGGTGCAATGGAAGTCTATGTCACGGATCCACCAATTAACGGAAATCAAAAATTTCCCGTCTTAGAAAGTCAGCAATTTTTTAAATAATGCGCAATCGCCACAACCACATTACATTTTCAGAGGAACTGATGTGTGTTCACTACAGAACGAATTAAACCCAGCTAACGCAGCATGTCATTTGAAGGGGGACAACGTCATTAACATCAGGCACGGTTATTTCCGTTATTTTGTTCCTTCAGTATTTGTGAATGGCACTTCTATTAATAAGAATACTTGCACATCAGCGATAATTGAGTTCGAGTGTATATTTATTTTAAACTATAACTTCTATAAATATAATTACCAATGAAACATGTCATTTACTATGGGCACTCTACCAATATTTACCCAAGAACTAATTCACCGCACATGAGAGGAATGCTTGGGTTGTTTGTTTAATTTAACGATTCATTCGACTGCAAAGGTTCGCATGGAAACGGTACGACATGGACATTTTCTTCACGAGAATTTTTTTAAAGTGTATTACGAGGCCTACATGATTAATGCTTTTCTTCCTTACTAAAAGAAGGCGTGATCAAACATCTTTGAAAAAAATTAGTAAAGCATCAGTTGGGTATTCCAACACCTTCATAAAATTGAAAATTCTTTTAACCTTGTGTATTTGGATGGTGATAGTAGGTTTTTAATGAGAATTGATTCTGGTTTACTTGAAATATCTGTAGGCCTACACAGAAAATATTGTTACAAAGTTTTTCTTAGTTACAAACTGCCCATGGCTAAATGTTAATAAAGTATATTTCATAAATCAGCAGTTTCAGAGAAGTTTAACATAATGTTATGATGCAAGTGAAAAATCTCAGATTAAAAAATAATTAATACTTGAATCAATCCATACTACCTACTGTGATTATGCATTTTCTTAGACCATAAAGAATTTCATAAATTATTCAAGAGATTTCGGGATTTCAATTTGGGTGAAATTTATTTGCACTTTGAAAGTCCTCTGCAAAAGTTATTATCGAGAAGTGTTCTTGATAAAATACTTCAAACACAGAAAACAAATTCTCCATCGATCTAATTTTCAGAACAAGTTAATCAAGTTTGACTACAGCAAAGCCCTCTTAACGACGATCTTTGCATAAGTGATTTTCAAAGTATTTTTAACCTCGTTTTGTAATTTTCATTCCGGAATAAATACTCAATCTACAGTTAACTATTTTTACATTTTTTTATTTAGCTTTTGATCATTTGCATGGGAGTTTCATTTGCATGGAATGTAATCATTGTAATGTCTTGCTTTTATTATTATTTCCTGCTTGTAATTAAGTGTTCGTATATAACTAATAAAGACCTTTTCTTCTTAATCTTTTCAGGTACATCTTGAAGTTGTTTACTACTTTACTAATGCAATGTTCTTTTTTCTCTTTTTTTTTCTTTTTCCTTTGTTTTTGACTTGCCTGTGTATTTAGGAGGTGCGGTTTAAGGTCACGGACCCCAAAGCGCACGGCAAAGGCGTGGAAAACACGGTCAACAGCGCTGGTGGGGGCGGTGGGGGCGATGCGGAAGGAGGAGGAGGTCCAAGCACCTTTGGTGGTAAAGATCTAAACAAATTATACGGCGTCAGTCCCAGTGACATTGACAAATACTCACGAGTCGTCTTTCCCGTGTGTTTTGTATGCTTCAATTTAATGTACTGGATAATCTACTTGCACATCAGCGACGTCATCGTCGAGGACATTGTTCCAATCAGCGCAGAGTGAATTATGTATGTTTGTTCCCCAAAAACAAAACGTTTGCACGGACAGAAACAGTTAAATGCACCCGAAAGCCACGGCAGCAGCAGCAGCAACTCCAGCAGCAGCAGCAGCATCTCTAGCAGCAGCAGCAGCAGCAACAACAACACAACAACCAGTCGACTCAGTAGCAGCACGCAATGTCGTACGCTGGGTCCTTCGCCGAGGGGTAGGAACGCCTGCCTTTCCAACCCATTGTTTACGTAAAATCTTCGTTTTGTCTTTTCCACCCATTGTTGCATGAGGTTTTTTAAATCTCTCGTTTTTTGAAAACATTCGTTAACTGAGATGTTATTAACAATTCTATTAAGGATAAAAAATAATAACAGGTTTAAAATTTTTAGAAAGAAGGATATATATAATAATATATGGGTAAAAATTCTTAAAGGTGCTGGCGCCAGTGATTGGTAAAAAGTAATAGAATAAATAGATGTATATATACATATATATGTAAATATATATCTATCATATATTGTATATATGTATATGGGAATAATAGAGAGTTTTGGAAAAACTCATCACAATACACACATACACACTTTACTACACCACACACCACACACCGTTACGGCTAAAACAGAAATTGAAATCTGAAAATTGGGATGAAACAATCAAAAAACTGGCGGGATGTACCTTTTCTCAAACATGCTTCATCACGTACAAATAAATTCAATAACAAATAAGTATGACTCTCCAACCGTTTCTAAATAATACTAATAATACTATAATAATAATAATAATAATAATAATAATAATAATAATAATAATAATAATAAAGGAAAAGCTCTCTAACCCCCACTTTCAAACAACCGTTTTACATCTCGTTTCTTATCCTTTTGAATATTTTACCAGAGTAAAAAAAAAAAATATCATACTAATATATTACGAATAAATCGAGTAAAACTAACCAAAGCACCGAACATCCCTCAACGATGAACGAACACTGTAAAAGATTTTTTAAAAAAATTATCATATGAAAAAATCTAAAATCAGCCTAAAAATTATTTAATGTTAACGATAGTTATATTAAGAGTTAAACTTCTACTAGTTATCTATCGATTAACTGTTTATGTCAATTTTCAAAGGGAAAAAAATTCTACACTATTAACCATAAGAACAAAACAAACCAAAGAACCCAAAGTTTATTTCTTCGTTTTAACGTGTAATTCCATGTTTACAGTGTTTCAAGTGAGTCTGTAGTTGTAGATCATTCTATTCCGTAGTTCGTTTTGCAGTAGATTGCTCTTCAATGATTTCTACCAACGATTCCTCTGACACATTTAACATAAAAAAACAAAAAATTAAAAAAAAAAAATAACAAGGTTGTCTGTCTTGCCTCTCTAGTAAAAATCGTTAATCCTTAAAAATTATAAAGCTTCAAATCATTTTATTCTAACCCAAAATATTAAAAAAATAATAAAAAATTTTAAAATATTATAAAAAAACAACCAAAAAAATCTAATAAAAATGTTCAGTTGAAAAGATGGCACCTGATTCAGAAGCTCAAAATAGTGAATTAAAAAGAAGAAAAAAAATATAAATCCAGAATTTTTCTTTTTTATTCCTTATTGAGTCAGAATTCTTAAATCTGTTCTATGTTGACTTTGATTTAACTATTTGGATGTCAGTTTATTTCTTTTAATTTTAATGGGAAATACAAACGCACCCAAACCTTTCCTGCTCCTTCAAAATCGGTTGTTTGTGTAGTGTTCTCCTTCGTTTCCTTTAGCTGCATGAGTTCTTAGAATTGTCTCTATATTAATACATATATATATATAATAGATCTACATATACATTTACGTGCTAATTCCTAAGGGTATGTCATCAAATTAATAATTTTTATTACGTAATAAGTTATCTTAGCGACTCGTCTTTATAATTTTATTGCACCAAAGTAAAGTTCCTTTATACCCCCCAAAAGTACTTTTCTTTTACAATGAAAAAATTTGATTTCCTCTTTAGATTTATTTTTAGAATTAGATATTATTTTTTTATTTTCATGTTGATGTTGTCGTCGTTTCTAATTGAATGTATTTTATTCTTATAACGCTATCTTTCCTTTTATATGTTTCCTTTTAAAAAGCCAATGATTTCTTTTAGAAGTTTTTCTTTTTTTTTTTTTTTCATTAATGATCATTAGGAATCTAGAAAGAAATCTTTTACATAAACTCTTCATCATTTCAGGAAAAAAAATTCTTTTCTAAATTTTAATGCTTTATTTTATTTTTCTCTAGTGATAGATGGTAATTCATTCATTTATTTATTTTTCCAATCACTAGTTCGTATATTCATTAAATGAATGACGTTCAGTATGTTGCTCAATTTCTCGTTACTCTGGACAAACCACACAATAGTGTTTTCAAAGGAACAATCTACTTAAACATTGTACATAAGATTAAAGAAAAAAGAATAATAATAAAAAACAAAGTTTCCTGCGGATTGTCCAATTGTAATCGCTTCTTATCGATGGAAAAAATAAAGTGGACGAGCCCCTCTAAAGAGCCTTTTCTCTTACGTACTAATAATATCAATACATTCTATATCATATGAGACGGTTAAGAGCTTCTTATTACCAATGGAAACAGGTTTCTAGGAGTACAACAAAATAAAGAAAAAAATTTAATCAACATATACATACATATGTATACACACGCATATATATGTATATCTTTTTCCACCAATCATCATAACAATCAAGAGAACTGCTACTATTATACTAACTACTTCTACCTACGGAGTTTTCATTGTACCTCCCCTTTTACTTCCCTTCTTTTAAATCGTGTACATCTTCCTCGAAGCAGCTATTTGTAGGTATTTTGGGGGATTTTCTCCCCGAAATTTTCTACAAAATCCACAACCGTTTTGGGCTCGTCCCTGACACTTTCCATCGACAAGAATGGTAATTTCCGGCCTCTTAGACAAACTCTGTCACAAAGAGTGTCTTTAGTCACTCCATCTACCCTTCGTCTTTAAGCGATTATTTGCCAAACCAAAAAGAAAATATGTTTAGACTAACTAACTTAAAATTCCCATGAATTTAAAAGCCATGTTATTTGGCCTGTAGACCTTTTAGACATTTGTTGCTATTGTCTTAGTAACTGAAATCAATTCGAAACTGCCTTCAAAGAGTAATTCAAAATGATAACAGAAAATTTAAAAGTACATAAGAAGATTGAAAAAAGTGTATCTATATATTATAGTTACATAAAGGAAATCAGTATGATTTAAAACAAAAAAGTTTTAATTCATGTATATATCTCTATAAATATATAAAATATCTGTATGATTTATTTTCTTTTTAAGTCCTTTCTTTCATTATGTGTATTTATATATCATTGTCCTATTATTCATTCTTTTTTGTTTCCAGTGTTTGTATTCCATTTTAGTCTGTTTGTATTCCAAGTTGAAATCCACGTTCCTAGGCCTAGATGCGTTTGAATGCAAATGTTTTTAGAAGATTGCAGGAAAATTTCACGTGAGCGTTCTGATCATTTATTGTGTGTCGACATTATCATTTTTGAAAGCGTTCTTTTTTGCTTTTATCTCTTTTGGGACTCGAGCAGACCTAACCCTGCAGAAAATCGATCGAAATCATCCAGATTCCATAGTCCAGCGTTGAAAGCGTTAGTATTTACATATAAGAGTGACGGCGGACAGCAAAATAATAAAATAAGGACAACTACGTTACTTTGGATGATTTCTAACGAATGTTAAATGAGAGTGCACCAACCAATTGAGAGATTGATTTTACACCTTGATTTTTATTTTTCTAATATATATCTGTGGGCTGTTATTCGTTGTTAGGCCTGCCTGAAAAAAATACAGAAAAACCGAAAAAAAAAATATAATAAACTACGTGTATTCACATTACCCTTTTTGCTGTAAGAACCGTGTTGAAAGCAGTTTCTATAGTCTAGAAGATTTTACTCGTTACAAAATACTAAATATGAAGATGGAACTACATTTCTAACATATGTGTGACTTCTTCGACGAAATGTCTATTGTATATGAAAAGGGTTAGTGTGCTTGTGCAGCTAAGATTTTTTTAATCGTAAATTAGATAAACTGTAAATATAATACTAGTAGAAGAATCTACTGACCTTTTCGCATGCAATGGACCTTATGCAAATTGTATGTTGGTAAATCAGTTGAAAGTCTTCTAAACTCAACCTTCTCTTTTAATTGTAGTACAAAAGAAACAACCCTCTCCCCACCTTCAATACCAAAACATATTTCAATTCTTTCTTTGTTTTAAATTTTTTTGCGACATCCAGTGACTCTTCTTCAATAACCTGACGTTTTACTGGTTATTTAAATGTATATCGACGCTAAATGAACTTCTCAAAATCTCTCTCGTTGAAACGCAACGATGGATGAGCGAATAGTAAATAATAATAATAATAATAATAATAATAATAATAATAATAAAAGTAATAAAAACAATAAAAGAATGTTAAGAGGTTGAAATGCAATGGATTTCAGCAGTGGACTTCGCAATCCAATCCCTCTTATGAACGGTCTCTGTATATTTAAATTAAATTGTAATTTTATTTTCCAGAATTTTATGCTGCATCACCACCTGCATTAAGAACACCATTCAACCATTCCAATATCTTGCCCAAAATTTACGACTGTTTCTGCCGATTGTGAATTTATCTTGGAAGAACGTGTTGCAAAATAAAAAGACTTTTTTTTTTATTAAACCAGTTCATTTCTAATTGCCTCCATCGTTGTTCTGCTCTACGATATACCAATATAGATATACACTCAAGTGTATATATATAATAAGGGCCTGGAGAAATGGACGCTCTCCTCCTCTTCATAATACAAAATATAATTAAGATGGACACCAATAAGAAGTGGATCTTCTTTCAAATGTTGCATTTCTAGAAGTTGCTGCTGCATTTTTTAGGTTTTCCAATTTAAGATTTTTATCTCGTGAAACGACGGAGATATTTTCTTAAAAAAAACAAAACAACCAATTGCCTTTGGTTTGTCCTAACAAGTAGTCAATTTGCTCAAAAACTACTTAGTCTAAGCTTGTTTTATGATTTCTTTGTATAGTTAGATACTTTTATTTTTTTATGGTTTTGACATAATGCATTTGTTGACTGCAAATTATTCTTGTTGTTGTTGTTGTTGTTGATAATGATGATTATTGAATTGATGTGTTTTTTATTTTAAATATACATAGTTAAAAAGCATATTCCTTTTTGTGGTAATGCTGCTCTTTATGTAGTATAGTCTGCTTGTTTCTTTTTCTTTTTTATGTTATTGTGGTATGTAAATAGCTGTTTGTCTTTTTGTTTCTTTTATCTTTGGCTGATAAGATATCATGGAAAACCCCTCTTGTTTTTGCTTTTAGAAATTTTAACACTTTTTATTTTCAAAACCCTTTTTATTTTTCCCTTTGAACTGCTCTTTTTTAATAAAGTTTGCGTATTCGACATGTAAACTTTACTGGTTCGTAAATAAAGAGAATGTTATAAATAATGACAGTATTGTGGCAACTCCTTTCTTAAATGATTTTTACATTGTTAAAATATCCTCCTTATCTTTGGCCTTTCTTTTAAAGCTTATTTGCTGAATGGATGTGCATTTCTTTTATTAAAAAAGCTCCTTTTATGCGTATATACATAATGTAGATGAAAATATATATATACTACGCCCTTGTCTTACTTATCATCTCTTTGATTTTTTTTAATTCAGTCATGTGGCTTGTTTTAATTTTATTTACAGAAATGCTGGAAAGAACTGATATGGTTATGAAACTTTATTTTAACAAAAGATTGAAATAAAAGAGTTTGTTAATATTTTTTTATAGCATGAATGTTTTTCTTCCAAAAAAAAAAAAGATGAAACCAGGATTGCATTTATCTTCACAAAACTGTTCAACTTTATTGTATTTTCCGTCAAAATAAGTAAGTATAATCTACACTTCGTATTTTAGATCCACTTCACATATAACGCAGCTTACCAAGAGGAGACCATCCAAGTCGAAGATTTAATGAGAGATGATTTTGAAATATTTTATTGGATTTAAAATAAAATCTTGAAATATGTTTAAGTTTTTTTTTTTAATTTCGGTTCTCGGAAGTTCTTTTGGTGGTTGCTTATTTTAGACTATCGAAACTTGAAAATTTCTGATTTAACATTTAGCTATAAAACTGAATCCACAAAAAGAATATCCATCGAACCAAAATTCTCTTTTATTTTTAAATAATCAATTCCTTTATACTTTGGATTTGAGTAACTGAAAAAGGAAATTTGATATAGCTCGACAGACTGAAAGATCATGTGAAGCAAAGGCTTTAAAAAAAAAACGAGAACAGTCAAGTAAATTATTTACCAACATGCAAAACGTGTAAAGACTATTTGAACAATGTTAGCCTTTTTATTCCACTAATTAACTAGCACTTAACCCCTAACTTAATCCATATTAACTATTTCTAATGGAGTCTCCAATAATTCAAAATCTACACTCTAAGTTGCAACAACAATGAATAAACTAACGAATTACCAAAAAAAAAACAAAACAAGATATTCATAAAAAATAATAAGAAAACGAGTATGTTCGCTTTTTAATATTTTAAGTGTTGTCCCGTTCGAATGCAACTCATTTAATAGGAAAAAAAATCCAATTTTTAGAGACGATAAGAAATTCCACATGTTATTTAAAATCAGATGAGAAAAGATAACTAAATAAAGAGAAAGTATAATACAATGGCAAATTTTTCCGACGATTTTAAATAACATGCATATACTCAGTAGCCAATGAATATACCATTGAGGCATAAGTGAATTTCAGGAAATACAAAATATAATTATAATAAATAGTTTTCTACTGATATTTATACACTAAGGGCAGATCTGGGGGGAAGGGTATTGGGCAGTGCCCTTCCTCTTGAAATCAATTGAAAATATCTGCGTTTGGTCACTTTTTTCTTAAATTTTATTTCACTGTAGTTAATGTACTACCTGATCACGTGTAGCACCCTTCCATTACCCGCGTAATTCACCTTTCCCCACCCGTAGCACCCATCCCATACCCCATGTCACCATTATCCCCTCCTTCAAGAATATGAACCGGATCTGACCCTTTGTAGAGCGAAATAAAAGGACATTCATACGATCTCTGTATTTTCATATATCAACTCTATTCAGTCATCTTGTATCCTGTTGTTCTCTTCATTGTTTCTTTGAATTATTTTTCTAATTATTATTACTATTATTATTTGAAGCTATTATAATAAACATGTTTTTAATTAAAAAAATAAACCCCAACAAACCAAAAGAGAGAGAAAGAGAGTGGCTTGCTTGTTTTTTTCTATATACATTAACAAACATGAGCTTGTATTTTATATTTGGATTCTTCTTTATTGATTTTTATAATGAATTTTAATTCGAGACGATATTGAGATTATTTGACTCCTTTTTTAAAATATTTTGTTAACACCTAGCTATTTTTTGATTAAATAAATATAAATGGAGGAATACATCCTTGCCATGTTAATTCTTCTTTTACAAGAAACAACATTGTTATAAGAAAGATTAAAAATTGAGCAAAGTTTAAATGTTTACCTGTATTCAGGAATAGTAAAATTTTAAAAAATAATAATAATTACATTTATATATGCACCATTTTAAAAGGCATGAGAGCAAATCAATTAAATGTTAAAATTAATAACAATTTTTTTAAAATGTTTATAAAATTTAAACTTTTTAAAAATTCAGCTGAAAAATAAAAACAAAATTTAATAAAAATAGAATAATAAAAATAACACAGGCGACTATTTTCGATGTATTTACCAAAGTACGGTTAAGAAATTCTAAATTTGTCGCCAGGTGGCAGCATTACCTAAGGCCCTTAAGAAAAATCAATTTCTTTCATGGTTGTAAGGCCTTTAAAAAAAACACAAAAAACTGTTTACACTTCCTACTCCATAGAATTGGCTTTTTCTTCTCCTCCCATCTTTCCTCCATTGTTTAGTGTTGAAATTGCACGCAAAAATTGAATACAACATTTCAGCAAGATTATTACATCGATTTCAATTCTTTCTTTTAAGTACCACCCACTGCCACAAGTAAAGTTTATTTAGAAAAAGTAGCTAATCGACACAAAATTTCTAACCTAGTTTTTTATTATTTTTTTTTAAATTGATACATATGCTTTCATGAAAAACCGCTGAGAATTATTCTTTTTCTTGCTCCCCTTTCTCTCTCTTTTAAATATTCGTTCGAAATATTCTTCATCGTATATTGTTGAATTTAGAGTTATTATACTTTTTTCATTAGTTCATCTTATAGTCTAATAATGTATTTGTTTGTACTTGAACCATCACCGTTTTACATAACACGGAGAAGAGAGCTTGTAGAGAAAGGTGATTTTATACAACGTTTACATTTTATACAGATATATATCTATATATATATATTTAAAAATGTTAGCTATTCATATTTATAAAATACTATTTATTCCGTGCACAAAGTAAATGTCATTATACTATTGACACGTTTTAAAGCAGATTACTCACTGTTATTAGATTTTTGTCATGTTTTCATATACTTTGTAAGGGTTTTTCTCTATTTATTTTTCTCTTTGGTCTCCTCAGATGTTTTTTGATCGAATACACAGAATGAACGGTGACTCACATTAAAAAGCCTTTCGATTACAAAATCATCGAAAAACATTTCAATAGAATTTCTATACATATGAATTCATTGTATTTTCCATAATATGATTTATTAACTCATTTTTCAGTTATTTTATATTTTTCTTTTTTTTAGGTTTTATTTTTGGTATAACGTTATTATTATTATTATAGATTCAATTTTTAATAATTTTCCATCGTAATAAAATAGTAATTGTGTATATTTTACAAATTTAACTTTTTTCCATATGACGTAATCAGATACATATTCTATATATATACACATTAAGAAAATAGCTTGAACACTCAGGAAAACATTCTGTTTTCGTTTCTTCATTTACAGTATCAAATTCTTATAAAATTTTAACAATACAGTTTCATATAAGGTAATGAGTGGTTCAGTCCTTAACGTTGTAGAAATTCGAGTCAAACCGTTTGATAAGAAAACGATTTTCCTACACGAAAACAAAGCTTCTTTTGAGATATGTACCATTTCTGTTTGTAATTTCAATTTATTCCTATTTACAGAAGATATTGATATTTTTTAGGGATTTTTAATATATTATTACCAAGTCTTGAAATTACATCAAAGCTTTTCAGGTTCACACTTACATCACATGTTAAATTTACAGGTTGCGTAAATGTGATTTAAGCGATTTTTTTTTATGTTCATATACAAACATTAAGCAGTGAATATCATGTATATGGCTTTAATTTCTTAAAATAAGTCTTCTGTTACCACTTTTTTTTTTTGAATATTCATTTAATTTTTATATAGCAGAGGGCGCAAAAATAATGTTTAATTTATTTTAAGTTATTGAAACTATAAATGACTTTCCATATAAAAACAATATGTTTTAATTTAGAAAATATAAAGAAATATCTGAAATTCTTATTTTGCATTGGCAAGATAAGCATTCCAAAATGATTTTTTAAATGAAAAATTTTTATATATTTTTTATGTAAGAGTTTTTTCATACGTTCACAAACAGAAAATCAACGCTCAAACGAATATGCAGCTCTCTTTTGATAGTTTTCATGAATTTTTCTTTTGGCCAAATACTTAGGAATAATCTGGTTACACTTACCAATTTGGCCATTACACATTTTCGATTCCTTTTTTTAAAAATTTTTAGTAAAAAAATATTTTAAAAAGGTTAAGTTCAATTCAAATGAAAACATGGATATTTTATTCTGAACAGCAAATGGTGCAGGCTTTGTTCACCGTTTTCTCATCCTCTGGTCAGAATAAAAAATATTTATTAACTACTGGGAGCCTTGTGTAATACTTGTTGTTAAATATATACTCGTATGTATGGATATATACTTTTAATTTCCTATCCCTGCATGCTAATTAATGTTTGCTATTAGGCTTTAAAAAGGAATCGAACTTGTGATAGGCCGATTTTGTTCGGATGGAAATCGGTCTCCGCTCGGATTCCGTTTCCCTTAATTGGCAAAAAAGGAGATTTTTATGCGCTCAATCCACGGACAAGTTTAAACATTCTCTAATTGATATATCTATGTGTTTATGTTTTCAAACGAGATTTAAACGTGAAGCAGATAAGATTAACTGTAAAACGATTAAAAAAAATCGATAAAATTAATATTTTTGTCGCAGCGTTGACCTAATTTTGTATCCTTAACTCTATTATTCGCACGCCCATTAACGTGGAAAGAATCTGGGGCTTCAAAACAGAGTCAGGCCATTTTGTAAGTTTCTTTATGCATGGAAATTCAAATATAAAATTAACGAAATTTTATTTCAGAATATTTTTTTGAAGACCAGATTTGAATCCCGATCTTAATAGTCCTATACTTTATGGGCATAACTTCACAAAAAAACAGATTTTCTATTAAAAACTTAACTCAGAGACCGAACTTATTTTCATACTTTAACTCTATTATGTTTATATCATAAATCAATATATGAAAATTATTAAATTTTCCCTTGATTTCTCTGAAAAGCCCAACTTTCAAATGACTGATTTTAGTATAGCACTTGCAAAAAAAAAAAATAATAATAATTCCACAATCCATGAAATTTTAAATTAAATTTTTTCCCCTCAAGATATACGAATGTTTAAGATTAAAAAAAACGCTGCAAAAATATTAAATTGTAAGTTTTAAAGGAAATAAGATTTTTTTTATATTTGGAATATGAAAAAAAAACAATTTACCGTTCAGATGCAATTAAGCAAAAGAATTTCTTACTTATCCAAGTGGATTGGTTAGGTTTCCAATAAATAGATGATGATGATGTTGATGATGATGAAATTCATTCAAAAAATTTTTGTATTTTTTGCTAATAGCCAGCTCTTAGTCCAATGCCTTCTATCCATTTTATAAAACAATTTCTCAAATTGCAACAAAATTGCACAGCCATAAATAACACATTAGATTATGAAACAGCAAATTAAAAAAAAAATCTGAATCAATAGATTGTAAAAATTATTAAAGGAAACAAAAATCGGTCTTTAGGCTCAAGTTAACAGATATGCACCACTGAAAATTAGTTCTTATAACTTTTCGATGTCTGAAACCTATCTCTTTTAATTTTGATTAAATTAATATCTTTCCAAAGATGTATAATTTAACTTCACAAATAAAAGAGAAAATATCGTTGAAGAAATGTTCAAATTTAATCAGATATTGCATTTAAACAAATTATTGTTAGATATAAAAGATCGTGATAGACCAAATGTCACATCTTAATTGGATTGAATTTATTTTCTAGAAAGTTCGTTAAAAATTATTATGTCAATGAAAATTTTTTTCTGTTATCTTAAAACTTAGTTTATTGTTAAATTTACATACATTTTAAGTAGAAGCAGTAAATTTAACTTTTAAAACATTTTAGAATTAATTTTTAATTATCTGTGCAGTTTGTAGTTCACTGAAAACATTCTTTCGGTGATTCAATTTAAAAAAAAAAAATTGCTTTTCGCCGTATTTTTTATTCGAATTATTATTCAGCGTAAAAAAATGTACAAGATAAGGCTGTGACTATATTTAGTTTTGTGTTTAATAGATAAAATGTTTTATTAAGTCTTAGAGGTCTTCTTTTCAGATATTTATCATGTTTATTTGAGCAATAGGTATTGTGTATTTTTTTATGTCGCGTCTATTAAAATGTCTTCATCTTTAATTAATCTTGAACATATATAGCAGATATTTTCTTTTAATAAATAGAGCACTTGTTTTCCTTTTCCTTAAACATATAGCAAAGATTAACATAAAGAAATTCTGTAGAAGTAGAGTTAGGTCACTTGCGCTTCATTTAAAACAATGGCACAAGTTAACTATTGAGTGTTAGCTAAAAGGAATAAAAAATCGCATAGACTACTTTAAATATTCTTGAACCGAAGCTTCACTAATAAATTAAGCCGAGTAGATCGAGAGAAAAAAAAATACCTAGCCGCTGAAACGGAGATTTCGCTGGAATTATTTCTTTCTACAGTAGATGGCGTGTTTGGTTAATCATTAGTCTCACTAACGGTTGCAAGTTTAAATTTCAAGCAATTTCTGATAAGCTCCACGAAAACACAAATGACTCGTAATTGGTAGAACCTGGATTGGCGCCGAAGTTCTGAGTCCCCCTCCCCCGGAAGATAATAACGGGGCTGTCAAAGGCTGCAATTAGACTGTAGCGGAATGGCATGCTTAGAAGGGATGGACGGACCCGTTTAAAAGAGTTGAGAAAGGTGGGGGTGGGGGGTGGAGCCTTTTCCCTTTGGCCAGATATCAACTGATCAACGATCACCTTAGCTGGGAAAATGGCAGCCATTTAGCGAGAAGGAATCTGGCAAACAGCAAGTCCGGTTCTCATTTTTCAGCGCAATAGGGATCGAAAAACGAGGCTTCTTTAACCATTGGCTTACCGAAAGAGAATTACCAATTAATTATTCTTCTCATTATCGCTGCAGTTTCTCAACTTTGCATTAGAATTGAAAGTTTTTGAGAGCCTGCGAGAAGTAGCAGAATACGAACCTAAAAACAAGGCTTAGCCTTGTAATTTGAATTATAGAAGCCTATTTAGATTTTAGAAAACACTCTACGTCATATTAAATATTCTTTTATTTTTTTAACTCGTCTCAATCAATTTTTCCCCAATTACTTTGTGAAGTAAATCTCCGTCAACCGTTGTCTAACCAACGTTTTCTTGTTCTAATATTAATTACTACCAGAAGAGAAACTATTCACGTAACAATGTCCGTTGTATAATGATTCTTTCTCTGCCTTTCTCTCTCTCTTTCTCACTAACTTTCTCTCTATCTCTTTCACTCACTCTCTTTCTCTCCCTTTCTTTCTATTTCTCTCTCTCTGTCTCTGTGTGTGTGTGTTTTCTTGGTTTTCTCTAATTAATTTTTCTTAACACAAACCGCACACGCATTGTGACAACGCGCATTCCTCGCGAAATTCCAGGCTCGAAAATATTGAGACACTTCAGGTTTCTCATGGGTTTCTTCTTTATTTGTCTCGTATGTGTTCTCTACACCAAGAAAAAAGTTTTGTGGAACGTTTTAAAGCATCCAGATCAATTACGTTTAAGGAATCCGTCGATTTGTTTTGATTGCGCAGTACCAAGTCAGGAGTTCGATGTTTTCTCTTACTTTAAGGACTCTAAAGCGAATTCTATCTTTCTTTTATTTTTTAAAAGTGATACGTTATTTTCCTCTATACAATAGTCGAGGTTCCGATACTCTTAGAAATCTATGGAGCGTAAGTAATTCAAACACAACTGCTCTAGTTCATGTTTCTGTTTATTAATTTCAAATTCACACCGATCTATCTTCATAAGATCGTTTGTAACATTATTTAAGTGTATGTAGATAATAACTATAAGAAATAACCAACTCAGTGACTCAATGTCTAATGTCAATTCTGAGTCTTTATTTTTCGCTTGTAGAAAAACGATCTCATTCACATTTATTTTGAAAATCAAAATATCTATTTAAATTATAAATAAACTAAGTAATATATATTAATTCTTGAATAATATAAATTTTTATTTTGGTTTATCAACCTCTTTAACTTTACTAAATATGAAAATTAGAAACTTGATTTTTTTTATATCTTATAATATTGATTAAAATATCACCTATTGTTTTTATTCCTCATTTAAGCTTACAATTTTGCTTTAAGTTAAAAAATAAAATATTACCACCGATTATACCTCATCAATAGGATCCTGATAGTTGATGTTTGTTTCTCATTTAAAAATGCCAACGTAAAAATCATTGTGTTCACTAAGTTTTGCATGAGCTACATTGTACAAATTCCTACCTTTGCATATTGGAATTAATTAATTGGAAATAACATACATAAAAATCTACTAAATGTATCTCGTAAAACTGGTACTTACATTCTATTGTAATGCCGTTGTTCTTTATAAGAAGAATAGTACACACTTTTGTGGCAATCGAATAGATTACATCAAGCAGAAACAATTTATACGTTCTTCCATTTTTCCTTCTCTAGTACCCCTTTTAAATAAAGGATGTTAAAATAATAAAAAAAGAGTTTTGTTTTATAAATCCCCTTCCTAAATTTCCACTAATTTCCTTTTGTAATATGAATTAGTTCTGACTTGATATTTGCCTGTAAAATTCTGTCTCATTTGTGTGTATTGTATACAAATTGTTGTTTGCTTGAGAAACACTTAAAATATTTTTGGGTGTTTCATTTAAAAGAGTGAAAGAAACTGGCGAACGTGTTTTTACATTTGGGATTCTTAAATAGAGATGTAAATATTTGCATTTTTGTATAATTAACCCTGTACATAAAAAGGCAAGTGAGAAACATGAAGATGGTTGTTAGGCTGATATACAAAGGTGTTTAAAATCATTGTTGTCTGTTGATGTTGTTTAAGTTTTCAAATGATTTTTGAAGTTTATGTAAATATTGTTTAATTTTAATGAAATAACATGAATTTTACAAACCCAATCGTTTTTATTTTATGTCTATGTTGATTTTTTTTTCTTATTTTGGTTTTTCCCTGCTCCCCAGAGGAAAAAAAATTGAAATGCTTTTCTGTTATACATATTTATTCAACATGTTCTTCATATTGTATACAAGAAATTGATTTCTAGGTACAAATAAAGCCAAGAATTTTATTATGAATCCATTGCCTTTTGCCTAAATTCTTTATATTTTCAATAACATTTTATGCTCGCTCTCTTTACGCAAGAGGTAATTCTTTGAAATAGAAGTTGAAAATAAAATTCACGACACGCAATATTTAAAGCATGGGATACTAAGATAATATTAGGTTGGAATGACATACATTTTTCTGCGATTAACTTTGAATTCAGTTTGAAAAGTTAAAGGACTTGGAAGTATAACTTTAAGCATTTCAGTCAAAACTAACAATTGAACGAATAATGGAGAAAGAATTTTCGTTTCTTCTGAACAGGTATATCGTTTCCGTATCGTTAATAATCTTATTTGAACTTTATGACCAAAAAATTCACTGAACAGAGGCTGTATTCATAAACATGCACTTGGATTCAACTCACGGATTGTTTCCTAACAGTGTTAAAAATTGCTAAATGGTTGCTTATGTGAGTATCAACAATGGTAGAGGTCATCAACTCAATTCTGGGATACGTTTATGAACACACGCTTATGAATCGGGATATCCTGATGGTCCATTCTTATTGTTTTTTTGTTTTTTTTTTGCAAATTTTGAATTAATTGTGCAGTTCATCGATTGATCAGGGGAGATTCATAAAGAAAGAAAAGAACAACAGAAGATTTTCAGTTCTCAAAGTGCGGCGAAGAATTGACATTATCTTCAATATCAACTTATAATTAGAGACTTTTGTACCACACGGTGAATCAGATGGATATTGCACTGTTCAGTATAAAGTGTCCTATATGAAATGACGGATGTAGAAGAAAAGAAGAACCCTGGAATAAAAATAATAAATAAAAATTAAACACAGGGTGATAAGACCCTGAAAAAATCTGTGATAGTAGGAGTATTAGAAGACGACTTATACGAGGGAGAAAGAAAGTATTCGCTAGGGGTGGGGACAAAAGGGAAAGACTGGAAATGAAATAATAATGAGGATAGAATAAGAAAGAGGACAAAAGGGAAATGCGATAGGATAAAATATATGAATCAAAAGTGACGGAAATCAAAATAAATAAATACAAAGAATGATACAGTCGAATCTGCATATAAGAGCTCCGGATATAAGAGCGCACAAGAACAAGCAGATTCGGCTGACTTAAAAAAAATAATAGGACCGAACAATAAAAATGAAGACAAAAGAAAAAGAATGTAGAAAAAATTTTGAAAAAGAGGACATATTATTGAAAGCTGAACATTAAGAAATAAAAAGGCAACATGGAAAATCTGATAAGAGAGAAACATTAGGAAGGCCTGCGACAAATTACGGAATAGCTGGAGTGGAAGGTTGGTTGGTTTGTTTGATATTAATGCTATGGTCATTTCAGGACGGCGTTATAGGGGCCGCAAATTTTGCCTCGCATGGGTTATTTAACGTACAGCCGAAAAACGACTATACGGGACAAACGGCTTTACTTCCCTTCCGAAGGAAGTGAGTGATCTCAGGATTTCCCCCTGAAAAATCCTCGTCGGCCTCGGGCAGGATCGAACCCGCGTACTCGAGCATCACAGGCGATCACGAAACGACTGAGCCACCGAGGCCGATTGAAGTGGAAGGGGTATATGGGAAAGGTAATGAAGGAATGGTGCCTTTGATAAAGTTAATGCCATAGGAGTTAGAGAATTGAATTTCCAAATAATAAAATGACTCGAACTGCTTTCTTCCTTTTTTGTTATGGAAGTTATTGCGAACAATATAAAGACTAACGTCCTGTAAGGAGTGGCCAGGGGAATTAAAGTGTTTAGCGACACAAGTGTCAGTATTTGAGAATGTCGAATTTGTGCTTGGCGAATCTGGTTCGTATGGTATTCCTAACCTAACCTAACCTAACCTAACCTAACCAGATACTCAAAATGTTGATTCTGACTAACTTTACAATGTCAGAGATATATTAGGTTGTGAGAAGTGCAGGTCAAGTTCTGATTAATCTTGAGGGTAAAGGAGTAAACACTGCTGGAAATGGAGGTGGCAAGGTTAAGGAAATGGCAAATGCCACACAGATTTTCATTGCAAAGAAAACAACCCTTGGTAGAAATGCGTGGTTTAGTGATAGCGGCATGGACCAGAATATCTTTAAAATTAGATGTACATTTAAACGATACTTTTGGTGGTTCTGGTAGAATAGAATAGAGGATAGGTGAGTAGTCAATAACATGTTGATGTTTTTTATGACATTTTTAATACTACTGAGGGTTGGATGATGGAAAAGAACTAGCTTAGGTGCTGCCATAGCTGGAAAAGGTTGGGATTGTTATTAGAAAGGAGTTTCAATGTTTATAGATAGACGCACGTGTGCATATTTGGGAGTGGGTATTGGTGTTAGCATGGAAGTCCTTGTCGAATTGATTACTGCAGATTATTTCGGGGTCTTACCACCCTGGGTTTAATTCCTATATGAAATGGAATATTATACCTATTGAAAGTTATTCCATAAGCGTAATCATATGAAATGTGTGAATGTTTGTTCGATACTTTATGTTATTTCAAGCGGTACTGTTTGGACTTAAATTTTTGCTATGTAATACAAGGTGATGTCTTCATACATTACGTTAATGAACATATTACAGTACACTGGAAGTACTCGAAGCCATTGATAAAAATCGTACACTTGTTGTGTCTTCATCATAACTACCATGCATCACGTACATGGAGAAGTTTCTGCTATGCAGGATTATTAAGATTGTCCTGCATAACATGTTTCAAGCAATGATCTTGCATGAAACTCATGGCGAACTGATTGTGAGTGACTCCCATAATTGCCCATTCGCCAAGATCAGGAATAAATCACAACACTTCAATGCCTTCCCTTGTATTAGAGCGAACAGTTAAAATTAGAGTTGGGGAGTAATGAATCACTCTATATAACCCAAATGAAGTGTAGGTTAAAACTGTTGTGTTATTTATAATACAATTTAATCGAGTATAATTAAAAATAAATGTTCTTTTAAGTGGTCCAGTAAAGTCACAGTAATTTTAAAGATCAGCAGTTTGGTCATACCAGGATCCCCTTTCTACCTAATTTTTAAGTATATATACATAGAAAAATTTCGGGGATAAGAAAATTATAGCACTGTGTTATTCTAAAGTAAACAAAAACTTTTGTCCATGATAAATTCGCTTTTTGCGTTTTTAGGACCTATGCAGACTAGAAGAAATAAAACGTTTTTCTCGTATTGTTCGTTCTTTTTCTAATAGATTTAAAAATGCTTGATTCACAGTAATATCTTTGTTCTTTAAGCGAAACAAAATTTGCTAATTTATATTTGCATTTGTTCTTGCCTTAAATCCTAACCATTCGCTTCTCAAACACCTGTCCTGAACTAGCGCTTGAGTTAACAGAACAATTCGCAAATCACTCATATGGTTTCATCTTATTTTAAACTCACTGCAAGATGTCCTATCCTAGGCAAACATGTTTCTTTACTCCAATCAAACTTCTACTTTTGGCACATCTGCTATTGGCGTCTCTCATTTTATAGCGGAAGAAATCAACTGAACGGTTCATTACCCCTGAAATGTTCTCAGCTGGTATCGCCCAGATTTTTCATAATTTCAAGTGACCATTTGGAAATGAAGAAATTCTGAACTGATATGGAAAGCGATTTTGTGGAAGATTGATTGACAAGATTAATATTGATTGACGGGGTGATTCTGGAACATGACATGGTGAAGAAACTTTGCAAAGTCAGAATGGCAACTGAATATTAAATTCCTCCCACATGGAAATATATTAAAAATATAGGTGATTTTTAAGAAGGATACGGAGAAAATTTAATACAATTACATTAATCTAAACTTCATACAAGAGGGCAATGCAACTGGCCTACAAGAACGAGGAAATCATAATAGTGTTTATCAGTTCATGTACTAACAATTTTTTTATATTTGTAGAATATCAAAAGTTTGGTAAGAGAATTATTCGAGAAAATTAGGGGGAAATGTTCTGTAGGCCGTGTAAACTATTTGCATTATATTGCAGGCTTATAAAAATAAGAAATTAAATTCATTGAATAAACACGTACTTTTGATTTAAGGTTTATAAAATCTTTCGTGGCGATTGGGGAAAAAATGAACGACCCATGTTTCGCTTTTTATGAAAACGTTTTGGTTGCAAACAGATGAAAAGATAGTAATGTTGATTCATAACTCAAAATTATAATGTCCATTTTCATTTTGTTAATTGAAGCCTTGTTCTTTATTTTTTCATCATACTTGTTATGAAAACATCTTTTCCCTTTTTGAACAATGTAAATTACAACAAGAAATAATAAAATGTAAGATCGTTATGATTCTATTTATGTTTCTTTAATACTATACAGGTGCGTAAGGTATTTGTGGACAGATTCACGTCAAGAAAGAAAACAGAGATATAAGTCGAGATAATAACTTTATTATCGAAACACATCATGAACATACGCAAGAACCCTTCTTGTTATATGGTTATTCAATGAATCCGCCTTCAGCTTCTATAATTGCTTCGATGCGAGATCGAAACCGTCGACTTGCACGAATCAAATGGTCATGGTTCATATTGGTCATTACTCGAACAATGGCAGCTTTCAATTCATCTTTGGTGTTATGGGGGTGTTCATTGACCTCTCTCTCCACAACGCTACATACATTGTAGTCCAATGGATTCAGGTCAAGGGAGTTAGGAGGCCAAATCCACAGCAAATCAGCTTCACACGGATTTTTCAGCTTGTTTAAGAGCCTTTTCGATCTGAGTAGGCGGTTTTCCCGTGTTTTGTCTGACATAAACTGACCTCTTCGCATAACATACGAGTGATATCTGATGTTTTCATGAACAACATTTCTGATTGTTCCTTCCGACACATGGAGATCTTTGGCAAGTGACCTCATGGATGTTCTGGGATTGTCATCGATGGCCTGCTCCACTTGCTGAATAAATTCAGGTGTTCTGATGATGTCAGAGCGTGAGGCATGCTTTTTACGCTTTGCTACTGGTGCAACATTGCCATCTTCGGTCTCCAACTCCTTCCGCACTTTGTGGACGAATGATCTTAGGACCTTTAGAAATCATGATATCTCTAAATCGCTGTGCTCTGCCCTAATTGCCACGATTACTGCATGTCTCTTCATGATTTGTGTTACTTGATGGTCCACCATTTTGCTTTCCGGAAACGGAAAGGACATACAATTTACTATAGTTCAGCGATAGCCAAACAAAGGTGTGTCCTCAAATACCTTACGCACCCTGTACATTTTTCTTAAGCTATTTAGAGTATAGTTTTCATTTGAATATTCTCTAAGAACATTTCAATGGAAAGTACTTTCCTGCGTACCAAAGAAGATAATTATTTCGTTTCATGCTCTTTCAAAGAAAATTTTTCAAGGAATGGAGCAGATAGAAATCTGAAGAAGTAAGCTGTAGTGATGTATCATTTCAATTCCCATCTCCTAGCAATTTAATGAGCTTACACATGAAGTTTTACCGCTGACTTGAAGGTTTTCCTCGTACAGTTCAGTAATGAGCCTGCCTACTGCACAGGTGTCAACTGATAAGCCTATACAAGCACCCGCACACCCTGTATCAACCCAAATGGTCATATCCCGTGAGCATGCATCTAATCGTTTACTAGTCGGAGGTAGACGAACCCCCCCCCCTACTAAATATGGATAAGGTCGGATAACTCCTTGTTGGTGGGGCAATTTCATTGCAAAGCAGTGTATTTCACGCCATTACGACATAAAGAGATAGTTTTCTAAGTAATAATTAACACAAGATTAAAAATTATTAAGCTTAACAGTTTGTTTACAGTATTTTGATGATTTCCATGTAGGCACAAAATAAAAAAATTAACATTAAATGTGAAAGATAGGTCACGCATGGTTTGATTATGTAAAAATTATTCAGCGTTAAGTAAAACATGGCTTCTACAAGTGACTATTTCTAATTTTAACGTCATCTTTTAGATTTAATGTTAATTTTTATTTTTTGCCTACATGGAAATCGTCAAAATACTATATTAGGCATAAATATATTTTCCATTCTATAATTCTAGTCTGTTTTCAAGTTAAAATAGTGGTTAATGAAAATTCTCTTGTTTTAAATATATATAATAAATTCTTCTTTTAATTCTTATTAATTTAATCTTCAGGCTACATCAGATGAACATTTTTAAAGTGTTAATAGCCCATTAAATAATAAAGCGTCTTTAAAGTTATCTTTAATTTTCATTTAATACCCATCACTCATTGCCTAAGATGTGCTGTTTAAAAAGCAATCCAATAACATAAAATAAATTTTTAGTAGGAGGCTCGAAAGAAATTACTTTGAGTGTAAGGTCTGTAGTTGGAAATTACTTTGGTATTATCTACCTTGCTCTACCGTAGTTCCTGGTTCCAATCCAGGTCGTCGGAATTTTTCCTTCCATTTTTTCCAATATCATTAACAGTGGCGTTTATGTACAACTTTCGTTCGTTCATTTTCAATTTTAGGACAACTGCAGATCTATGTTGATCCATTGGTGATTTTTATCTCTTATGTATTCCTTTTTTACCTTTTCGGATGTTAAATAACCATTGGGCTTATTTGAAATTTAACCTAGAAGAGGTTCAGCTTTGCTTGGTCTTCCAAGCTTGTCGGTAAAGTGAGAAACACAAACATCCACGCTTTCAGCAGGATTAGAACTTGTGACTCGCAAATGTAGAGAGCGACAAAACCTGCCCCTTAACGCTCACGACCACCGAACCGGCATTAAGTATATAATTATAATAATTATTTTAATAACTTTATGTTGAAATTTTACTCCCAAAAAAGTAACTATAATTCTATGAGAGTTAAAAATTTTCAATTTAATAAAAGTATTTACCATTCATTATTCACGTATTCAAAATTATTTGATTAATTAAAGGTCCAAACAATTATTAAAATCCACATTGCCATCCAATCTCTTAAACTATCACCTTAATGATAGTCTGAATAATATATACACAATTTCTTAATAAATCTAAATCATTATTAAAAACCTGACCGGAACAAACATTCTCGTGACAAATCGGCGTACACTTCCTTCCAGTCTCTTATAAAGTCGATGATTAAAGGTCCTTTAAAATTCTATTGGTCTTTAAATCCTATTGTATATGAGCTTCAAAGTATTCCAATAAGTTCTTGTTTTTATTTTCTGAGTGCTAGGTTATTTTGTTATATTGGTAAAAAAAAATATGAGGATTTTGGTGGCCTAAGGCACGCATCAAATATCTGTAATAAGCTGAATATACGAGGATTATAAAATAAAATATTGCCAATATTATCAGGAGCAGTTGTTAGTAACTGAATGTCATTGTCGACTATTAGAGGTTTATTATAAATGAGTACAAATTGACAAAGTCCATTCTAATAAGTGCTTTTTGGCAAAAAAGTTACAGTATAACACTCGTGTATATAACTTTAAAGTATGCATAAGATTAGAATATTATTCCCGTGAGGGACGAGATCACCCGTAAGATTGTAACCGTGATTCCTCTCGCAGATATCGGCTCAAGAAACCAAGATAAAACACTAAAGTGGCCACATTTTTCCAGGGTCTTGCCATCGTAATGCTGCGATATTAACACGGATCTGACATCAACAGGGGGGCAATAAGAAGTATTTAAAAGTCGTCCATATCGTACTGGTATGTGTTTGCAACTTACGTCTTCCTCTAGAATGAAAATAACCTCAATATTTTGCGTTTTTGTGAAGTGCAGAGGGCGCCCCAGCGCTGATATCGCCAAGAAACATTTTGCTGACGGAACCTAGCTTGTCTTACGAATTTGAAGAAAAAAAGCGCAAAACACTGAAGGAATATAATTGATAGTCCTTGTAAATAAAATACAGTAATTCTTATTTGGTATACAGTTACCATTAATTTATTTACATCGCTAGTGTAATCAAGTCCTAATCATATTAACTGCCATGAATTTGTTTCCACAGAGCTTCCTTTTTCGAATGAATAATAAATTGCTGATACCCTCATCTTAGTAATATTAACTTCTTTATTTGACATGGAAATAGACTAATAAAACTCTAAAAACGGCTGGCGTGACTAATAAATTAAATATTTGAAAAAAAACAACGATTTTTTTTAGTTTTATTACTCTGTTTCTAATTAGTAATTTTGTCTCGTTCTTCTACCTTCCTTATTTGAATAATACTCGTATTTTCTGCAGTTGGATTGCTTCTTAAACGGCTCATCTTATCATTAGAAATTGTAAAAGTTTATATAATCTTTAGGGCGAGATAGCTTTTATAATAACATCATACTGAATCGTATGGGGAGATCATCCCTAATACTAAAATAAATGAATTGTATCGATAAGGATAAAAGTAAATATTCTCCCTCATAGATATCCATAAAATTTCCATGATATTATCTACATACTAAAACATGAAATGTTCATTATCTGTCATTCTGTATGCATTCACTTAAAATGTTGAACATTTGTAAATCATTAAACTTTGAAATGAAGAAGGTTTGGATGTAAAGATAACAGGAAAAGAAGAAATTACAGGATGGCGTTTAAACATAAGGATGCAATATCAAGCTCCTGAAAGCAAAATACAAGCAAATTTAAAGAAAATACGTACCTCAAGCTTACTGAAGAGTCTACAAAAATCAAGAGTAGTTTTGATAATCATGAAATGTTTAAGTTATATCTTTTGCTTTCCCATCATTATGTGAATATCTATTTGCACCCAGAATTAAAAACGAATTGGAGGATGTAAAAATTACTGATGGGTATACTTTGTAGATCAACGCAAAAAAATAATTGATGTTGCTTTGGCCTATATGACAACGCGCAACCAGTTCCATTTAAGTTACAAAAAGTTGTATTAGAATGTATAAAGTTAGCTGCATCGTCTATAAGCTATGGCAGATATATATCAGTCAGTTTAAACATGCAAGAGAAAACAGATTACATGTGGATTTAAAAGACGTCACAATGTTCAGGAAATTACAAAAGTTTTAGTGTGTCTCGTAGAAAGAAATAATCTTCGTTAGCTTTAAAATAAACAAACAAACAAAAAAAAAAATAAAGAGTGCATGGAAGAAAATCAAAATTTTTTTGAAATAATTCTTAAACCAATAAAATTTCTAGATATTTTATTTAATTTCAGTCGAAAAGAATTCAATAGAAGACCCCTACTACCTTCTCATTTGAAAGGAGTGTGGATTTAGTTATTGGATATGGTTTTGATATTTAACCCCCAATTTCACGTTCATCATGATAGATATGTAACTAGTAGCCACTTCCGAGAAACAAAAGATACGGATAGATATGTAACATAAACAGTAATATCTAAGCTACTGCGAAGAGAATACTTTTTTAAATAGAAAATATGCAAAAAAAAGTCTAGAGTTAATTGTTATTATAACATTAAAAACCTAATTTTATAAAACGCTTGCAACCTTTCATTATATTAAATGTTACAGATGAATTCTGGCCTGGTTCCATTTTAAAACATACTTTAATAGAAGAATTCTTTGAAATTCACTGAAGAAAATGCACTTAACATATTAACAAATAAACCCTCAGCCATTCTCCCTGCAGTTCCAAAATGTAAATTCATAAATAATTATTCAGGCTAAATGTAATCGGCAGTTTCTAAAATGTCGTCTACTTTTCGCGAAACAATAACCCGGTAATATTAAAAAATAAAAAATAAAAATGAGAAGAAGAATAAATATCAAAGTTTTATATGTTGTTTACAAAGATATATGAATATTACTTAAAAGCCCTCTCGTGTAAGATAATTGCCTCTTTTGAAATTTTTCGTCGCTATTCAAGCTTGTGAAACTATGTGAAGTACTTTGAAGCGAAATTCGTAATGGAAGAGAATAGCTATTCTTCATACTGAAGGATAGGATAAGAAGAAACAAGAGAAAAGCATTACATCAAAGAAGATAAGAAAGCATTAAGATTCAAAGGGAGGTGAGTCTAGAGAAGTTTAAAAAGTTTTGTCCAAATATAGAAAAAAATTAATTTTAATGCGCAAGTATTATTATTTAATATATTTAATGAGTTTTCAAGATTTCAGTTGAGAAATTTTTTATGCTACTCTGGTAGCATTGCAAAAAGAAGAACTTCTAAGAATAAATATTTGCAATAACAATGTTATTAAAAAAAGAATGGTATAATTATTCTGTTTTCTCTATTTCAGATAAGTTTTTTATCAGAAGTAAACGACTGTAAGTTAACTTTTCATTCTTAAATAATGGCTTTCAATTACGTAACTTAATTAATTTCTCAATGTACTTGACATAATTTGTTTACGAGAGCTGCCCTGAAAGTAAACTAAAAAATACTTTCCCTTGATGATATAATATAATAGGGGAATATTTCCCTTGATGATTTTTTTTTAGTATGATAATCTGTTTATGGCTCAGGTGCAGTCAGATTACATTGAGAAACGAAGGCCACCTTGAAATCAAAAGAAATCTCCCGCTGATTTTGCGAGTTAATGCATTTTTTCCCCTCATGAGCTCAGATTGATTGACTTTGTCCTGTATAATCTTTCTAAATTATTTATTAATATTATTTAGTACAGTTTGTAATCTACAATTTAGTTTTAGATGACGTAAATAAAATAGTATTACAATTTTTTGAGCTTTCTTTTGAACTTAGCTTTTTTATCATCATCTCTTAGTCTAAAAGCAACATTAGACAATTTGCCTGAAGCTTTATTCCACGAATATTTTCTCTAAATTCGGCTATTGTTTGTCACTTCTTGTTAACGCTTTAAATTCTTATTTTGCATCAGATTAAATAGGCGCATATACAACAAAATTCAGAATTATTTTCCTTTTTATACAACAAGCTTGTTCTAATTTAGGTTCGATCAGCAAATTAAAAAAAAAAGTGTCAATCTTGCTTGGTGGCTAAACTGTACGTGGACGCAAGCTTTCCACTTCTTTTGTGCACCACTTCGAATTCATCTACGGTCAATGAACCCTTATTCTATTTCTTATTTGTGTGTTTGGAACTCCTGTGGGGCGTGAGCATTTGGTTCAATCACAGGGATGAAAAGTACTGAGAAAAGAAATTCTATTTACCGCCACATATTTATAGCGTCACGGCACCAGATTTGTATTCCAGTTCCCAAGTCCGCCTGTGTTTCTTAAATTTAACCTTCACAATGATAAATTCTTAAAGACTACCAAATCATGGGTGCAGTGCACCATTGGGTCTAATATTGGGTTTAATATTATGATCCATGTGAATACGAATATTTATACTTACAAGGAGACCATCCGAACCTATACGCGGAACTCTTTGTTTGCGCGCAAGCATACTTTGGTTTTGCGAAAAAAAAAAACATGGCGGTAAAGGGGAAGCAAAATCGTTAACAGCGGTAGCCAAAGAATTGCAATTATATTAGTATTATTAGACACTGAACCTTAATTCTTCTGTACACTTATTTGTCTTGGAATAATTTATAAGATGAGGTAAGCGTCCATTTTTTTATTTAAATTTATAAAGCACCGCGATACATACTCCCTCATATTCGTATTCCCGGTTGCTGGCTCCATTAGATCACTCGACAGCTCTGCCCTCGTTTCAAACTCAAAAACAGGACGTCAGCTCAGAATATTTACGAAGAGTACCAAATTAATTAAAAACATAAAATAATAAATTAAGGAAATGGTTATTAATTCTATTCAGGTTTTTTGACTGGATGGCAATTAGCTAATTTAATAATCTATTTTTAAAAATAGAACTTCATATAGTAACTTCATAATTCATTCAATTGTCGTCTACTGCTTCTTCGTAGGAAGTAGTTCCATTGCCTTCATGGGAAGTGGATTTGTACGTATTGCTGAGTGGTGCAGAAAAGAAGTTCCGTCAAGCGCATTAATACATGCACCGCTTTAACTAAGGCATAACAATGGAGGCTTTGTATTGCTATGTGCGCTCAAATTGTTTCGTTTTCGCGGTTTATTTTGAAAGAAACAAAATGTCGCGATTTCTTATTTTGCAAGCATCAATAGTAGCTTTAGGTGAGTAAAATATTTCAATTTGGTGTGAAACTTTAAGATACAGATTCAGATGGTTCCCTTTTTAGTAAATTTGTAAAATAAATGAAAAAAATGGATCACCTACCAAATTTTCTGCGAGGCTCCAAGAATTTTTCGCGACCCCCACTTTAAGAAATGCTGCCTTCAGTCATGCAGTAACGCTTGTCTTAGTTCATAATCATCTTCAAAGCGTTTAAATGTGAATCTATTCTTTAACTTCCTTTCAAGCTGATCGAGGGTATAAGAGTACATGTATTTGAATTGTTCGAGCTGTGCTTGAAAATGTCAGGGTTTTTGTCTAAATAAAACTGAATTGCAGGACGAACTGTCAGCTGGTGGAGTTATTTATTGTGGCACTCATGATAATACACACACATGTAGCAACAAATAAGAATTCGGTGGCAACTAAACATGTAAGGAACCTTTGTGCAGAAAATGATTTGGTGCTCTGCATAAAAATTGCTTAGTTTTTGAGACTATATTATCATATTATTAGATTTTGCCTACACCATTAAACCAATAGGAAAATGCGCACAACAGAAAAAAGTCTCACACAAAAAATTAATATAATTCCTTTTTTCGTTGTGGGCATTTTTCCGGTCACCGTTTGGCGCAACTGCTTTCTTAGCACCCTTTGCACTGCACAAACTGCACACCCACTTGTATCAGCTTTGGAATTTAGGCATTAATCTTACTTAAAAAATGCTGCTCGTACATATGAGGAGCACAAATGTTTTAATAAAATACACTCATTGGCAATAATCCTCAGTATCCAAATTCACTTAAATGTCTGATTGCTTAGATACCTCAATTTAAATTCAGCAGCTTTAAAACTTTCTTTACAATCAAAATATCACTTCATTCGACTTGCCTATCTTTTCCTAAATAATCTTAGTCACTATCCATATAGCTTAAATGAGATTTGTCAAAAGGAGTGCTGATTCGACAAGAATTAGCTGAGTAAGAAAGTTTCATATTTTAATTACTTTCATGGCGCTCGTCGTAAATTTGTGTCAATTTAGTTTCCATAATGATATTATCCATGAGATTGTTTATTAAATATAAAGCTATAACTTCTTTTTGATAAAAATATAACTTGTAATTCCGAATTTTCTGCTTTAATTGCACGCCATTCATTATATAAAGACTAGAACGCAATAGTTCTCAAAGTTGTTTGGAAGAAGAAAAGAACACTTTCGATTCGGTTTGCTACTTCTGTTATTTACTGAGATGAATCTCGGGAATGTAAGCTTAATGTTAATACAAGAAAATGCATCAACAATAATCAAGACAACATACATTCTAGGCAATTTAAACTAGTGACTGCTAATTTTTATGACTGTTATCTGTATCATCGTAACGTGGAGTGAAAAGATGAACTTATTTTTAATTTCTTTTAATTAAGACTTGATTAGGATTTTTGTAAATTTCAAGTTGTCTTTATATATTGAAGGGCCCCCTTTTTAATTTTAAACATTATTTTATACTCAATGTTTTATATAATTTCACATTTCTTTTCAGGTAATAAAAATTTTGCCAAGTCCATTAGCAAAGAAATTTTTAACATGTTTAGAGATAAGTTACAGTTTATACGAAATACTACTATGAAGATCTTATAGAGACAGGATTCTTTTAAATAAGGACAAGATCTATGTAATTAGCCTATTACTATTATTATTATTATTATTATTATTATTATTATTATTATTATTATTATTATTATTATAAGCAGGATGGGACTAGTTTATAAAGGGTAATAGAGGCATAATTAGAGCAAATGAGGATTTGTTACAAACTTATGTCATAAAATTTTTGTGTCTTGATATACGTATATCAGGTTTAAAAAAGTATACGGAAGTGCTAATACGGAATTGCCGAAAGGAACTTCATTTTCGAAAGGAAGACCAGTAGTAGAGAGAGGATTTCCATCTGGTGACAAGAATTCCAATTTGTCTTGTTTCTGTATTTGGTTTCGAAAATTTAGAAAACTGCAAGCGTGTAGCTTCAATGAATTGTAATTGTATTAAGTATAAAGGGAACGGTGCAAAATTTCGTGAGGTAAAAGCAAAGCTAAGCAATTGTCCATTTGAAAGTGAAATAAAACATTTAATGGATGTAATATTGTACAAGGCAATTTTACTGTCTACGCACTGTTTCTTCGATAGAGAGAAAATTCTTTTATTTATAAATTATGCAGTAAAGTTTCTTTTAACTAATTATTTCTTGCTTCTCGGAAATCTTCAAACTGTAAAATTTCCATTAGTCAGCCATTATTTTAAAGGGGAAAATCATAAAAAAATTTGTTTCGATCTCTTACACAAATAACATGACACGTTCCTTATTCGGATCTCTAAATTTATCATTTTTATATTTATCATGAATTTATGAATATTGTCGTTACAATCAAAATTTTCTCATAGAGATTTGTATAAAAGTAGCTACATAGGTTGTGTTCATAAACCTACATTTGGCATCAACTGTTATATTAAAATAAATTGTTAAAAAATTATTTATTCAAAGCCGTAGCAACAATGGAAGGCTTATGCTTATGAATACAGCTATGTTCAGCAACTTTTGTATTTGACGGTGCAGCGATAAGACATTACTAAGAGATGTTACCTAGATTTTACTGAGAGACATTATCTAACGATAAATTGTTAAGCAAAGTTTTCTCCAAGCAGAAATTAGGAGAGTAAAGGGAAAGACTTAAGTTTTTTATTTAAGGACAGTGAAACCCATCCAAAATCACTTTCTGTATTTTCTTAAAATTTAGAGACTGAGGACGGATCTAGATCATACATGCAGCTGGACGATCTAGATCATCGTTTTTATTAAAAAACAATTTATTAGGAATGATTAGAGCGCATTTCCTTAAAAGTAGATCTTTTTGCCAATTACACACTTTTGACGACGTTTTTTTGGATGCTTTACATTATAGAAATAAGGATATAGTAATTCCAAAATTTTTTTAATATGTAGCTGCCTATTGTATTTTTGATTTTTATAAAATCACGTGACACCATTTTAATAAATCCTTGATGAATTTGTGTTTGGACAATCAAAGTAAAACATTCTTGGAATAACTCTCTTCGATACGTGAATGATTCAGCACTATGACGACCTCTATGTTAAGGTTTGTGCTATTGATGAACTTGCCATTTTCTTTTCATTGTCCTGTCAATGTTGATCTCTCTGACGACGATTTTTCAAGCAAAACAGAAAATGACAAATATTTTGAACTGCGACTTCACTCACACTCCTTTGTTAGATAATAAAGTGACGCCACAATTAGCGAAAGGTTTTCTCAAAGGGGAATGTTTAGCAATAGTTACCTTCCGATAGCAAAAGAACCACTTCCTCTATTGAGTATTTTTTTTATTCAAAATTATATTTTAGTAATCATATTGAGAAACTGGTTTTAAAACTGAATCGCGTAATATTCATTATTAAGCATTCTATGTAAAAGGAGAATGATTATCTTCCTTAAAATAAATACTCATTTCTGTTTTGAACTTCTCCATATATATATCATTGATTGGCTATCAATGATAAAATTACGACCAGTTAGATTGAAATCTAATTGAAATGATAAGAATTGCATTTGGTTTAAATAGATACTCTTCCATTTCTATGTTATGTAATAAACTCAAACTCCCTACTTTTGATTTTATTGTGAAAATGAAAAAAAAGAAAAAAAGAAATCTAAGGAACCCTTGTAAATGAATTCCACCATTTACATTTTCTAACCGATTGGTGTCTTATTGGTGTAGATTCTCAAAAAAATACCAAATTAACCTTCTCACTACGGCATTATCTTTCCTTCAATTCTTTTCATTTACGGAATGCAAGACCATGTGAAATAAAAAATGTGATTATGGGATGTAATGTCGTCGTGATAATATCTTAGAGGATTATATTCTGAAGAAGCAGTTTTAGGACACAAGGGATTGTTCTTCACGGTATTTTTGGTTTTTTATTTCAAGCGTTCTTCTCCTGAGATGCCCTCTTGCCAATAATAATAATAATAATAATAATAATAATAATAATAATAATAATAA
>JAHWFO010117521.1:1112035-1168333 GCA_023313115.1 Rhysida immarginata
AATAATAATAATAATAATAATAATAATAATAATAATAATAATAATAATGTGTCAACAACAGGGGAGAAGTCCACCAGAAAGACATCGATGGGAAAAACCCCGAGTTGCCCCCCAACAGGGGCCAAAACGGGATTATTGACAAACAATAAAAGTATCTAAAACAAATTAACAACAACAAAAAAAATACCAAAATACCAAAAAACAACACCAAAGATAGAGAAAACAACGAGAATAGAGAATAAATTTAAAAAAAAAAACAAAAAAACCAACAGAAAACAAATCATAGCAGCTAAAAAGCCACTTTGGGGAATTACCAGAGGACACTTTGATCCTATTGTCTTTCTGCCGCTGGGCATAATCCAGACTTATTACACAAAACCTTTAAATACTGAATTTAAACCAGCACTTATATAAAATCGGACAGAAAGCAACAATCCTAAATATTTGTCACATAAGGAAATTCCTACACCCAGACATTAATACTTCCACAAACATGCAATTTATCTCTTCCTTGTATTTGAACCCCTTAGGCCTTCTCTTGGATCTGCCTCTGGGACTTAGCCTCCGGATGTGTTCAGATTTGGTTTTTCCAAAGCAACAATAATAATAACATAATTTCTCCGTCACGAATACGATATCAAAAATAGAAGCTGATTCCGGAAATTTTTTGAATCCAACCTGTTAACTTGTTTGCATTGCACAGCTGAATAGGGTGAAAATAACTCAACTCCGATGATTTTTTTTCTTCTTTGTTCTGACTTTATGATCATATTACGAAATCAAACTTAGAAAAATAGGACATGTTACTTCTCGTTCGAATCCGCCTGCCTGAATTGGAACTTTATTACATAAAGAGAAATAAAAGACATAATCCTACTAGAGAGAAAGTAAAGCTTCCGTAAATAAGAATAGTTTCGAAATCTGGAAAAAATTTAAGAATTAACAAAGTGATTATTCAAACAAATCAGGATTCGAAAATTTTTCCCATAGAAGGCGTACGCGAGTTGAAGTAATAGTGCAGTGCAGAAGTTGAAGAATATCCAATCCAGTGAGAAATCCCAAAGAAATTAAAATAATTAAAATTTTCTTTAATAAAATTCAGAAACGTAAAATTAGGCTTGTATTGTACTTACCCACTCGCCAGATACTATTTATATGTTTTATAAAATGAGAGCGATACATTGTATATCTGTAATCATTAAACAAACGCTTTATTACATCAATGTAATGATGCGGATACAGATATTTTATTAAATCAAGATTAAAGGATCCTGACTCTTGTCATCTTTTATCTGGTCGTTTTCCTTTAATCTCAGACAAATATATTTTGCATTTTATCGGTTACTTCGAACAGCAAATCTGCTGCTCCGAGCATTTTGGTCCATGTCTCCTCTGGGCTTGTAGACATTATGAATGACTCCGCGAAATCGTCGTCAGGGGGTCTTCGATCGGCAGATGACAGACAACGGAGGGACATGGTAGGAGGTAGAACTGTGACCCCCCTGATCTCCACCAAAAGCGTCGATGACCCCCCTCGCAAGAGTTAGCCCTGTTGTCTGGCCTGTTGGCTCGTGCCAAGCTGAAAGGAAAATGGCGGAGCTTTCTAATTGGCCTCGCCTTCCCTTCATATTCATGAGTTCTAATAAAAGTGTTGTTCTCTGACAACGGCGAAGGCATCTCCCTGTCTCTAATTACGGTGAATTATGGCCTCCGATGCTCCGCTCTCTCTTTTACGCACTCGTGTCATGCATATTAATGAGGCACCGTGGCGGACATTTCTCCATTTCTCTCTTTCTCTCTCGCTCTGTCTATTAAGCTGTTCGTTCTCATCAGCACTCTCATCTTACCAAGAAGACGGGGAAAGGAAATTTATTCCATCTGATAAGATCTCCATAATTATTCCTTTGATGCATTATTTATAGTGTCTTTGAAATTTTTATCATTAATTGCTTCCAAGGTTTTTTTTTATTTAATATTTAAAGCTATAAACAGTAGCGACGAATTTAATTATTTTATTTTAACTGTTAGGAATTTTCACCTAAACTTTGCTCATAAATCTATTTTAAAAAAATCAAAATCAGGCTAAATTATGAATCAAAATATTAAGCATTTATGATGGAAACATTAGCTTACTTAAAACACGGATGATTTATGCCTCAAGAATGCTTTTATTCTTTGCTTCACTTTAGGCATATCAGATAAAAGATAAAAAAAAGTGCTGTAAGATGTCATACAATATAAGTTTTTTTAATTTTCGCTGAATCGTAATGGGAATAATTCAGAAACTAAGAAATCGATGACGCCATCTCAGATAACAAATAAAATATTGGATGCAATAAATACTTTATATCTTTTCGTATTTTAATCAAATAATAACAATACAACGCACTATGAATTAGCAGAGTTGGAAGACTGATCTTTATCCAGGATACCGTCCTTCGGGTTATTCGTATTTTAAAGACGTAGATTTAGTCTTCAGGTACAATTTCAAAAAAAAATATTTTCGAGACACTATATTATATCAGTTTTATCAATTATTAACAATTTAGTAGTAACATTCTACCCTTTACTATAAATCTCTAGTTTAAGTCGGCTTCACGCTCGTCCATAAATGCTGTATAAGATTAAAATCTTATTATGCAGGCCACTCTACCAAACTAACGCACAAATATCTTCCATGAACCATACTTAGCAGGCCCTGTGATCCTGCTGACATATGCCAATCTCCGGAAATGGAGAAGAAATCATGAGTGAAAGAACCTAGCCTGTCAACATTGGTGAGTCGATACTGCGGTGTAAATAAAGTGAAAACCTCTTATCAACACCGAACATGTATTTCAAAGACTAACTCTCCAAATTAATGTCCAATAACTACTGCGGTGTTAAACAAAACGTTTTAAAGGTTTGAAAATACCTAATTCGCACTATGAAAGCATTTTCTGTGCATAATTTAGTTACCATCAGTCTGGTTTTATAGCGGCTCTGTAGCCTCATGTTGTTTTTGTCAATTATGGCCTTCTATTAAGACCGGCCAGGGGGCCGAGAGGGCTAGGGCTAGGGGTGGCCTTCTAGTTCTCGAGCCCGCCTGGCCGTAGGTTCTAATCCCGCCGTGGGCATGGATGTTTGTGTTTGTCCCGGGCTGCGTACAGATATAACTTGTGTAAAAGGCGCAAAATGACCTAAGTAGTCGACGCCTAAATTTCTAGCGCCCCCCCCCCCCCTTCTATTAAGGTGCCTCAAAAATCTTGATTCATCTGATCATCTGACCATTCAGCAGGAGGTTTCTAGTGTCCAATGACGATGTTCTTTCGTTCAAAGAAGTATGCTACAGCAAAGGCAGTAAAAGTTCCATAATGTAAGCCATTTGCAATCCTTTGAAGTTCGCTTTTTGATTTGTAAGGGAGTTGGAGGACAAGAAATTCATCGTTGCATGCCGGCAATGCACGGTTGGTTGGTTTGTTTGGTATTAACGTCCTTTTCAACTGCTATGGCCATTTCAGGACGGCGTTTTAGGGGCCGCAAATTTTGCCTGGCAAGGGTTCTTTAACGTGCAACCGGCAAACGACTACACGGGACCAACGGCTTTACTTCCCTTCCGAAGGAAGTGCGTGATCTCAGGATTTTCCCCCTGAAAAAATCCTCGTCGTCCTCGGCCGGGGTCGAACCCGCGTCCTCGGGCATCAGAGGCGATCACGCAACCCCTGAGGCAATGTACGGCGAACACAGCATGTCACGTTCGCATTTGCAGGAGTGGCCCAAGAGATTCCAAAGGGAAAGTGTGTTACTGTGGTTGGAATAAGTCTCGTTTAATACAAGTCATTATCAACCTGGTGAGGAATAGGTTCAGGATTTGATTGGAAATTCTTCAATTTCCACCTACAGCCCAGATCTGGGAATATAATCAAAACACTGCGTGCTCGTATCAATTAATGGAATATGCCTTATTGCTTGGCAAATGCTTCCTATAGCAACAGGAATATATTTTCTTCTTAAATTTATCTTATACAGGATAATTTTAAAGGTTTTCTAAAAACATTAGTATCAGGTGTATATGCACGTTAAATTATTTACTTGTGGAAAAATGTTTAAATTTTTGTACGCACAGTTTGTGACCTTATTCCTTTCCATCTTTCTGGAAATCTTTTATTCTCGTCTTTGAACTCTAAAGAGGGAAATAAGATTTATATTAAGCCTTTAATAAAATATTAAACAGGCCCGTCAACATAAATATTTAATTGTATACAAAAAGTTAAGGTCTTTTGTTCTTTTAATATTTTCAATTCATTTCTCAAGAGACGTTTTTTGTGGTTATAAATTATAATCTTCGGTTAAGAAAAAATGACCACTTCCCGATGATCCCCTACGCGTAGTAGAAAATTAAAACTTAAAGTTTTTTTGTGTGATTCTACTTGCCATTTATATAATCGACGAGATTTCTCTGGGAAGTTAATTTTACGTGAGCAGTAGTTTATATAAAAAAGTTCTGAAACTGGTAAACTGTGTTCACGTGATTCATCAAATCTGACAAAGAACATCAGACCAATTAAAAAGTGGAAAATGTAAAACACGAAGAACATTACATTATAATAAGGGATTTCTTTCGTGCAATTTTAGAGTGAGTTGACAGGGCTTATGACGGGACGTCACGAAACGACATGTTATTCATCAACATCCGTCACGAAATTGTCGACAACGTTATATAGGTCGAGCTATTAAGCTGTAAAAATTATCCATGTGAATCTACTACGCCCTCAAATCATAAAAGGTTAATTTCACCTCAGTTTCCAGTTGGAAGAGATGGGAGAACTTTAATTCCCACCCACTCCGCTTCCTTTTTTAAAACTTCTAATTCAATTTTCAGCAGTCATACTTATTAAAGAATGCTGATAAACTTTGGCGTCGTTGTAGTAGGAAAAAATAATGTTTCTATTTAAAGACATAGTCTTTTAAAATTATATAGGACTTATATAATATGCTTGTAAATGACGGTTAGGAATTTTATACCGTGAAGGTTAGTTTAAGTACATTAGGGATTGTGCCCCTTCACTTTCTTAAGTACCATTAATCGCTTTTTATTTAAAAACTAATTTCACTTGCATATTTATGTCACATACCATATCGGTGTGTCTCTTATGTGCAATGATCAGAGGGTGGCTCCTCCAAAAAAACAAAGGAAAAATAACTATATCAGAAAGAGACAGGCATTGGAAACTTTAACTTATGGAAGAGTGGGAATTATATTTCGCAAAATATTTATAGTTATCTACTATTTTTTTTATTAAATTTACACTGTAAATATTTTTATTTGTCAGGCCCGGTCTTCCCCATTTCCAGATGTGTGTGCCTGTGCGATCTTCCCAAACTTTTATCCTGGGTACACTGCTGTGATTATGTGTGAATAAGATCAGAATCATTTAGCTTGATCTTAAACACCGGTTTTGAAGTACAGTTCTTGGAAGATAGAGAAAAAAGTCTAAAGTACTGTAATATATGTAAAATTGATACATACATAAAAGAGTAAATAATTCGATGTGATCAATACAGCTGCCTTTAAATAGTGTCCAACCGCATCAATACACATTTGCCAAAGCCTCTTTCGTGAATCGGATTAAAATTTTCTCGAAATCTTAATTTCGGCCAGTTTCGCTTCAATAGTGTGTTTAATTTGTAAATATATAATCCTACCAGAAATCATCATCGGATGGGCAATGCACAATCCATAAAAACACAAACAGACCCTTTGTTATCATAAAATCCGAAATTATCCATGTTCTTCATAGTTTAGCAAGTAAATGATTATTCTGGTCAAGAGCCAAGATTTGACTATAAAGAAAAAATTAGAGTATGCTCTAATAAAAGAGAATAAGCGAATGGTTTAATGCAGTATTGTTGCTTTTATTTTCTATGGGCAAACTTATAAAATTTTTAATTCACTTTCATTAGAGAAATTAAAAACTCAAAAACTGTATGGTAGAGAAATTTCAAAATTATAATAATAATCAGTAGAAACAATATTACCAGTATCTCCCAGTTTCATTCCGTGAACAAGAAAAATTTTAAATTTTGTTGGCCAATGTTACCGTTCGTTTATGAGTTTTATCTTTTCCTTTGAAATTCACACTAAAGACCGTTGGAAATGAAAGTGGCGGAATTTATCAGCGTTACAGCGAAAGTGCGATACCAGCGCTTGTAACTATTTATAGAATAAGTTTGACCACCCATTAGACAAATTTTAATATTTAAAACTGGTTATGTCAGCACTTTATTCCTACAAAATCGGACTGACTTATAATTCTTAGTGGAAGATTATAATTGCAGTCCAGAAGTTCACTTTTAACGTGATTAATTCAGAAAAATTCAAGTAAGATTAATTCTTTTTGAAAATATCTTTTCTCTTCATGTGTTCGTCCTTATTTGTCTTAATTAATGATCCTCACCAAGTCCAGACCGTCGTAAACCAGGACATTACTGTATTTAAACAGTCATTAAAACTTCTTCCCTAAGAGCAGTTATGCTGTAAATATTCACTGTGAAACTGTTATTAAATGTCATAAAGACAAAGTTCAGCTTGGTCATGCAATCTTTGACCTTTCAAACAAGACAATAATTAAATAAGATTGGGTAATTTAAACAATGAATCTAAATAAATTATAAAATAGTTGCTATTGTTAGAAATTTAGCCTCTACGAACGCGGCTCTCCTGCTTTTTTAACATGGCAAAACGATATTAACAGACTCTCGCAGGATTATTTTGGCAGATAACAGTGAAGTGCATGAAAACGCAACAATATCGCAGTTTCTCTTTCCACCTGTATAATTTGTACGAGGACTGTTTCTATATTAGTGCAATTATTGATTACAACCGATTCAAAAGAGATACCTCAATGTAACCTCTATAGTTCCTCAATGTAGTCCCCAGAATAGTATAGAAACCATTGCTAGCGACGTGGAAGCCAAAGTACACTTCCAGCCACAGTCGTACACGAGACCATCACCTACAAATTATTAGGGTTCTGATGCACTTGATTGTCGTGGGGACCCGGAATGAAGCCATTTCTTTGATTGGCGTTTTAGTTTGGACTCATCCATCGTTTAGGAAAACCGCCCGTTTGCTCTCATAGCGTTCCAAGTGATCTCGCGCAGCATCTTATTGTTGCCATTTCTGCAATTCTGTCATGTGGAAGGCATCCCAAAGCAATTATTCTTATGCATTTAGATCAATCCCTCACAGACGAGGCTATTCTTCGCAGCATAGCGCATGCGTGGAGCGTTGAATGGACAAGTCCATAGTGTGTGTATAAGCAAGAAATAGTGGATCTGTATCCTGGTTTGCATACAACCGCCTTGACACTAGTAAAGAAACAGCCCTCGTATATTCGTACGATTTAAATCTATCTTAAAAGCGACGTCAGAATTTTTCGAGTACAGTTTATAGCTGCTATGGCGAATTGCTCGACAGTTTACGGTGTTCTCATTGGAAGCAATTTAGTTCTCTTCAACGAAAACGCAGTCCTAAAACTTATTATAAACTTTCCGAGGAAGCAAATTCAATAGAATTGGGTCTTATGTACCACATAATTGATTAAATTTTGTGAAGCACAAGAGACGTTTAATTTACAACAAGCAAGCATTTTAAATTAAATTAATTTGCATTCAATACTGAATGAGATTAGAGCAAATTTTAATTAAAAAAGAAACTGCTAAATGGTAAAGCAAAATTGGTAGTGAGGATTCCGTTGATAATTTCATAAATGGTTGAAGTAATGTCTAAACTTCTGGGCATATTAAAATTAATGAAAATTAGAATATAAGTCAAGCATTTTTAATACTGTTAAATTTCAATATACTGGGTATTAAATGCGGTCCATTTTGACAGCAGCATCATTTAGGCCACCAGTTAGGCCAAAAAGTTTAACATACAGAGCATCTGTCCAATGGGAAAGGTGACTAAATATATTTTAGCGTAACCACCATCTGAATCTATGATGAATAAATGAATTTACTAGCTTAGCTGGCATCGCTCGTTCATTGGTAATGACGTAACAAGTGACAGTACCATGGAATAATAATACATGACAGTACCTTCTGAACCTCGGTCGGAAAAAGAACAATGGAGCAATATTAAATTGGGTAAAATGCTACTAAAACTTTTAAAATGATTCAAACTGTTTATGGTAGGAAAGCCATGACTCATAAGTGGTATGCAAAATTTCGTGATGGTAGAGAGAGCATTGAAGATGATTAACGACCAGGACCATCATTGGCAGTTCGAATTGAAGAAAATCTTCAAAAAGTGGCTGAAATTCTTCGAAATGATCGTTGTGCGTCTACCAGCCCAAGAACAAGGGAAATGGAATTTGTTGTACGACAATGAGCGTCACACAAAAGCAAGATTGTACGCGATTTCTTGACCGAAAATGTATCTTAGTGCTCGATCACCTAATTTAGCTCCATGCAATTTCTGGCTATTCCAGAAGGACAACGTTTGGATACGATTTCAGGCATCCAGAAGGCTTCGTCTGCTGTCTTAGAAACAATTCCGAAGATTAAGTTTCAGGAGTGTTTCAAAAGATTTTACAGCACAAGGAGTCTATTTTGAATAAAAGGTAATGTAAACTAAAAATAAAAAAATGTCTTATTTTATTTCTCGTCAGTCGTCTTTCCCATTGGACAGACTGTCTATTAAAGGGTATGTTTTTCCCAACATGTTTCTTTCATTTATATCCCTTTTTTGAGGAAAATAGTACTACCGTTTAGTGGTCAGTTAATCTGGATTCGCAGTGGCGAACGATAAATAATAATTATGCGCTATCGAATGCAATAAATTATGCGCTATCGAAGAGGTTAAATAAAATCCCGGTAAATAATCTAGAATTCCTGTTTTTCGGATTTTTCGTAGAATGGATAGTCCCTTCGCTCTGTGTTGTATTGTTTGACTTACTATTTAACCAATTTGGAATTAAAATTTAACTTTTTGAGATTGTTCTGTTTACCTACAAGTGTAATTATCCCGGACAACGCCGGGTCCTCTGCTAGTAAGCTTATATTCGTGAATTTGTATTCAACTTTAAAAAAGTTTATGGCTGGTAATATAAAAATATTTATAAATGATGCTCCAGATTTCAAAAATTAAATTTACAGAGGCGAAGAAGAAGGTCTACTGCAGCAAGAAAGGCAGAAGCAAAATGGTGAGTAAGCATCGCTCACTGAGATTTCACTGCCACATTTATAAGGATAAAACATTTGCTGCAGTAAATCTTTCTGTGTTTTATTTTATTTCATTTTATTTTATTTATCAGTATGTCTTCCTTAATCTTCTGTAAATACGGCTTAACTATTTTTTTTTCATTTCGTGAATTAAATTCTCTCTCGTGATGTTACGCTTAAGAAACGTTAAGTGAATTCATTTTTAGGACTTGTACACGATTTCTTCACGGATTTCTTTCTTAAGGTTAATTTGAACTTCAGCCATAATTAGCAAAAGGTGGGATGGAGGGGAGGAGCATTCAGGGAAAAGAGAAAGAAAGAAGAGAACTCGCTGCCAATGTGCTTCTCTAATGGAGATTCCCCGTCGGGTGTTGTTGCATTGGGTGGGATGGATGGGTGGTTGAGTGGTTTGCGTGAGTAAAGGGGTGAACACCAGCTCGTCTGCGAACGTTGCTTAGGAGCAAGTTCTTTTGTTTCCTCGTATTACTTTTTTCTTCCTCCCTTGTCATTTGTTTCTCTTCTCCTTTTTGACAATCACTGAATGGAATCACGCAACTATACACTTTCATTAATGCTACCACAATGTCTGCGCTATAATGAAAGTAGTGTCTGGAAGGCTGAAGGGATATCGGTTCTCTCTTTAATTTTCTCCCGTTCAAAAACACCGTGTTAAGATTTTTTTGTATGTCCACAAACCAGCAGCATAAAAAAATGTAATTTTGTCTGGCGAAGGAGACATTGTTTTCTTTTTTTTAATTTTTATTTACTGATTTTTCTTTAAGCCTTCACTAAATAATTTAATCGTCTATTTGATTTCTTTATTCTAGTTCTCAATTGCAATAAGAAGAACGACTAGCGTATTGAGCGCCACATACAATCTGTGTCTTGTGTAGTGGACAGGTGAACTTACACTTTGAATTTTACAATAAAATTTCACACACACATTTATTTTCATGTTACATCAAGCTCACATTGTAAATTGTGTATACAATATCAGATTTAGAGGGGGAAAACGAGCTTTTAAAAAAAACACTTGTTTCCTATTGATTGTTTAACTAAAGTAACAAACTAATAAAAATCAATCGATCCTCTATTTTTCAGGATAACCTTAAACACTCTGTCCTTCATAGTGTTTACAAGATTTTGGATCACCTCTGGATTCAAGTCATACCGAGCTTCAGTGATTGCTGTTTTCAGGGAGTTTACGGTGTTATATTGCTGGCCTTCTTCATAGACTTTTCGCATAATTGTCCCCCACAGGTTCTCAATGGGATTTAAATCCGGATTCTTTGGTGTCCACATCATCAGGTTGACTTTTTTGGATGCTAATCATTGTTTTGTGGCGGTGAAACAATGGCAAACAATGGCAGGGTGCATTATTCTGCTGTAAAACCCAAGAATCACCGCAGATTTCAGGAACACAGGGCAAGGCAGAGTCTTCTAAGACCTCCTGATACATTTTCGAGTTCATTTCGGACGTGATGAAAGCGAGAGGAGTTGTTTCATTAAACCTCCTCATATCATAATAGAATCACCCCATCTGGTTGTATGAAATTTTCTGTCTTTATGAATACCATGCCATTAACATCGTGACCCGCCGGGTCCATTCAGATTGGCCGGCCGGGTGACCGAGAGGGCTAGTGCGTAGGCTTTCTAGTTCTCGAGTCCACCTGGTCGTGGGTTCGAATGCCGCCGTGGGCAAGGATGTTTGTGCTTGTCCCGGGCTGCGTACAGATATGACTTGTGTAAACGGCGCAAATGACCATAGTAGTCGACGCCAAAATTTCTAATAAACCAACCATTCAGATTGAACTTTTTTTTTTCGTCCGTAAACAGCGCCTCCATCCATTTATTATTTCATATCATTTGATGCTTGGCCCTATGTAGACGTTTTTCTCTATGCAAAACTGTTGAAGGTTGTTTAGACATTTTTGGTATATTTCATGTTCTTGGGAGATGTGTACATTTCCAAAAAGTTTTGCGTTTCACTGTCAATTTTGGATGCAGAGTGACCTGTTCGACTTGCCTCCCGGATGATCAGCCTTTTTTCACGGAGCGTCTACGCAGGTTAGGTACGCGCTGCTTTGCTGCTGATTTTGAGTTGCCTGCTTTCAAAAACAGGCCAATGGTGCCCTTTGATCTATTGAGAACTGAGGCAACAATTTCACAATCGACTTGTCAATCCTCTTAATGCATAAATTTTGCCTTTTTCTTCACCAGACAGCTTATGTCTGCTTGCCATTTTGTGAGCTTGTAGTTTTCTATCAAGTATTACACGTGCCTTCTCCCACATGGCATAATGGAACCAACCTTTGACTTCATTTGCAATTTCTGATAGTTTTTAAATAGAGAACGAGTGTTTTTTTAAAAAAAAACAACCTCGGTTTGCAATTTTACGTTCGTGTGTTTCAAGTATAATGTGAACTTGATGTAACATCGTACAAAAAAGTGTGTCAATTTTTATAGTAGAATTCTAAGTGTAAGTCTGAGTGTTAATCTGTCTACTAAATAGGAAACAGACTAAGACAGAGGCTTAAAATATGGAGGAAACGTATAGAATTAAATCACTCCAAATCAAGACCAATATAATATTTTTTAAAAATCGTCGTGTTACTCTATGAGAAGTCAGAAAATAAGGTTCCCAATTTATTAACTTTTTAATACTATATAGTCGAACCATGCTGGTCTGAAAATATATAATGCGATAGAGATAAAATAATTCTAAGCATAAATACAAAATTATCTTTACTTTTTCACTGTAATACTGGCTTATTCAAATCTTCCCTCTGCAGTTCGGAAGACCAGGATCTCAGATGAATAAATAGAAAGAGCCTATTATGCTTTGGTTAGCCGCGTTTTTCCGAAGAAAAGACGTCAACAACCTTAGTTCGTTTTCATATCTACTATACCTGTTTGGATGGATGGATTTCCAGCTCGCATCTCCCTCTTCCAGGAGACTAGCCGTATGGGATGAAAGGATGATGATGAAAATAGACAAACACACACATCCATGCCATTGGCGGGATTCGAACCCGCAACTCGCTGGTACTATACCTGTTTTCTTATAGCTCCTATGGAATTGTCTGGCTCAGTCTATCTCGGCGGGGGAAATCAAGGAGAGAATTCTCGACGGAAAATTACGGCAGCAAATTCTATGATTATTTCTATCAAATATCAGTTGTGAAAATATTTTTATGTATAATAAAACTAATTGGAGTTCTCGTTATTTGTCTAGTACATTGCAGAGTAGGAATTAGGATGGGCAACTACAGTATTCCCTTGCTCCAACCACCCGTCCGTTACGCTGTCATAGAGAACAAGACTCCTTTCCAAAGATACGCTAGATTTTGAGCTCTCTACATGGAGATTTTGGTTTCATCGTGTAAACTAGAAAATAGAAGCACCTCGTAGTTTTTATTCAAGAAGTGGATCCTTAAATATTGTGTATTTTAATTTGGATTTGGGTTCTTTAAAAATGTCGTATGCTGGATTAAGGCAAATTTATTGCTTATTGTTTAATGGTTAATTTCATTTCTACGACAATCTGATTTTTCTTCGCCTATATTAAAGAACGCTCTTCTTTTCCTTCCTTTTGCAAATCAAGCTGCCCTATTTCAAAATATCTAAGATTGGCAAAATCACATCACAAGTTCTCAACTTGCTTGATTATCGTATCTGGAAGTGATGCGCTAATGACGCATTAGGTTCGTTTCCAGAAAATGTCCCTCTATTTTAAGCTCAAAGGATTATGGAAGCTTTTGTGCATTTTTGTGTGCTTAAGTTTATCATTTACAGTCACCCCTCCTCTAACGCGACATGTTCGTGCGTGTTACATGGAAACTTAGTTACAAGAATTAGTACAAACAAATCGGGTTAATTCGTACCGTCTCAAATGAATCCCAGTAGTAAGTAAAGAAAAATGATATTAATTCATTACGCATTGTATGAAAACTTGGTTTTGAGAGATTAAGAATTAGTAAATTTAGATTAATTTGAACCGCGTTATATAGAAAGTTTTGTGACGTAATTGGATAAACAAAATCATATCAAAAACATGCGACCGCCCATAATATCGTCGAGCTGCTTGTGCCATCTGTTGAAATGTTGCATGATTTCTGAATTTACAGGAGAATTACTTGATAACTGAAACTGAAAAATTGCGATGTCCTTGTATGAAAAAAAAAACTCAGGGGAATTTAACATTATTTCTAGAGGTTTTCAATTTATATCGAGATTAAGTAGAATAAAATTCGAATAATAGAGTTTTTGCGTGAGATTTGAGCACCTTATGGAAATGTAACAATGCAAATTATAACCAAGCACTATTCCACAAAAAATAGTGGAATTATGTCTTCTCCCTTTGTTGTTTGGTTATACATTGTCTACAGTTTCCGGCGCTTTATCTAAAGATAATGCAAATCAGAACTTGAAAACCTTGATGAATACAGATGTAACGATAATCAAGTCAGCTGAGAACTCGTGATGTCTTTTAATTTTGTTTATTAGAGAGGATAATTATTCAATCTGTATTGCAAATTATTTGGCAGGATTTATTTGGCCAATTGGAATCGAGTATGCTTGTAAAGTCAATCAGAACTTCTTATGTATGAAAACCAAACAGAACCACTTATGAAAACTTCTAATAGAGAAGAGATAAATAACATCAATTCGGATTGACAAAATTCGATCTCTGGGCGAATTTCTTTGCGTTAACTTTGATTTATAGAGGCTGACTTTCGTAAAAAATCGATTTATGGAGGTTCAATTACGAATCATAGAGGTTTAGCCTCGAAATGAAGGAGAATGGGCTGAAATTTCGAATTAAGGAGGAATTCGATTTATCAAAGTTCTACGGTAGAAAAATTTATGCTAAAGAGAGACTGCTTACAATTAATCTAATTAAGCTGTAATCTGTTCTATAGAAACTATAAAGGCCGGTTCACATCCGCCGTCTGCGAAAACACGACGTCTCTTAAAAATGTACCAAAATCGCCTCGCCTGAAAGTTGGGACGCGAGAAAATCGGAGGTAGTTCACAATTAACTTTTTTTTAGGCGATTGTCATGCGTCCTTATGTGTGAATGGCTGAAGAATGAATCAATCATGCGGACGGCAAGTTGCTGTATTGATTTGGTATTCGACATTATTAAAGAGTAAAAATTGAAATGTGCAACTATAAATTGACTCCGCTCTCTGATTGGTGGGGAACACAATTGGGTTTAGCTTCTTTCCTTTTACGAATGCAAGATTATAAAAATAAACTTTCAAGCTTCCGGAGCAGTAATTTTCTAAATACAGTTTGATAAAATTATTTTAATTTTAAATTTATAAGTGTTAAGAATTTAAAAAAATTTTATTAGCACTTGCATTCTTGAACTGCACATAAATTTAGATTAAATAACAGATCATGGCCGTACCCAGAATATGTGAATATTATTTCGGGGGAGGGTGGGAGGCTGAAGGGGGTTGGCTCAATTCTTCTAACAGCATAAATTGGCAAGGTGGTCAATTTCGGACTCTGCAGCTCTCCCCCCCCCCCCTCTCCTAGGTACGGCCAAGTAACAGATCAGAAACTATCTGTATAAATTTAAAAGATTCAGCAAAAATTTGAAAACATAACTTTAACAATTTTTATAAGTTTTTTATTCAAAATTAGAGGCTAAAAAAAAAGATTTAGTATTCTTCGATTTTCCTGTTGATCTAATCAGCATAGACCAATCGGTGCTGGGTCAGCTTTTTTATTAGCAGGTTCCTTTTGTGGTTAGCTCTGATTGCATTTAATTAGCAAAAAATATGTTCTTCAATGATTTTATTTAAGCTTGATGAACAAGGTGAACATGAAAACAAAATTTACAATTCATTTAATTAATAATTTCGTATTTATGAGCTCTTGTTTTTATTGTTCAATAGCTATATACCTACTTTACAATAATTATATACCTACTACATTTAAATTCAACCCCCCGCCCCCCAGAGTCAGCTAAAAAATTATTTAAGTGAGAGTTCATTTTTTGGATTTAATGTTTGTACTAAAGAGAGGAAATATTCTTTTTGATATTTTTGAAAAAGAAGCACAGGGACGCAATTTGTATCTATCTCATTATTTCTCTAAAACACCGAAGTGAACTACAGAGCACAATTAATTAATTAATAAAAAGGTGAAACAGTTATGCTCTCATATATACCTACCGAGATATATGAAAAAATTAGTAGAAAAAATGGAAAATAATAAATATCCAAAAAATATTTTTAATCAAGTAAAAATTAGAAATTTCCAGAATAGCAAAATATGTGTTTTAAATAGTATATTTTTTCGCCAAAGGAGGGAGCAGCGACGTATATGTTTTCTTAGCACGCCGTAATCATTAATTTGTGGCACTAGATAGGGAGCCAACGACGTAGAGTTTCCCTATCTAGTACTTTAGGTTTTCCGTCCACCAATCATAGAGCGGAATAAATTCTTCGTCTAGTCGTATTTCAACAAGTTAATGTATATGCTGAAATGCAAAGGCGGACTGACGGGCAGCATCGGTGATCGACTTACTCGCTGTGCATTATGGGTCTCGCATCTGATTGGTGGCGTTTTTCAGAAATCGCCTGGGCGACGCCTGAAAAAACGCTGAGAGTTCAAAACGGTGAATGTGAATTGACCACGTTTTTTGAGGCGAGCGAGAAATGCCTCCGATTCCAAAACGCCGGCGATAAACGGCGGATGTGACCCGGCCTTAAGAGTATCGTTTTAGGAGGACTGTCGCAATTTTTGTTCAGCGTTATATTGTGAGAATACGCCTTATATTAGGGTTTGACTTATTACATTTCTGATAACTAAGTGTTTATCTAGTCTTTTCCCTAGTGTAATAATGTATTCAAGAAAATGATTGGGCGTAATTGATGCTGTAACAGGTACTACGATGCCTGCAACTTACCTTGACATTTTAGACAATTCTGCACTGCCAACCAAAAAATAACAGTGCTTCTTTTCATTACACACCTCTGCGATGAATGGAGTGAAGACTATAAGCTAGTCCACATCGCTTTACATATGTGACTGAACTCAAGAGAACGCTTTTCGAGAAAACTGGAAGAAATTTCCTGATGCTTTCTATTAACATCTGATCAAAACTTTTTCTCAGAGAGTAGAGCCCTTAATAAAAGCAAAGGGAGGTTCAACGCCTTATTTATTTTTGTGAAATCATAGATGCAGTACAAAAATACCTGGGATCGAAAACTCGCTTCGTCTCATATCTAAAGATTCGTCATGGTGGAGGAATATGTTTGTTGAAGCTACGACATGGAAATTGATGTTTCTAAAGGATTTGTGAATGCATTCATCATTGAAATAATACGGCCTCACTTCTGCCGTGCACAAATGTATGAAACCACACATATTTTTGGTCTTGTACTGTAGATGGACTTTATCTTTTTTTGGCAGGATGAATAATTGATTATGAAAATACATAGAAATTTGCAAATAGAAAGTCATAAAAGCATAAAATTATTTTCAATTTTTTTTCGAATCAAAAATGTATTAAAAGGTGAAAAATAGTTTTTCGTTACCTAATATAACATGTTTGTGAATAAAAATAAAAATGTTGGAGTGCTCATTGAATATATGAAATCATTTGAAAAAAATATAAATTTATTTAAATACATCAATGAATTTATAGAATAATTCAAATAATTCTAATATTTATTTATATACAATGAGCGCACCCACATTTTGATTTTTATTCACAAAAAAATTTATGTAAGATAAAGAAAAATTATTTCTACCTTTTAATATAGGCCTAGTTTTTATTTAAAACAGAAACGTTGTTTTTAAAGAGTTTTTAATGAATTTTATTTTATGTCTTTATTAACTCCTATCGAATGTTTAAAAACACCAAAATGTCATATTTGTATGATCCGGGTTGGGCTTCCTTATAGTATAACGTCATGGTTTTATATGTTAAAGCGTGCTCTGTTTTATAGTGAGGCATTGTAAATGACATAACTTAATAGTGGAGATGCTAGAATATCTAACGTCATGTCTTCATGAATATTCTGAAAATATTTACACAAACGCAATTCAGGGGTACTTTTCAAAATATATTACACTTCTCTGAAATCATGACGACGGTTAATTCTCGATGAAATTGTCAAACGAGTATTTACAAGACTGTTGAGGATCTATTTGCACAAATAATTAAAAATATGAAGTTAAATCTCAACTGAAAAAGTTGATTACTAAAGATAGTAGAATTGATCTATGGATGAAATACAATTTTAATTAACAATTAACTCCCAAAAAATAATATAAAATATAAAAAATTTTTCAATTTCTAAATATTCTATTTAATATTTGATATAAACATTTCCAAAAATACAGTATTTAATTAAGTTTTCCAAAAATATTCATTAAGTTTCAAAATTTAATTTTTTCACAATTTTATTTATAATTTCTTAAAATGTGGTGAACGGTCATGGAAAATTGTATCACCGTCAAAATTTATTAGAATTTTGATTAAATTGATTATTCTCATTTTAGGAAAGTGTATAAAAAAGTTTTACATTCTTATGAGTTAATGGTTAATTTAAATTGCATTACATCGAAAAATCAGTTTTACTCTCTTTAGCATTTTCAGTTGAGGATTAAACTTAAAATTTTTAATTATTGGTGTTAATAAAAAATTAATTGGCTAATTCATTTCAGGTGGCGTATCCGTTAGTCTATTTTTATTGTGTTTTCTCTTCTTTTCATTAACTGATTTAATTAAAATCCTCAAATCGATTTCACGTTCATATCCCCATAGGGAGACGAAAGTTGGCATCAGGATTAAGCTACATTGGCATGAACATTATTTCATTATTATAAATAATATTTTGCCGTCTTTTGGGGCGATTATTTCAGCAAGCTGCACTTATAGTGTGGATGTTTTTTTTAAGGCTGTGAGGTAAATCGCTATATTATTATTAAATTATATCAATATCAAATGATGTTGAGAAAAATAGAAACTACTTATGAAGGAATAGCATAGAACTAGGATAGATGTGCGAAGAACAAAGATATGCAATTTTACATGTCTGCCTAATAAAGTTAAGAATATTTTAGCCGATAGCCGAAGAGTGATTTTAATAAATTTACTTTGACTTATTATTGTTGAGTTGACCGTGTGGACATATGCTATCCATTCACAGTTTTCTAGGGAAGAGTGATGATACGATGGTTTCCCGTTGCCTTCCGCATTATGAAAGGATGATAATGAAAAGGGACAAACACAAACATCTATGCCCTCGGCGGAATTCGAACCCGCGACTCGCTGGTTTCGAGAGCGGAAAGACCTGTGCCTTAGTCCTCTCGGCCACCGAGCCGGCTAGGTGAATAAAAAGATCGGAAAGGTCTAATATCTCGAAAAATTCACGTCATGCCAAAAAAAGAAGAAAAAATAAGTGTCAAAAAATTTTCTGAATGCTATTTAATAGTGCCAAAATTAGCCTCCTGCACCCCTCGTATGGGTTAGAATGGGATGGCAACTTTGAAATTTCAAATGGGAACCCCCGATTTTTTTTATTTTTTTTTTTTAGCAGATTCGGATTCTACAGAAAAATTTACATTCACTTTACCCAAATTTTTTAAAAATCTTTTGTAGATGGCGCTGTAATTGCAAAAAAAAAGGTAAATTAAATTATTGAAAAATACTTGGATGTACCGTAGTTATTTGTAGCGTAACCAGGAATAGCGACGACATTCTAATTACTCTTTTTTCATGTGACTACAGCGCCATCTACCGTAAAAAAAAAACAATGATAGGGGTTTGAAGAATCTGAATTTACAATAAAATATAGGGGTTCCCATTTAAAATTTCAAAATTGCCCCCGCCCACCCCTGAAAAGGTGGTGAGGGTTAATTTTAGCCCTATTATACCGTAGCTTTCAAAGAATGTCGGATGCTTTTTTGATTTAAATGGACTTCTCGAGATATTCGCACTAATTTGACTTTTTTACATTTACTGCGCCATCTACAAAAGATTAAAAAAATTTTTTTTTTGGATAAAATTGATGTAATTTTTTCCGTAAGTTCCCATTTGAAATTTCAAAGATGCCCCCTACCCTACCCCCTACGAGGAGTGCAGGGGGCTAATTTTTGCACCATTAAATAGCTTTCAAAAACATTTGACAGGTATTTTTCCCAAGCATGGCCCTACTTTTAAATTAATAAATACATATTTTAATTACTGTCTTAGTTTATGATTTGTGATGTGATATGTTAAAATTTGATCGTATTCCAACTTTTTTTGACAATACGTGTATTTTTCGAGATATTAGACCGCTCCGGGACTTTTTATTCACCCGGTATAAATGAAGTGCCAAGTAAATTATAATGAAACCAAAAGCTTGTGTATACGAGAATTAACACCGGTTCATTTCTGTGAATTATCTTTTAAACAATTCAAATGCAGAGTGTTTCACAAATGATTGCAGCGGTTTCATGAATTCTTGGCAGCCGTTCGGTTAGCATTGTGAAGATGTATTCGGTTATATAAGAAAAGCATAACTTTTAAGTTCTGTTTGAATTGCATTCCTCCCCCTCCCTTCCCCAATCAAAAAAATTACAATCTTATGGCCCACTTTTCGGTTCGGAAGATACAGAGACAGGCTACATCTATCTGAACATGCTTGAGAATTGCCTCATGCCGCAGCTGCAAATCGACAATGCGGACTCCAACTACCAACAGGATTTTAATCAACCCACATTTCCACCACCAAATCCGTGATTTGAACGAAACCCACTGAGATATTGTGAAACATCCTTAATTTTACAGCAGCCTATACTTTTGCTACAATTATAATATTTTCACACTTTGTAGTGTCAAACGTAAGGGGAAACCCTCCATTCCTTATGACCTTAAGAATAATTGATATTTATCTTTGTATATTCCATAGGTTCTTATCAATTATATATCAAAATAAACGCCGAGATGTCGCCGCTTCCTGGTAAGAGGGGCATTTGGAGTCCCTGCGGTGACAGCAAGACAATTCGTCAGCTCCCAACTTTCTCCGACCTTCGGTTTCTCCAGGTCCGAGTTCCAGTTTCTCAATTAAGCCGACTGTTAATTGTTTCACCAAATATCCGGGTTCAGCAGCAATTCTTGTGCTGCCATATCCAGGTCTATATATATATATATGTATGCAAATCTAGCTGACTCTTCGTATAATAGAGTCCAAGCATGCTGTTTATATATATGGGCGCAAGTGACAGCCCTTGTAATGTAAAGTGTAGGTAGTTACCTATATTGGGTTCTTCTTTTAAGTTGTGTAAACTTTGTTTTCTAAGCATCTTTCCCCACGACTCTGGCTGTGGTCGTAGAGGAAGCTGTCCTTGCGATCAGCTATTCGCAAGCTCTCTTTATTGGTAGTTTGCCTCAGAGGAAATTAAACCGATTTTATTTATCATCCTACCTACTGTGTCCCGCTGTTTCTTTGTTTCCACTGCGCACAGCATTTTCATACGTGACACAGTTGGTAGGATTGTCGGTTTGGTTTTCGGGTGTTAGCGAGCGTGGTTACCAAACGTGGCTCTAGAGAAGAAAAAAAAATTTTTTTACACGCCCAGCCCGCCCTGTATTGCGTCTCAGAATTTTTTTTTCCGCGCTCTGGACTGTTATTTCCTTTTAGCGTGTAAGCTAAGGGCTATTGGCAGCGTTGGGACGTTAGTCAAGCGCGATAGTTTTGAAGATAAAGCTTTACAGTGTTATTTTTCTGGTGGCATTGAGTTCTCCCAGCCGACAGTTGGTAGGATTGTCGGTTTGGTTTTCGGGAGACATTCAGTGCAACAATTAATTTATTTTTGAATGTGCGATAGATCTTAGTAGTTATTTTTTTCCCGCTTCCCTTTTTAGGAAAAAAAAATTAAAAATGAAGGGAGAGGAGGACGTAGAGCGAGTGGTCTACAATATTTTGGCGAAAATCGCTTACAATAACCAAAATATAACAAACTTTTACAATTGCTTTAAGACGTTGGCAAATCAACTGACGTCCCATACAGAGGAACAGAAGGCACAATTATATGTAAATGCCTTTCCGGCTCAAACGATGAAAATATTAAGGGAGCAGTCTTCGCAGTCCTTACAGCGAACTATGTGTCAGGCCGAAACTTTAATTAACAACAATGGCAGTAAAGTTAGGCAAAAAGGAAGCGTTAGCGGGAAAGGTAAAAAGAAAGGAGAAAGTAAGCAGGCTAATGAAGCAGAAAGGTATGTAGAAGTAGCCCTGACCAAGACTTGTTGGGAATTAAAGAAAGAGACGTTAGAATTAATAAAGAAAAGTTAGAATAAATGTAAGTGGACCAAAAAGAAAATGCGCACTGTGGAGGAGCCCTATTTTTGGGATGAAGGGCTATTGTACAAGCGCACCGCCCGTACAACGGTCTTGGTGCTACCACGTATTAAAGAGGTCACTGAACCGTTGTTGATCTCACTGCATCGGAACCCTACGGCAGGACATATGGACACTTAGTGAAGTTAAGTCCCTTTACTGGTGGGCGAAAATGGCAACTGACGTAGCCCAGTTTGTACAGGCATGTACAGATTGTAAGAAGAATAAAGTTCCGCGTCAAAAGCCCTGTGGAAATTTGCAGCCGTTGGAAGTTCCCCCACATCGGTGGCATACGATTGCCATCGATTACGTCTTACATTTGCCACCCGCTGCCCAAGGGCATGATGCACTCCTCACGGTTACCGACAAGTTAACCAAGAGAGTGAGGTTGTTGCCATGCCAGTCTACTATTACGGCAGAAGGCACGGCGCGACGCCTGGTGGACCATATATTTAAGATTCATGGATTTCCGAAGGCCATTGTCTCAGACCGGGACGTTAGGTTTACGTCTGAGGTATGGAAGCACGTTTTTAAGCTATTAGGCACCTCCCTTAAGTTTGCTAGTGCCTACCATCCTCAGACCGATGGCCAGTCCGAGCGGACCAATCAGACGGTAATTCATGTACTTCGCAATTATGTTAATCTGGATAAGTCTGATTGGGATCGTTTTTTGACAGCGGCGGAAATCGCCATAAATGCATCTATTTCTGAGTCCACCAGGATATCACCTTATTTCTTAGACCTGGGGAGAGAAGTGCAAATTCCTCCCTCAGTTAATAAATACGCTAGCCCGGACATTAAGTCCAACGCATTTGTTCAGCACTTAAAACAGTTGCTAGGTCAGGCAAGGCGAAATATTCGAAGGGCCAATGCTCGTTACAAAAAGCATTTCGACAGTAGACATAGTAATGTTCCTTTTAAGGTAGGAGATAAGGTTCTGGTATTGGCAACCAGGCTTCGTGCGTTAGCGCACAAAAGGGGCAAGAAATTATATCCAAAGTATTTGGGCCCCTTTAAGATAATCAAAATAATCAATAAAGTGTCAGCTAAGTTGGCGATCCCTCCGCGCCTGGGAGGACCAAAAGTGGTCCATGCGAATTTTCTCAAGAGGTACGTTGAGAGCAATAACACAAAGAAGAAGCCGCCTGGACCTATCGCTGACCCGCGATTTCCAGACGTTTATAAAGTTAGTCGGCTCCTTGATGTGAGGGGTAAAATACCACATCGTCAATTCTTAGTTAAGTGGGTTGGTTATTCGGTTCCGACTTGGGAGCCAGAGCAAAACCTCCACCGATGCAAGGGGCTGATTCATCAATTCTTCCAGCAGCGTCGGGGAAGAGCGCAGGGGACAGAGCGTGTTAATCCCAAAGTTAACCAGGTGTCATTGCGATACTTTCCTAAGAAAGAAATTAGTAATTCGCAAGACGAGAAAAGTTCGCTAGCAGCCGGGGTGAGGATGTCACGCGAGCAGACGGCGGAGGCTGACGGCGGAGCTGAAAACGAGATAGAGCAGTTACTAGTGGCGCCATCCATTGACGCGATAGAGAATCATAAATGAAGGAGGAAGAGGAAAAGAGCACGACGTAAGAGGAAGGCGAGCGCGGAAGTGACGCAACAACCTGCTAATAAGTTTTCTGGTCAGTTAGGAAGAATTCGCCGATCGAGACGGTCGACGACAATCAACCCGCCGCGACCAAAAAGGTCTCGAATCCTTGGCCCACGTCGTCAATGAAGAAGCGTGCCTCGAGAACGAGTAAGCGTACGAGGAGCGAGGTGAGCGCGTTGGTTACACGCACCAAGCGGCGAATTCCGCCAACGAAGGAGCACACGGCGTCGAGCACGTTGCAGAGCAAGTATTGCGTCTCCAACGTGAGGCAACTCCGACATTAGCGTCGCCTGCCCGGTTCTCAGCTTCGTCTTCAAAGGATTCTAGCTTATCGTACGGTAATCCTGGCCATCCTGTTTCTCCGCCACTAGACGAGGTTTCTAGCCAGCCTGCGAGCGAGCATTAGCCCAGCTGCAGCTATTGTGAGTATTCTATTTCGATATTTCACCAGTATCGCGGTATAAGTACGCAGCTGCGTGTGACAGCGTTAGACCTTAGGCCCATAGAAACAGTAGGATTTGCGCTTATTTAGTGGTGGTTAGAGCGCGTAGTTCTTTGTTTGCGCTCGAAAGTTTACGTGAAGGCTTGATAAACCTTCATTCACAAGAAACCGAGCAGCTTCTCATTATGCCCTGGGAGCTCCCGGCCTATTGCAGAGACGATTTGGGCACAATCTATTGATAAGGCCCTTCACTGCCTGAAACTAGGTAAAGTTTTGTTTCCAATCAGGTGCCTATAATATTTTCCCACTTTGTAGTGTCAAACGTAAGGGGAAACCCTCCATTCCTTGTGACCGTAAGAATAATTGATCTTTGTATATTCCATAGGTTCTTATCAATTATATGTCAAAATAAACGCCGAGGCGTCGCCGCTTCCTTGTAAGAGGGGCATTTGGAGTCCCTGCGGTGACAGCAAGACAATTTTGTCAGCTCCCAGCTTTCTCCGACCTTCGTTTTCTCCAGGTCCGAGTTCCAGTTTCTCAATTAAGCCGACTGTTAATTGTTTCACCCAATATCCGTATTCAGCAGCAATTCTTATGCTGCCATATCCAGGTCTATATATATATATATGTATGTAAATCTAGCTCTCTTCGTATAAAAGAGTCCAAGCTTTCTGTTTATGTATACGGGCGCAAGTGATAACCCTTGTAATGTATAGTGTAGGTAGTTACCTATAACGGGTTCTTCTTTTAAGTTGTGTAAACTTTGTTTTCTAAGCATCTTTCCCCATGACTCTGGCTGTGGTCGTGGAGGAAGCTGTCCTTGCGATCAGCTGTTCGCAAGCTCTCTTTATTGGTAGTTTGCCTCAGAGGAAATTAAACCGATTTTATTTACCATCCTACCTACTGTGTCCTGCTGTTTCTTTGTTTCCTCTGCGCACAGCATTTTCATACGTGACAAATAGTATATCACAACAATCGGTGAAATAGCTTAATAGGAGATAGTGGAAAACACACATACGAACGTAACACGTCTCGTTGGAAAGAGTTACATAAGGCATTTTGTAGATGGTAAGCTTGATAAGGATGCCCTAATCATAAGTCATCCACCACTTAATCAAAAATAAAGAAATTACGATTAAAAACGTAAAGAATGATTTTATTACATTAACTAACGATTTCTATATAATGCTTGTCCTGGCATTGGACAAGCATTACACGTGCATTTCATTTAATAATTCTTTGAATTTCATTAAAAAAAAATCACATAATTTGTTACATTGTCATAGCTATCATAATTGTTTGCCAGTCGCCCAGTGTCTTCACCGAAAGATTTTTGCGAACGAGTTCTGTAACCCTTACTCAAGGGATGAAGGGAAAACTCCCTCGAAATAACGATGGCAACGAGGCTTATTGGTGCGCGTAATTAGGATTTCTTGGGCTGAATATTCGGATAGTTTATGAGGTTAGATCCGTCAACAGGGAAACTGAAACGCTGATTAAATGGAGTTTTTTCGCCTCTCATTAATCCAATCGGATTTTCCTATCGGACTCTTCACTGGTTGGTCTTTTCCAGAAGATACCTAGCCAAAGTCACGCGGGGAAATAATTAAACTTTAGCATTATTAACACATTTGTACCCACGCTTATTACGCTTCTTACATCAAAAATTTATTAAATATATACGGTTCATTTTTTTTTTATCATTTTTATATACTAGGTGAATCTAAAATAGGGAGACAAACCGCAAGAGCTGGTTTCCCATATTAAAACAAGGGAAAATTCATATAAACATGAACGGAAGTGCTTTGTTGAAGAATTATTCTATTACAAAAGCAGAAAGTCAGACTACAATGGACACATGAAATTAAACAGCATCTCTGAAACAATGAAAATGAACAGTTTGCAGTACACACAATACCACTATATGGTAACCTCATAACTCAGAGTAAATGATTAATGCCCGAAATGTCGATAGATCAAGGACTGTCGCACACTTTCGTCGACTTCATGACAGTTGCGGATGACTTCACAGGCGTCCACATTTGCACTGGTCGTTTTTTACACGACAGCTTTGGGGATATCCTCGGGTAGAAGTCCAGCGAATTGAGATTGGTAGATATTAGGCAGCGTCTCCCGAGCAACGTGGCTGAAGTATATTGCAGTACCATCATGCATAAATCACATTCTCGAGAAGGTCTAGACTCCTGTTAATGATGTACACGTCTCAAGTAAGACGTATTGGTAGAACGTATGATCCGATCAGGCAGTAATCTTCTCCTATAATATCGGCCACACATTCATCTTGAATCTCTGCTGTATCGAACTATCACTGTACGGCGTGGATTTGCTATGGCCCACAGGTGTTGATTTTGGAAATTGGTAACACACTGTAGTCTGGGTTTGTAGTGGACTATCCTTGTAGTGGAATAATTCATCAACCAAGCACTTCCGGCCATATGCTTATATGATTCTTTTTTACCTGTTTTTGTTTGGGGAATCAGCCCTCGCAGCTTGTTCCGCTATACTAGGTTCATCTTGTATACATGAATTTACCTATTCTAACACTCTTACAGATTTGTTATTATAGAAAATTTTACTGCTAACTTATTTTAATTTCAATGGTCAATTTTTAATTTTTGTTCGCAATGCAGATGTGACAGCGTCTCTTTAAATTATTATTTTTGAGCTTGGGTATTCTTTTATTTTGAGTATATATCATCGGACCAAAATATAGTGATAAATCAATAATATCAGTTTCAACTAATACTTTATACGACAGCATGTAAAATAATTTAAATTTACACCAAGTCAATAACACATCAAAATATTGTACCGCTGATGTATGTATTGCGCCTTTAATTTTATTACGAGGATAATTACGTTAATAACAAAGCCACATTAAACAACCAACGTTCTCCCCAGAGACGAGGGAAAATGAATAATTTTCCATTATGACGTAGGTCAGATTATTACTGAAGAAGGGACTTACCGATTCAATTCCCTAACCCCTCCTTTTACCCTTCTGTTTTTAATGGTTTCAGACAGGTGGAAATTTTTTTAATTAATCCTGTGTTATTTTAGCTAGAGAAAGGGTGAAATTTCGTGAGACAACTTCATTAAAAATTAAGACGGCACATTGAGTTAATTCAGAATTTCTTTGTCAGTTTTCCAAGAAAACCGTTTTTTCACAAGATGACGAATTGCAGGCAAAAGAATGTACTTATTCAGACCAAGTTAATTTTTTTTTTAAAAAAAAAGATTAGGTAAATACGTTTTCGAAGTACGGTTCACAGCCCATCTGTTAAAACTATTATTTAACTATATATGTAAACAAGGGGAGGCTATAACCCCCTTCCCATCAATTTCGATCGGCTTTAACATTCAGTATGGGGGACATCGAAAGGTAACTCGTGTAAAAGGCCACTATGCCTTCATTTTTAGAAAAAATATCGAGGCCAAAGGACTTGACGCCGGATCGTTTTTTCTCTAGGGTACTTTGGAGGACCTCCAAATTTCATGCTTCTATCCTTTCTAGTTCATAAGATATACGAACTCAAAGTTTCTTTATTTATAAGGGTCATCGTCTGACAGAACAGCACATCAGCGAAGGTTAGAAAATTTTACGAACGGTACCATGCACATGACAGATAGCAATGGGTGGTCACCCTAGATGCAGATTGGGTATACCTCGATGTCACAAAGACGGTAAAGAACTGGCTATCTTCATTAATCTATGCAAAAAATTTTCCAAAGGGCTTATGGTTGCAGCTACATATTGTACTAGTGGAGCTCAGGTTGCACAAAGTGGCTACTAAAGATAAAGTCAACTCGGCCTAATCCAACAGAAGGTAATCGATCTAATTTACATCAAATAATTTACCGTCTCTAAGGTACAGACGCTCATCTAGTTGCATATCCACATGGATAAGGCGTCCAGCCACTCGCGATGTTCCTTACTGACCTACTATGCCGAAAAGATAACCGAGGTGTGGAGCAAAACCACCCATGCCATGGTTCGCAAAAGTCAGGTTACAATGGAAACTGCTATGTCGGATGATTTTCCATAACAGAGTATATCCCAGTGAACGCAACGGATGTTGGAGGAACGGTATCTCAAATTGTTTGATATGTTAAATGCCATAACTTAACATTGAAGGTTTCCAATGGTACTATATGGGCACCATCACAAAACGTACAATTTAACCAATTGTGACAATCATTAATTTTACTTTATATTCATTCACGACACATTATTACAAGTTGTTTGCACGATTAGTACTCTCGTGCAGATGCGTGTGCTGCTCTTAAACACCGCCTTTGCCTATTCGTGGTAATCCTATGAATGCAAATATCTGCAGAGAATTATTGTGAATACCGAGGTATGCATTTATTATAATCAACCTAAGTTGTTTTACACTTTCCTGGGTTTCATATCTTATTGGCCACAAGCAGAAGCTGCAACACTTTGCAGTGCAGTGATATTTTTTATGGTTATAATAGTTCCCTCCAAGTTATCAGCCTTGTTTTCTCTGTTAATCTCTAATTCATTACTTCAGTTGTGCTTTTTCAGTAAAATGTGATTTAATTGTTTTTAGTGGACTTCAACTTTATATAGTGCTTTCCAAATTTTTAAGACTCGCGAACCCCTTTCACAAATTTTTTCGACTCGCGAACAACTTTCACAAAGATCTGAGTAGCGCGAACCACTAATTTATAAATATACAAGCATATACAGGGTGTAAATAGACGACGTTTCACAAATATAAGGATATGTAGAGGATGAAACTCTTGAGCAAAAAAGTCTAGTCGCGTTTTTCGTCCGTGGCTCCGTTAAAAAGTTATAGCGCTTTAAAGATCCGTATCGGTAAGGAATATCGGTATCGGTATCGGCCAGGGTGATTCTAAAAGGTCGTGCCCAAATGAAAAGGCAGGTAGAGGATGAAATTCTGAGCAAAAAAGTCTAGTGGCGTTTTTCGATCTGAGGCTCCGTTAAAAAGTTATAGCGCTTTAAAGTTTCGTGACGTCACTTCCGTAAATCTATCTTGGTACAGACGCTGAGCAATTTTTAACTTAGCGCTCTAACTTTTTAACGGAGCCTCAAAACGAAAAACGCGACTAGACTTTTTTGCTCAGAATTTCACCCTCTACCTGCCTTTTCATTTGGGCACGACCTTTTAAAATTAACCTGGCCGATACCGATATTCCTTACCGATACCGAACTTTAAAGCGCTATAACTTTTTAACGGAGCCACAGATCGAAAAACGGGACTAGACTTTTTTGCTCAGAGTTTCATCCTCTACATACTCTTAAATTTGTGAAACGTCGTCCATTTACACCCTGTATGTATACAACACAATAATCCGCTATTACAGAAAAATTTTGGCGAAGCCCAGTTTGGAAACTGGTCTATAGTAACCATTTTCTGTGTGATTTAAGCTATTTGTGCTATCAGTGTTCAAATTCTTGAAAAGCGAAATTATGAGAAAATCCACACATCCATCGCCAATAGGAAAGATCTCGGTAAAGTGTTTATCAAGAGAAAAATATAACGTTATGCCAATAAAGGAGTTTGGAAAATAAATTTCAAGTTCCTTGTTTGAATATAATTATCTAATTATATCAATAAGTGCATATAATCTAATTATATCCATATATTAAAGAACTAGTTGGCCCGCAGCTCCGCTCACGTAGAACTCAGAGCGGAGAAAGGCAGAACGGGAAAAAAATACAAAAACTGCAGCCAAAGTACAAAACTAAACAACAACAACAACCAAAAATCTACAGAGTTCAACATTTTCATTGAAATTTAAATTTTCTTTTAAATTAAACACTGTGAAATGTGCAAATGAAGTTTTTTCAAATTCATGAATACTTTTTACACCGGCCGGCGTAGTTTCTTATACGGCCAGAAATGCCCCCCCCCTCCATCTAAGGTGTTTGAGTTGAAACTGAAATCGAAACCTTCAAAGTGCCTAACGTATTCCGCAGTGACGGCTGCACAACCGTAGATTGGCTTTTTGAAACTGGGGTCCGGGGACAAAAGACCAAAACGGGAGTCTCCAGCCCAACACCGGAGAGGTGTCAACCCTAGACATAGTTTTTTTTAATGTAGAATAGTTTTAACTTCAAAAGGAGATATTTAACCATAGCGCAAATAAAAACACTCGTGCGACATTTATTGGCAAGCTTTTGAACATTGCATGGAACCAGTGTTTGTATTTTCCCGTGGGAATGTGCCATTTTCCGGCAAAAAATAGTAGCCTAAATGTTGCTAAAAACATACTAACAAGGGAACCCCTCGAACATGTTTATCACAGATTTCCACCATATTGAAATATGTTACTCATCTGAAGCTACTATAGATGCTTGCAAAATAATAGAATGCAACATTTTGTTTCTTTCAAAATAATAAATCGGGACCAAGACTATAAACTCTAACCATACTAAGTTTCATCAAAATCCGTCCAGTAGTTTTTGCGTGATGCTTGAACAACCACGGACTCTTAACAGTTTTATTATACAACCTCTGACAATTAAGTTCGGTGAATGAGTTTACACAACAAAATGCAAAACAGATAGAGCCACATTTACTTTATTGTCCTTCGAAATAATCACCCTGAAAGGCAATACACTTTTGGGATAGGGTGTATAAGTCCTAGAAGCTCCTTAGGGATGGCTTTAAGTTCACGTGTCACATTTGCTTGAATGTCTGGAATGTCCGCATATCTGTGTTCATTTAAGGCCCGTTTCAGGCATGGGAACAAGAAAAAGTCTGCTGGGTGCCAAGTCTGGTGAATAAGGTGGATGAGCTATGGATACGACCCCTTTGTTGGCCAGAAACCGGTGCATGATTACGGCAGTGTTCCTCTTTGATCCATTATCCACAGTTACGTGCGCACGCTACACCTTCAACTGAAGAAACGAGCATCTGCTAAACCATTGCACGCACAAACGTGACCTGTCTGAACTTGCTTAAACGATGACTGGGCTTGTATTCACATGCATTGTTACTCGCGTAAAGCTCGCACAGATTAGGGTGTGACGTCATTCACCGAACTTAATTGTCAGAGGTTGTATATACCGTGTGTTTCATAGGCTATGACCAAATTGTTAGTTGAATAACTCGTCAACAGGTGGAGCTATGCCCGTAAACGTTTGTACACATATGCAGGAAGTCGAAGGAAACTGTTTGGTGTGGTTTGTGTGCTGATGGCATTTTGGGTCCGTATTTTTTTGACCGCACAGTGAACAGTGAACTCTGAATGCTATCTTGAATTCTTGACAACGAGGTTCATTTCTGGTGCCTACAACGAACACTGGGTCCAAGACAAATGGTTTCAGCAGGATGGAGTTTCTCCACATTCAACAGGACACGGTCTTGACTTCCTCAAACGTCACTATCACAACCGTGTCATCGCAAGAGGCTTCCCGAATCGCTTTGGCGATGGACTGTTTTGGCCCCCCCATAGCCCTGATTAATCACCAATGGACTTTGAGAATTTAATCTGTTAATTTCCTTTAGTCTCAAGTGTTGATCCTGAAAGTTTGAAATAAAGATCTTTTTCCGTTCAAATGCTATTCGCCTTTTTTTTTTGGTTCTATACCCTGTGAAACACCCGGTATATAGATAACATAATAATATAGGGGATGGACAATATAGTAAGGAACATCACTGGCATGGAATGCAGCCTAAGTTCCAGATGAAAGTATAAACTGTGTTAGTGTCATTAATGTATATTCAACGATGATTAAAAAAAAGAGCTGAGACAGCTGTGAACATTATTAGGACCGATAGGTATGCATATTTTCACAATGTGCTTCTGTCTGTTGGTGCTCTAACGTTCGAATTCTTGACTTCGGTTTTCGCCATTCCACAACCTCGGCAAAACGAATGATAGTCTGAGTTCGTTGGGGAGAAAAATTGATGAACTACTTCCGGTTCAAAATGTTATATAGTGGGGATCATGTATTTCACTATACAATTCCATGTATAAATGTTCTGTTCATTTCTCTCTTCGCCATTCGATGTCGTGTGAACTTACACGTGATGAGTAAGATGTTCAATTGGTTCAATGGTACGGGTTGGAAACTGTCAGTGCTAAGATGTAGCATGTAATATATCAAACAATTCGCAACGACGTGTCATGAATGAATATAATGAGTAATTAATGGTAGGTGAATTTAGTTCAATTGTATGTATTGTAATTTTACCATTATAATACCATTGGAAAATTTCAATAATAATATATGGCATTTAATAACCATGCCAAAACTTGTTAGGATAAGACGAGTTGTTAGGCCTATTGCTATCAAAAGTGAGTTGCGGTCAGGCCTAATGTTATCAGCAGCTATTGCTGTTACGCCTGCTATTATCAATAGCAAATTGGTATTAGGCCTAATAATTAGACCTAATGTAATTTAAATCAGTAGCTAATTACTTAGGCCTTACATTTTCAATGGTTGGTTTTTGTTACGCGTATTGTTGTCAATAGCTAATAGCTAATCGCTCACTTCAACAGTAGCCGGCCAGGTGGCCGAGAGGGCTAGGGCGTAGGCTTTCTAGTTCTCGAGTCCGCCTGGGCGTGGGTTCGAACCCCGCCTGGGCATGGATGTTTGTGTTTGTCCCGGGCTGCGTACAGATATAACTTGTGTAAAAGGCGCAAAATGACCTTAGTAGTCGACGCCAACCAACCAATCACTTCAACAGTACTTGCTTACATACAAACACTTTACCAATAGATTATGAAGAAATAATAGACGCTTACACAGAACGTTTCAACAATTGACGCTCATTTCATTATGTAAGAATGTTTACAAATTAAAGTACTTTTATATGTTCGAATATACCGTGTGTTTCAAAAGTTCCCGAACTGCCCCTTCTGTATGTAGGGAAAGTCTAACCTATGATAGCAGGAGTAATGTTCGGCAACCACAAAAATAAACCATGTGCTGAAATAAATTACATAAAATCCCCTCTCACGCAAAGGAGAACCATCACTGCTCGTTCTTGCATACTGTATTTCATTTGTTTGTTTTCACGCAATGAACGCTTTTTAAACTGTTACTGTACCGATATAAGCTTAATACCGTATACCGTAGGTTTTATAAACAAAACTTCTAGTATTTTTTACTTTAACCTTTTATTTAACTCTCATATTCACGTATTTGCATTTATGTAAACTAAATAGCGGGATCGTAACGACTGGGAGCATCCATTAATTGAAAAAAAAAAGAGGTTGAGAGACAGTGGCAGTAGCTCCTGTCTAACAGCCCTTCAGCAAATCTGCACAATAGTAGCTTATGCAGGGAAAGTCATCTCCTGCGTTCGGAAACTTTTGAAACACACGGTATAGAGAATTACTATATCTCCACTTAACCTTTCGGATAATTTTATTCATTTTGTACACCACAGACTTCCTAAACAATCTCATCTAACCCTAACAACCAAAGGTTTCTTTGGTAAACAAATGCTTTCCCTTTTATCCTCGCATTCCTTAAAAACGTATCGGTTTTTTGGTTACCTGACGATTTAACATGTTTGCAGGAGGCTCGTTAACCAATGGTCACAAATAGTGCAGGAGGGTCGTTTAAATATAGGCGCATGCGTTTTTTGTAATTGATGATTTCCAATGGGCACTGCCTTTTAAATTATTATTTTGGCGTTTAGATACAGAATCTGAAACATCATTGGTTAATGTTTTTCCCGAATTAGAATTTACCAGGTAACGTAATTGGCTGTGGAATAATTTCCTAATGGCGTATTGGCTGCAAATATAAGAAGCATTATTATTAACACTTTTAAAATTATATTATCGAATAACATAACATTACTAAAATCTTCAGCGTATAATATTTTGAATTTAATCAGAGTTAATTTAGAATAAACGTAGTCACTTTTTTGAAGCTGAATGTGATGAGATCCAATGTTTCCTTGATGCTTGTGATGGTATTGATGTGTGTTGGCCTTAAACGAGACGTTGATGCTTCCAGATGTTGAATTTTCTATGTTAAAACATTAATGATATGAATGATGTTTGACTGACTTGGAGGATGGGTGGATGTCGTTGGTTCGATTTCAACCTTACACATCGAATCAACGTCATCCAAGCATTTTCCAATCATCCAAACATTCTCAAAATTGAATCAAAGACATCTAAGCATTCTACAAGTTAGCCAAACATCATCAATATCATCAAAGTTTCATTATGGAAAATTCAACATCTGGAAACATCAACGTCAAGTTCAAGCCCAACAAACATCAATACTACCACAGGGATCAACGAAATATTGGACTTCATCATATTCAGGTTCAAAAAAGTGACTATATTTTATTCTAAAATACATATATTTACTCTGATTATTATACATTATATCAAACAGTGCATCCCATCTTTAATATGTAATGTTTAATTTTTAATGTTAATCTAAATGGAATCATTAAATTCACTATTAGACATAAATCTATATTAAATCCATTAACTTAACTAAAATATTTTGAAGTTATATAAAAGATACTTGATATTTTCTCCTCTCGAATTTCCGCATCGCATTAAATAAATGATTACTTACTTATGGGGGCGTTCAAATTTGACCTAGACTTTATATTTTATATAATCAGGAACCTACAAAAATCATACACACAAGCTATTTCTCAAAGAACTCTCCTTACTTCTCTTCACATTTTTCCAGCGTTCTGGGAGCATCTGGATACCGGTTCGGTAGAAATCTTCAGGCTGATGTCGAAACCACATCAGGACAGCCTTTTTCGTTTTCTCATTGGAGCCGAACCTCTGCCCTCCCAAGAACTCATTCAATGGTTCAAAAAGATGATAGTCACAAAGGGAGAGATCCTGAGTGCATGGAGGATGTGATAAGATGTCCCACTTGAGTTCCGTCAGTGTGTCCATAGTCAGTTTGGCTGTGTGTGATCTGACATTGTCTTGCAGAAAACAAACACCACTGGTAAGGAGTCCTGGTCGTTTTTTCCGTAGTGCCGGCTTCAGGGACGTCCTCAAAATGTCACAGTAGTAGGGTGCATTTATGGTTCGACGTTCTTCGACATGAATGATACTGTATTGTGCCCAGGAAAATGCCTCTGAGTTGTTGAAAGTGCTCACTGCGCGCGCTGAAGTCGTGGATGCGTATACAGCACTGATAGGGAACTCTGATACGAAAATGCATGGAGGGAAAGCAGCAGCTGAAGCCTGCTGTTATGCACGTGGTTAAGGTTTCTCCCTATCAGCTGTGGACGCATCCACGACTGCAGCGCGCGCAGTGTACATTTTCAACAACTCAGATGCATTTTCGTGGGAAGCGGACAGTACAACTCGCCATCACTTCCGTTGCCGACGGGGTCATCTTGAATTTCTTGGGTCGTGGTGAGTTGGTGTGTCGCCACTCCATGCTCGTACGCTTGCTTTCAGGAGTTTGGTGATGAATTCATGTCTCGTCGTTGGTCACAACACGCCTTAGGAAGCTGTCACCTTCCCTGTCATATCGCTGCAGCAGCATAGAACAGATTTTCACCCGGGAGGTTTTATGATCATCGGAGAGTTGCTTAGGGACCCATCTGGCACAGATCTTGTTCAGTTTATCTTGGATGATGGTGTGTACACTGCTAGTGCTGATGTTCAGCATTGAAGCCGATTCTTGGACATGAAAATGCCTGTTGTCCCTTATCAGCTCATGTCTTCGTGCGATGATGCCATCATTGATAGCAGTTGCTGGTCTTGCCTTAATGAGGTTTATTGCCAGTGGATTCTCGCCCTCCTTCAACTTTTGACACCAAGCAAAGACGGATGATCGAGACAAACATGACTCGGTGAACTGTCTTTGAAGCCTCTGATGAATTTCAGATGCTTTCACGCTTTCATTGTGGAGAAACTTGATGATTATTTATGGTTCTACTTTGATCGACACATTGCTGTCCGCCATTTTGTTTAAACAAACAATCGGTTGTTATGCAGGCGGTAGTTGCCATCCCAACAATGAAAGTTTAGATTTTTACAACAACGGAATTTACAATAAATTTTTCAGGTCAAATTTTCAGGTCAAATTTGAACGCCCTTTGTACTTTCCAAAACCGCTTATCCGTGGGGAGGAGGAGGGGAAGGTGGGGGGGCAATGGAGGATTTCCAGCGGTCGCGATAATCTGCCATGAAGATCCTTACAGGTAATGCCCAAGCGACTCAAACCAAGATTCTCCGTGTCTCTTGTTCAAACCAAGATTCTAAGCCTACCACTTGGTCTCTTACAACACCGGCTGGGAAAATAGCGGTTGCCTAGAAAACAAGTTTGCAGCATCCTTATTACGTGGAGAAGTAGCGGCTGAACATCTAAAGTCTCCTTTATTCTGCTGCTGTCACTCTATCTAGTGGGCTAACACCTGTCATACCTCTCAGGAATCTCATTTCAGCCGTTTGCACACGCAATCGCATCTTTCGGTCATTACCCAAAACTCGTGATCAGAGGGGATAGAGACAGATTTGAAAACCGAAAGCATGGCTTTCCTATCTCACGTTTCGCTATCACGGAACGCCAGAGTTCACGTCCCTAGCATCCAATTTCCTGTACTGCCGCCCAGCACTCGTGAAGGCAGTCCCTAACAATGCCTGTCTCAATGAAGCGCACCAAGTAGAGGGCACTGAGTAGCCTGTCTCAAAAGGACCAGAACCTCAGTCTTAGCGACACTGAAAGCAGTTCCTGAAACTACTAATCTTGTAGGAGAAATCCACCTTCAACACTTTATCCATAATTTTCAAAACATTTGAATTTGATATATCCCGTTGGGTAGATATTTCACGCACACTGCTGTATCCCCTGCGTTATTCAAATCTTGATCCACTACGGCAGTAGCAACAGTTTCAACTTGTAGTTGCTCTTTAGTTATCGTTAATTCATAATTTTTTTTGCAATGGTCATTTGTCCTCCCTTTAAATTTTTCAACTCCAGATTTCCAGAAAGTGTGGCATTAGCATTACCGCGTTTTTAGGTTTCACAAGCGAAGCATGAGTACGTCAGGTTAACCACTCTGCCTAGGACTAGACTTTCCAGTTCTCAAATTCCGTGGCCATGGATATTTGTGTTTGTCCCCAGAAAAATGTGTTAAAGATAATAGTCATGTGAAATTTTTAGCCTTATTCAAGGACAGAAAATAATCTAGATATTGACACAAACATAAACTTAACGAACCAATCAACCCACGTAAGGTTAGCATTAGCAAATAAATATATCAGACAGGCGTGAGAGTCTTCCAGTCTTCTTTTATCCACCAAACTGTGAGGCCCATTTAATGAAACTTGCGGAATATATTTTGAGTTAGAATACGCATATTTATGTGATTGTTATGGCAAATTCATCATGTCGGAACAATTCTGAACTACGAGTAGTTATTTTTTTCTTTTCGATTTTTTTCTTTTAGATGTTTTCTTTTCGATTTTTTTTCTTTTAGATTTAATCAAAAGTTTCGCTGAATGAATTTTTGGCTGTTGAGCTTCAAATATCTCTTCAATCTATAAATTGATAAAATAGATAGCCATCCTATAAATATAAAGAATATGACCTGAAAACATTGACCGAGATTCATTATTAAGGTAAATATGAGTCTATTTTGCATGCCTTTAGGTTGCAGACAAGCTAGTAGACACTAATAAGTACAAACAAAAAATAAATTGTATTGGCGGAATGGTATATTCGCACAGGCTGATTCTCTTCAGATAATGACACGGATTAAAAAATTTTTTTCTATTGGGATGGGGGTTTGGGGGTTCAATGAGGGGAAACGTTCATATCGTTTTCATTGTGTTTGGGTCGACGAAATGAATGCTTCTGCCATTTCTTCATTTTTTTTAAAAAAATAATATCTCTAAATAGGGCTTACCCAATTGAGATAAAAAATACGCCATGGCACAACTTAAGGTACCCTATATGTATGTGTAATTTTTATTCGGTTCTGCTATTTGCCGTTTCGGAGGAGTTAGTTACACAAAATTGGTCACATACTTATTTACGTACAAACGGAAGATTTTTTTACTTCAAAATTTCAACCTATCTTTCGAAACACGATTTTTAAGTCGATTTCAGAAAAAAATTGAGTTTCGGAAACGAACACATACGCCTTCACTCTTACCTGTCACTCACACATACCTAGTGATTAGTGAGTCGTAGTCCAGTGAGTACCACGCCTCGCCCTAGCTCGGTAATTGCTATTTGCTATTGTATCCAAAGAGGATACTTTTAGACAGAAGTCAGCGAATTACATGTTTCCGTTTCTCTTGCCGGCCAGGTGGCCGAAAGGGCTAGGGCGTAGGCTTTCTAGTTGTCGATCCGCCTGGGCGTGGGTTAGAATCCCACCGTGGGCATGGATGTTTGTATTCGTCCCGGGCTGCGTACAGATATAACTTGTGTAAAAGGCGCAAAATGACCCTAGTAGTCGACGCCAAAAATTCTAATAAACCAACCAACCAACCATATCTCTTCCACATCAATCTTACTTCGGAGTACTGCCCTTCTCTGATACACTTTTCTAGTAGCACAGCCATGATTCTCGCGTTATCGTTCGAATCTGATTTGTCCGCCCATCTGTTGCACGCTGTCAGAATCTGCTCTATAGATTTCTCTACACGCTAGCAGTAGTTTATAATTGCGTTCAATCTCATCAAATATTCACACAATTTGCCCTTAGTTATTGAATCTTCCTCGTAAGTGCAATTTACGATCTTCTTTCTCAGAAACAGGCATATTCTACTTGTGGTAAACTTTAATGGAAATCAGATCGTAAGCCAAGCATTAATAATCGCATTATAAAGTCATTTCTCATATTGCGAGGATGTATGTCTTCGGTGTATGAATCTGAAGGAAACGCTTTTAATAGAACTTCATGTAATTTTATCTTCATCACTAAGATATTCCAGATTAGCTTTGAAAACAGCTAGTATCAAATTGATGTAATTGATGAGCATGGTAAAATTACCAAACCTATTGAAGTTTCTGTTGCTGAGCAATAAGTGAATAAAAATTGTTTTCCTATTTTCTTCGTAACAAAAGGAAAGACAAAAATAAATAAATAAATAAATAAAAAAGAGGGAAAAGGCCTTGAATAGCTTAAAAAAATTAATTTATTTTTAATTTAAATTATATGTAGCATACAGGAAGTCTTTTTTACTGAAGATCGGAATTTCAAATTTGTTTAATGAAATTCAAATTTTATTTAAGGCTCGTTCCGTTCTTTTGAAAAGAGCAAAACCAAATTAATATTGAATGAGATATTGAAAAAAGAAAGGAAGTCCCTTATCAACACAACTAAATGCAATGATATCGACATGAGATAAAATTGAGGGAAAATTAGATTTTTTTTAAGAATTAACATTTAATGAAAAAAAATTCAACCTTTTCCATTTAATGTTGAAGCCTTTCTCTCCGATTTATTTGGATATGCAAATTAAATCGATCAACGATTTAAACCACTGCCGTGGGCGAAATTAATTTTCCCTGTTAATTGAATTTTTTAAAAATTATTACTTTTATGAACAAGATTCCATTAAGTAATTTTTTTAATTTGAAAATTCTATTTTCATTCTGATTTTCTCGTTCGATAAAGAAACTATTGATTTAAAAAGTGCATCATTACATATCTTTAAAAAAAATTATCATTTGATTATCAAGAATTTTTTTTATTCAAATGAAGTCTTTTTATAATATTATAAGCTGATTAGTTTTTCAAACTACAATCGGGAATATCTAGCTTTCAGAAATTTCTTCCAACACTGGCAAAAATATAAATATAAGTTTAAAATTGAACATCGTATATTGAGAAGCCTTGTAAGGGAATTGATGGTTTTAGTATTAATTTCATGCCATTTTAATAGCTTTCATTTTTGCTACACCCATAGGCGGGCGTTCATACTTAGGTGATAAAAAATTTCCGGACACCCCTCTAAAATATTGTTACATGTCCTAATTTACTTATACAGGATGTATCAGGTTTGATGGTCATAAAGTACCTAGCGTTGTTCTCCGCAAAATTCTAAGCATAATTTTCCTTATCCATTTTTCAAAATTCTCAAAAAAAAAAATGCTTGAAATCGTTATCCATTGAAGTTTGGCTATTATGCCGTAATTCTAAGCCTTCTGACGTAATCTATCTATGCCATTTACTGTCCCAGCTGAAGGCAAGTTCATTCATAAAAGGGTAGGAGACAGAGTCACTAGACTCGCTTACTTAGAAAATAAACAAGAGTTCTCTACTTTAATGAGCTCTAAATGAATTGATATTTTAAATTAATGAAAATTCATAGCTAAATATCACCATAGCTGCTAAACTGACTCAATGCTGATAGGAAATATCGTAAATAGTCAAGAATAATTAGGACTCTAACGTCCGAAGGCTTATTATTACTGCATAATAGCCAAACTTTGGATAACGATTTCACCTGATTTAACCTGATACACCCTGTATATGGTGACTAAGGGAATACCTCTCAATAGCGGTCACCTCTTGGGAAAGAAAATCTGTCCGTTATAAAGAGGTGTCCGCTATTGAGAAGAGTCACAATACATGTACATAGACACGCATGTAATTCTGCCGGGGAATTAAAAAGTGTCCGTAATTAAGGGGTGTCCACTTTTTAGGGGTGTCCGTTAGGGGAGGTGTGATATAAGCTTTTGCAGATATCTAAAAGCTGCCAGATAGGTCATCCATTTGCTAATTCGAAAACTATTCAAGATAGAGAAAAATTTCTAATTGCTACACTGTAGAGCAACACCATATTAGTCTAAAAACAATTTTTAATCACATCCTTCCCCACGGTGTGGTTCACTGCAATTCAAATGTGTTACGAAACCTCAGCCAACCTGGCCAGCTAAATTTGACAATGAGTATCTTTCTAATGAATACGGTATAAAAATGAAGCCTTTGATTGATTTTTTAATTTTAATCTTTACACCGACAGCGTAAAACGATTGGATCGATAACTCTCAATAAATTATGAATATGCTTAGTTTCTGACGTTAATATAATTTATTTAACATTAATTAAGAAGTTCAAAATAGTAAATTGTGATATCTAATGACTGCTGAAAAGTGTTAACTGTCGTTAATAATAATGACGTATTAATAATATATACCGACTATGTCAGAATGACAAACGTTTGAACAAGACAAATTTAAAGTGGAAATGAATGCGTTTATGTATTCGAAATTCATGTTCTTACATTTAGATCAAACTTGTATTTCACCTTATACTTGACATTCAGATCAAACGTTATGAAAGTGTTTAATTATTGAACAACTGCAATATTCACATATTCGCCTTGTAATAAAATGAAAGTTATATTTGTTATACATATCCCTTTGGAATGATATCGCTATGGTGAGCATGCAAAAATTACTGGCATTTATTCAAAATCATATAAGTGGAAAATTTTATAGTGAAGAAGGGAAAACCACTTTCGATTTGGATTTTATTAAGAAGGGGAAAAAAATTTATAAATTGGATTTCAGTAGGAAGAAATTATTGGACGTTCTGAGAAATTCACGCTCGCAAGTCGACTCGAAGTTCCATTATATTAGTCGGTTTGCCAATTTTAATTTGTAATGAATATTCTTATCTAGTACTTAAAACGAAAACTGTAATCGTTATGGGTGAGAATTAAAATTGTTATTTGTTACATTTTCATTATAAAATAGTGTACATAGTCTTATTCTATAGAGTAATTTATTTTTGATAGATTCTTTCTATACGAGGAGATATCTGAAAGTAATGACATTATTTTTTCAAAAAAATTACAAAACATACATTTTAACAACTAAATGCAGCTGAAATTATACGTGTGTATATACTTTTACACATAGGCACCTTGACGACTTAGGTATTTATCCCAACGCTACACCAGTTTCAGAATACCCCGCTCATAGAATTCCGTCGGCTGTTAACACAGCCAAAGGCGTACGGCAGATCTGAGTTCCTCGTCGGTCTCAAACCCCTGACCACCCAGAAATCTCATCGCGGTACCAAAGAGGTGGTAGTCCGAGGGCGCTAAGTCCGGACTGTAGGCTGGGTGGTCCAGAACTTCCTAACCGAAACGGACCAGTTTTCCTCTTTGACGACGTTGGCCATATGAGGTCATGAAGTATGCATTTTTATTGACATTCTGCGCTCAAGATGATGAGTCATATATTGACATTCAACACAATCAAATAAGCGCAATGTTTGAATTGAATTGAATTTAAAAGGGGTGGTTACCAAGAAACCAAGCACCGCGACCTCAGGTCTATCGTACTATCCCCACTATCCTCTATTAATCTGGTATCACAAGTAGACAAGAAGCATCTGCAAATGTTAAGATTTGCCTAGCAGTAACATTTTGAATTTCTGCGGGTTGAAGTATGCAATCCCCTAGATGTTTAAATCTAAGAAGTGATAGATTTAAAAAACTACAGCGAACATGAATTGAACTTTCCTCTGCTTCATGACATTTCCTGCATGTAGCATCAGTTGCAACTCCAATTAAGGTCATATGTCTATTAAGATGACAGTGACCTGTAAGGAGTTCAACAACTTTTTTAATTTCTATTCTTTTGAGTTTTAACAACTCACCTTTCCTAGAAACAGGATATTTTGGATTAAGTTCCTTGACTTGTCTTTGGCCATACTCCTTAGTCCACAAGTCATAATGCTGTCTACCCATATAATTTTGTATAGTCAGTTTAATCAGACTTTGGGACAATCCCAAAGATGGTTCAGGATGTCACAAATATTATTCTTGCGCAGTGGAACTAAGCTTACAAACTAAGAATGAAGACAGCTTTGCAGTCATATTAAACTAAATAATTTATTAATGAGAAAATTACTAATTACATACATGAAACCAGGTTCCCCTGAGGTACAAAAATTAACCCAGAAAGGGAATTCCCTGTGCATCCTCTAACACGAGAAACTGCACAGGAGAGACAGCAATGGTCTCTGTACACAGATGAGGTTAGAACAAATTACAATACGGCAAACACCCGCCACAAACATACGGCTGTGCCGTGTGCCACTCGTAGAAAACGAGGGAACTCAATAGGGGTGCGATTAAAAGCACCCTTACAAGTCAGAATTAATCTAATAAAGTTGCGCGTCCGCGCGAGTAAGAATGTGAATAACGAACGGGATGGTCCGAAGTTTTCTTGGATTGACTTCGGGGCTTTTGTGAGAAAATGCTGCAGTACGGGACTCCCTTCCCCTTTCGCAGCGACGCCAATGCGTTTAGATACAGGGACAGCAACTGCTGGTCCTGCAAAAAGAAAAGAACAAGAGCATGAGCCCTTAAAGTAAGTTTACAGTCGCGCTAGCAAGCGCAACGGGTGTGAGAGTCGTGGCTAATAGAATTTAATGAGAAAGCAAGGAGAAACAGTAATGCGAGCCAGCTTACCTCTGATAAATGTAGTAGGCGTCCAAATCTTCATGTATACCCCACGGGGCAACTAACGTCCATTCGGTGTGGTCACTAGCAGTAGCTCCGTCGTCCTCTCGACGCGAGGGTAGCAAGGCTGGCCCTGGTAAGCTAACAACAAGAACGAGGTAGCTTATACCATCCAGACGAAGCGTTGAGGAATTCTGCCAAATAAGACGCTCGTGGATTCGTTGCACTAGCCGAATTCCGTCGCGCCGCTCCTCGTCGGCCGTGACGTCCGCACTTACACAATCGGGCTTAGTCGTCCGTCGCGACGTCAGTACTCCGTACTGACATCCTGTACTCCGTCCGTCGCGACGTCGTCCGCGTGAGCTCCTGCTCGCGCCGGCCGTTTTCCACCTTCCTTGCGTGGTCCTGAATTCAAAATATCAGTCACAGAGTAATTAGCAGGCGCACTCAATTCTATGGAATCCGAAAGTCCGTCACTCGTGCGAACGCTCGTGTTCGCAGTCTCCGAAAAATTAGCAGCACGCCAGTATAACGTGGCTTCAAGCTCATAAGTCAATGAAACACAATGGAGAAGTTGCATGGAATTTCTTTTTTAAAAAGAAGGCCTGTTTTATATAGATTTCGGTACGCTGAATATGAAAATTGCCATTAAAAATCTGAAAAGTATTAAAAAATCTATCAAAATTAACTTTAAAAATGCAAAACCACGCCCCCAAACTAAAACGATGTGTGACGTCACACGCCATTGAAACACACGCCTTTGTAGATCAGCTCTGCCATTGCGCATGCGCGAAAAGGGAATAGCTCCTAAATGGCATCTTGTTTAGCGATACCGCTATTTCTTCGCGTATTTTAATGCATAATTAAACCATCCAGTAACAAATTGATACTACACAAGTCAAACAGGTTGTTTAAAAGCTCCTCGAACTAATAAAATCGATCATTTCAGATACCGTATAAGATAAAATAAATAAAAGACTCTTTGACCACAACAAAAAGTTGTTTTGTTTTTTTTTGTGGTCAAAGAGTCTTTTATTTATTTTATCTTATTACTTTTATCCACATTTTTTCCCCTTTTTATTTTTTCTGGTGGTTGTACATTTTTTGCCAACTCCCGAAAAGTCTTTTATATTTCAGATATAATTTAAAAATTACAGCACCATTTGAAGGCATAAAACCGACGTTTCGATTGCCCCTCCCCCACGAGAAGAGATGAAAACGCAACCATCTATGATAAAATAATAGAGCTCACGAAATTTTGTTCGAGAAACGAGTCCTTCTATTATTTATTTTCATGTCTATATTTCTCCTTGTGGAATTCAAGGATTATAGTCGATAATCACCGAAACAAAGATATTATCTTAAAGATGTATATATACATCCATGAGTAAATAATATACTTGAACAAGTGATCGAAACCGGGCGAAATTTAAAGTTTAATCGGATCAAAGTTTTGCTACGTCTGAAGAATCAGACGAAAAAACTGATTGTATCCCATGTGCTTTTGTCCATTCCTTCTTCGGCTAGCTCAAAATCGAAGAATAACATACGAGGTCATGGAAACCGACGTTAATTTCGCACCGAGTATCGCTTCTCAGTACTTTCATCTATTTTTATTTCTTCTCTCGTGATGTTTTGGTGCTCTTATGAATGCTTTATTAAGTCTTATTTATACTTAGTGCTTGTATACATGGGAATGAAATAATAATTGTAAGCATACATGTTTATTACAGACAGATCATAGATTACAGGCATCTAACATATATCTCTATGCAGACAGATCATGAAAAGCAGCATAAGAGATAGGCATGGTTTCTGGTTTCATGGCGCGTGACGTCACATCACTCTTGAGCTATGACGTAGCGTTTTTTGGTGGTGTCAACTTTAATGATTTTTTTAAAAAGAACTACGCACAATTAGAAAAAAAGAATAACCATACCGGTATATTAGTGATCTAAACTATCAGAAAAAAATTTAAAAAAATTTCATGCAACTTCCCCATTATAAGTCCTCGAGCTGCTTTCATACCTAGGAGCACTTTTATTGCATCCGACACGGGTAGCTGGCTCATGCTTTCTCACAGATAGCCGCTTGCGCCTCTCCCTTCTCTCCAAAATTTGAACATTGCGCAATTCGCTTTTACTTCCAGCCACAGGGTTTTTATCCTGCCATCTATAGCCATGACTCCGCTCTTTCCTCTTTTTAGAGGAATTAATATTACCATTAATAAGGCTATTGACAATAGATGGCCCCTGCGGGCTGGAATTCATAGCAGACGCCTCATTGCACTGATGCTCGCGCTTACGCGCATCCTCGCTCACAACCTGTTGTGACACAGGACCTAAAATTGGAGTCATGGACCCATCTTTGGCAAGACAATCAGCAATTTCATTGCCTTCATAGCCACTGTGAGAAGGAATCCAACACAGTTTTACCTTGTTGTTTCTTGCTAGATCACAGACGGTACGATGGCACTCCCAGACAAGCTTAGATTTGTAACATACACTATCAAGTGCTTGTAACGCAGCTTGGCTATCAGAGCATATTAAAATTTTCTTTCTCCGAAGCTTCTGAGTATTCAGTTCTTTTCCACAGGCAATAATTGCAAAAATTTCTGCCTGAAAGACTGTAGAATACTTGCCAAGGGGGAGACTCCTTTGGATTTTCCTCCTAGGACAGCATACACCCGCGCCTATTCCAGACGCCGTTTTGGATCCATCCGTAATCCATATTTCATGATCCCCAAATGACGTAAGCGTCTTTGCGTTCCATTCCTCCCTAGTAGGAATGGAAACTACATATTGCTTATCGAAATCATTCTATCAGCAGTCATATGAAAAACCGGATGTCGTAACACTCCCTTTTTTAGTTTATCATATACTGTATTATTTAAACATCTATGCCAGTTGTCAGGGTTGCATATTCGATAAATTGTCAATGCAGCCTCCGCTTCAACAAGCCAGTGAATACGTTTCAGGTCCAAGAGAAGTTCCAAAGCACTAGTTGGAATTGTTCTCATTGCACCTGTAATAGTAAGACATGCCATTCTTTGAACTTTAGCTAGTTCTTTCCTGACTGTCTTTAATTGTGTTCTAGGCCACCATGCAACAGAGCCATAAGTTATCATTGTACATATAACACTAGTATATACCCAATGAATAAGTTTAGGGCTCAGCCCCCATGATTTGCCAACAACTCTTTTGCAAGTCCAGAAAATCATTTTAGCACGAGATAGACAATATTCTAGGTGTCTTTTCCATGAAAACTTGTTATCAAGGAAGACACCAAGATATTTGACCTCTGAAGTATAGGTTAACTTTATACTAAAGAAATTAATACTTCTAAAATTTAAGTTCTTTTTCCTAGAAAAAGGAACAATAGCAGTTTTGTCTGGATTAACAGACAGACCTACCTCCTTACACCATTTCTCCACCTTCTTGAGAATCCCTTCAAGAATGTCCGAGACAGTGTTAATAAAATTTCCCCTAGCAATGATTGCAATATCGTCAGCATAACCGAGGCAGTCTACTCCATCTTTTTCCAGCTCACATAATAGTTCGTCGACGACGAGGCACCACAACAAGGGTCAAAGGACTCCACCCTGTGGGCAGCCTCCCGCCACTCAAACCATACATGAGTCACCAAGATTTTTAGCCTCTACTCTCCTAGTTGTAAGCAGCTCAGTTGTCCATTTGATAATAATAATATCAGTTCCCCGACTCTCAAGAGTCCTGATAATAGTATGAGTAGATACTTTATCAAAAGCTCCTTCGATGTCCAAAAAGGCTACTAATGAAGATAGGTTGTTCCCTTTACCCGCAATGTCAGATAGGTTGTTCCCTTTACCAACAGATATATTTGAATAGTCTTTAATTGGATTTACCTGTGTCTGAGTGGTTGCTTCCAAATTAGCATCCTTCTCAGTTTCAGAACCAGGTCTTTTCAGTCAGGATCTTGAAGATACCTTGATCGATACCAGTGTTGGCAACAAGATTGGCCTTCTTGATGGCTTCTAAGGAACTCTCATAGACATCGAAGATCCATCCAGTTGAATGAGGCTCAACCAGTCTATTAACGGTTCTCCATTCACTAGTGTTCAGTTCGGGGTTGAAACGATTTATCCTCCGAAGCAGAACATTAGCATCCTTTGTGATGTTGTCCTTGAAGGCAACCTTAACAGGCTTTAGAAGTTCACACGCCTTAATCACTTTAAGGCAAGAGAGTTCCTTCCTCGAAGCCTTGTCGTTATTATCAAAAGAGCTGATCAGCCAGGCTGTTGTCTTTTCATCTTCACAGACGACCAACAACGCGCCGGCTAACAAACTCTGCTGATTAATCCTTGGTAACAAATTACCCTCAGGAATAGCATCTATTATGTCGAGAATCTCAATTTGAATAAGAGAAACCTCATCAGCAGATAACTTCTCTGCGGGGAATGACCCTTTAATAATGGCCATTTTGATGCTGCTAACAGCCTGTTTATAGGATTTTACTTCATCCTCTTTTAGTCTTTTCCTAGCTACAACACTAGCTGGAGAAGGGGTAGAATCTACGGGTCTATCCCTCTTCATTCCTGAAGAAGCTAAACCAGAGGTTTCTTCAGCTGATTGTTCGTCAGCTTTCAGAAATCTCAGTTTCTTTGCTTTCCTCCGGTTTCGTTTTTGCGATTTGGTGAGTGTTGATGTCTGAGTCCCTGCTACCCCAGAAGTGACGGTAGCAATGCCACCTTCCGCTCCCATAGCTGCAGGAACCTCGACATTAACTCCTCCTTTTAGGTTGGAAACCTGTGATCGGATATCACCCGAATGTAAACCAGATCCTTTATTTGTTTTTGGTGCTTTATCTTTATCATCCATAAAGTACCAGATAACCGGGGGGAAATAAGTAGTCCACGTCAGGCTACCCCCCTCTCCTGACGCAAGGCTAAATACATTGAGGTTTCGCCTGGTACCTCAATGGGATCGTTCATTACACACATTTTTATACACGCTGTGCCACCCAGATCTCAGCACGATGCCTTACACCTTATCTTGCGTGTTCCCTCCCCCTTTCTCAATAGGGCTTGGGACCGACTATGGCGGAGTTAAGCGCAATGTTAGACATAATTCTGCAACCGTCGATAGTGGAGGAGACAAATATCATTTTTAGAATCAGCATCACCGAATTCATTAAGAAACAGCATTAAAACGTGATAAACAAAATGTTGTTACGTTATGTAATTAGCCAAATTGATTGGTTTGGTTTGGTTTGTTTGGTATTAACGTCCTTTTTCAACTGCTATGGTCATTTCAGGACGGCGTTATAGGGGCCGCAAATTTTGCCTCGCAAGGGTTCTTTAACGTGCAACCGGCAAACGACTACACGGGACCAACGGCTTTACTTTCCCTTCCGAAGGAAGTGCGTGATCTCAGGATTTCCCCCTCCACCAAATTGAGGGAAGTTCATAAAATAGCAATTTTGAAATTAACAAATTGTGATTAACACTGTCAAAAGCTTTAGCTAGGTCTAAATAAATAGAATAAACTTGTAAATGATCCTTTAAGGCAGAAATAATACAGTGGACATAAGAAACGAGATTTGTTGAAGTTGAGTGATTTGGCAAAAGGCCATGTTGTGATGGATAAAATAATTTCGAAAAAAGGGGAAATAACTTATTATATATTGTCTTTTCAAACAGACAACAGAAAAATAGGTCGGTAATTAAAGAAGTCATTAAGAGAACCTTTCTTATGAACAGGCGCAATCATAAGATTTTTTTCCAATCTATAGGAAAAATGCTAGTTTTAATCAGAGATTAAATACGGACTCCAAAATGGAAATTAAAATATCTTGACAAACTTTTAAAAACAAGCGAAGAGATGCCATCAGTACCCAAACTTTTAAAAGATTTCAATTGCTTAAAGAATATTCTAATCTCAAGAAAATACCAGGGAAGGTTATCTCATTGACAATTTGTAAAAATTGTTATTTTAATTAAATATTCCAAATTTTAAATTAAAATTCCACTTATTTCACATAAATTCTTTAATTTATTGTTTTAAATTTTTCCTTCTGTTGGGTGTTAAAGATATTTAGCTTTTGAAGATTTATATACTTTGTAATGATATTCTTATTCAATTCTTATTTTTAGTCCCCTGTCGAAAAAATAAAATCAGAACTTTGATAAAACTGGGTAAAAGCCTTAGTATCAATAATGAAATACTGAACACTTTGCTAAACTAGTCAGAAAAAAAATTACTCATTTCACTATTACTAAGAGTTTTATAAGTATGGTCACAAGCTTTTTTTTTGTGACAAGCTTCACAAGACGATTGCTTATTTTTTGTGACAAGCTTATATATTTTCAAAATTCCTTACGCTCATTTGTCAAATTGCATTTAATCTTGTCGAAATAAATGGGCCTATCGCGAATTAATAGTTTCTTAGACTGGCTGCGATATTTAGAATATAATGAATAATGACGAAAATAATGAGATTTCTTCCAGTTGGAGTGAAATTTTTTCTTTAATTTTAGACTTATCCTGAGGTCAGGAGAAAACCAAGGAGGGAAATAGCTACCCTTAGACTAAAAATGGGATATTTTTTTTATGTAAACTCAGTTTAATTTGATCAGTAAATAATTTAACACAGTTATTAGGATCAGAAGTTGCATTCAAAGATTGCCAGTCAGAATCTATTAAATCAAAATAAAGAGATTTATAATCTCCCGCATAAAAATTTAAACTAAAACTGTTAGATAATTAAGTTTTAAAAAATCTTTTCAAAATAAAAGATTAATGAAGGTGTTAAAAATTTTCACTTTCATTAACTTAGATTCTTTATAAATTTCAAATATTTACATATTGGAGAAATTCCAATATTTTTGATAAATTGCTTTTAAAAGTTAGGATTTTATGAATTTAGTAGATTTCTGAAGTAAATTAATTAATTCTTAGATTAATAATGACTTTAAATTGGAATAGATTGGAACTCTTTTTAATAACTTTAGGAATCGTCCATGTTAATTCATTTTAATATAATTTTATTTAAATATAAATAAATGTTTATATACATGAGAAGTATTGATATTATTAATTTAATACAGCTTTTCCTCGACGTATGTATCTCTTTGGGAGCGTTTGTAAAAAACGAAAATTTATTGACGAGATTCTCCGCTAGAAAGTTAAAGGCTATCAACTTTATTTATTTGCGTATAAAAATTAAGTGAAATATCATTATTTTTTTTACAGAATATAAACATCACTTTCCGCAACTCTTAAACGGACAATGTAATCGATTAAGTTGCCGAATGTGCTATTTTTCTTATTAGAACTTACCATTTCCCATCTTATTTTTCTTTCAACTTTAAAAAAAAAGGGAAAATATTTTTTTTGTATTCTTTGGCTGTATGAATCTCTAAGAAAGAAGAAGGTGGATGGGAATAATTCTAAAAGATTCCCTTTTTACGAGTCCAAAGAGAAAGTCCTGATTGGCCCTGGCAGAATGCCATCGTGCTTTGCCGTTTTCAGATAACAAGATGACAGTAGAACTTCAAACCCCCACCATTTTCCCTTCTCTTCTGCTTTCAAGCCCTCCTATCATATAAAGGGGTAACGGAGATGATAGTACACCCCCTCCATTCTTTTTCCTTCATCTCTTTCCCAAGGTCGACGATTTTTCACGGCGAAAAGTTGACGTAATGCGCATGTCATGAATTACAAGATTCATCAGAAAAGCAAAACATTTCCAAAAACTCCGAAATGCGTCTCATCGATTGCAGCGAATGTATAAGTAATAAGTAAACACGGTGAATAATTTTCTCTAACATCCAACACGAGAGCTTGAAGAGACAGAGAGAGAGAGTGAAAGAAAAACAAACAAACAAAAACAGCAAATAAAGAGTGACGGCGCTATTTTTATCAAATTAAATCACGCGAAAGAGAACATTAAAAAGTGCAAATAACTATAATCCAAGGACTTCGATTTTATTTTCTTTTCGGCGATGATGAGAAATTTCGTTATCTGTCTTTAAACATTATGAATTGGGGGAGCGTATCACAGTACATTATTGATTGAAATCAATATGTCGAGGTCACATTCATCTCTCGTGCCGCACTGTGATTATTAATAAAACACGGGCAAAGTTTGCGATCCCTCCGAGCAAACCGCGTTGATGGAATTCATAAGATGGTCATAAATTATAGACAAGGGAGTGAAAAATTGATGCGCCCTGCTAAAACTGAAGATCTTGTGCTGGCTCCTTTTTTATAATTTTGAGGGATAGGGAGAATATTAATTTTGAGTTTGATGAAGGAGTAATAATCTCTCCTGTTCTCTGCAATCTCATTTATAATAGACTAACTAAATAGTACTAGTGGGTATATGAATGATGATATAGGTTAAAAATTAACTCATAAAATTTCCTAATAGCTAAGAGTTTCCTTCCCTTTTTTATAATTACGAGTAGATATGTATAAACAGCTGGCAACAAATATTATGAAGAGATTTTGACACAAAAGAACTGTATATATACAATATCTACAGGCAAAGTTCAAACCTTCCACTGCCTTTACTCACACATTTTTGGTTCGGATCTAGTCAATCCTGAACAATAGTGCGCATGCGTCAGACGTTGATAAGGAATCTGATAACTAGATTTCTGACTTTAGGGCAAAAGAGTGAGTTCCATTTCATTTGTTGGTTATCTGTATTGTTCAACAAAGATAGAAATCTAGCAACTTGTGGAATCTGGACTGATGCAGAAACACAGGGTGGGCTTAAGTTTTCGATATCATAATTAACGTTCATAACGTTATAAATAGAAAAGCAATCTCTATACGGTTTGGAACAGTGAAAACAGACTCTCTTTTTAACGACCAGCCTACTCGATAAGAGCTCCTTTTGTGCCCCGTAAAATATCTAGGCGGTACTCAGCCTCATTTATTTTATTGCAATATACCTTATCCTTAATATGCATGCCCCCCAAGGTAAAATTCTGTCTGTTGATCGTGACGGCCAAGAGATCGGGAAATGATGATCGAGAGTGTCCCGAACGAGAAGTCCTCAATAGAGTGGTGCGCCGTCGTGTTGAAAAACCACACTTGGTTGATGTTCTTCCATTACTGATAATGCGTTATTTCCAGCTTATCCAGATAATTTGTGCGATTCACTGTTTTTCCAGCGAAGAAAAACGTTCCTTATCACCTACGTTCGCGATAGTGCGCATCACACGTTCACTTTTTCGCTGCCCCGCTAATGTTTGGGCGTAACACGTAAATTTTCCGATCCCCATATCCTATATTTGTGTCTATTAATTTTTCCAGACACATAGAATGTTGTCTCATCGCTAAAAACAATCTTGTAAAGAAAAGCATTTTCATTGTCGATTCTGTCAAGCATTCCTACTGCAAGCGCAAAACATCGAGGCTTGTCATACTTTTCTTGTTCATGAATGATGCGAATTTTATAGGGGCACCGCTTCAAACGTGTATGCAAAACCTTACGTATAGGTTGGTGTTGCAAGTGAACGCTTCTGTAAATTTTGCAACCCTTTCATTCGACGTCGATGGTCTTTCCGCGCCCTTTTGGTTTGAACCGGCGCGGAAAGACCTTCTGTTACTTGAAATTGTTTGAACCGGCGATTTAATGATCAGGTGACTTTTCCCATATTCCAAATGGTAATGTCATTGAATTTTAATCGGAGATTTTTCTATAACTATAGCGTACACATTGTTTTCCTCTCGAAAGTCGTCATTTTCATTAGATGCAATACCGTATTGTAGCTGGGATCAGTATATTAATCGAAGCAGCTAAAAACTTTGAGAGTTTCTTTTTACACTGTTGCAAACCGCGTAGAGACAGCTTTTGTAGTTATAACATTATGAAGGTTTTTTATGATACAAATAATTTATGCCCACAAATAATTTATTAGTTTTATTAATTGAAAATTATAGTATTTCTATAGACAAAAGTGGAGCATTATCTTTTTTTGGGTGAGGGGAGGAGGTATGTCGATCTTTATCATTTGCACGTTTCAACTCAGTGGAAAAAATACAAATATCTGTCGCCGTAGCAAGAATCTATATACAGGGTGTCTCACCTAAAGTGAACCAACAGCCAACTTCTAAATTACAAATCTGACAGATTATTTTTAATGGAAGAATTATTGTAGTTTTATGTGAGGGTTTTTTTTGTGTATTCCATTTCAAAAAACCTGACCATTTTCGAATATGGAAGTCAACTTTGAAATGTGCAATGGAAACCTCTATCATTAATGGAATTTTCAGATTTTACACAATATTTGAGAAATGTTTTATTCTGGATATTTTTTCAAATGGTTCAACTGTTTAGGAGATATAAATAGTGAAAGTATGGTGTGTTTGGATTTAAACAGAAGGCAAAAAACGGAAATTGTTCCTAAACACAATGGATTACTGTTAAAATATTATGTTCAAATAAAAACATTGCTATCCATTTTATAATCGTCATGTTTGTCTCAATACGAGGCCAACGAGAGACAGGCCAGGGCACTCAAAAGTCACCTGACCATCGGGGTCCGGGCAACAATTCATCCTTCATTGTTTCCATCTTGGATTTTAACACTCAGCATTTGCCGGCTCGGTGGCCGAGAGCGTTGAGGCGCAGGTCTTGCCGCTCTCGTAACCAGCGAGTTGCGGGTTCGAATCTCGCCAAGGGCATGGGTGTGTGTATTTGTCTATTTTCATCATCATCCTTTCATCCCATACGGCTAGTCTCCTGGCAGAGGGAGATGCGAGCTGGAAATCCAAAATCAAAACACTCAGCATTTTTTCGTTTGTTGGCAACAATGAAGGATGGATTGTTGCCCGGACCCTGATGGTCAGGTGACTTTTGAGTGCCCTGGCCTGTCTCTCGTTGGCCTCGGACTCAACAATGGTGACATCAACATAGAATTCTAAAAATGATTTGGTAATAAATATAAAAAATATTAATAACGTTCAATAAGAACTGTAATGCAAGGCTAATTTTGTGCAACAATAGACCGGTCGTTTTTTTTATCATTTACTCCATGTTTTTCCAGAGGTTATGTAAATGAAGAAGGTGTAAAAATGGATGGGTCCAGGGAAGTGGATATTAACCTTCCTCTTCGACTACCGTGGACCACCGGGTTACAGTGCTTGGCTATAACTTCTCTTTTGTACGTGCTATAGACAAAACCCATTGGACAGGAGTTACCGAAAAGTGTCTTTCGTGCCTTGACAGGAACTTCCTCTTTCAAACCCCGATGTTTGTCAAGTTCCATTATATATAAACAATCAACGATGATTTAATGAGGATTCCATTCCACTTCTGCGAATTATAAAACAAAATGGGATTTGTAACGATACATAGAATTCCTGTTGTCCGGGCTTCTCTTAGAATTGGTAGTTATTAGAACTAAATATTTTCTTGAAAACTTTTAAAAATGAGCAGTTTCTGGAGATAATGGACAGTTAGCAGACTATTGAGAAACAATGGAAAGGCGGCCGAGGAAACACTTCTTTAGCTCGGCGCTGTATCGATTTCGCCACCACACTGAGCAAGTGGTGAGTGACTCAGTGGTCATCGAAGTTCCCAGGCGGCCGTCGACGTTCCAAGCGTGTCAACAGAAAAAACGGCGACTTCTAGACCATACCAAGTAATGAATGCCCAAATGTCAGATTGCTTCATTTTCATTCTATTTTCTCCCACTTTCCAAACCACATACATTATTCTACACAGTTTTTCTCTAGCACTACGTAAAACTCACTCAGCATTCCAACACGAGCAAAGCCGGGTAGAACTGCTAGAGGGCCAAAATTGGCCTTAAATTTTTACTGTAAGCTTTTAATGTGTTCATTTTTACTGTATATTCACATTAAGAAATTGCAATATCTCACCAAAGAGAGCCCGTGGAACGCTGGGAATATCAGCTAGTCGAACATGAAACTTAAAACACACTTTGGCAGCAAAATTCTACGCCCCAGCATTCTATCTTTCGAAGTCTCTTCTTGATTGTTCTTATAAGACAAGAACGTGTGGTTCGTGTTCGTCTTTATGCTTTAGATCAAGCGAATCATGTATGATGCCTGAATGGAGGTGAATTTTAACGTGTTCAAATCCAGTTGTCAGCCATCGTAAGTTGTGGGGTCGTTTCAGCTGCATTCACAACGAGTACAAATAACATCAGCCTTAAATGACGAGGCTAGTGTTTATACAAACACGGCACTCACCAAATTTCCACCCGTGTGAAGGGCACAATCCGTTTGATTACCTTTGATAACTGCAGTAAGCGCAGGGCAACCTAACTTTTAAACTTTTATTTTGTAGAGGATAATTGCATCATGTAGTCAGTCCGTCATTAGGAAAGATAAAAAAAAATTAACGTGCAACTTTGTTTATAATAAACTGTGTGTTTTCAGTGTAAGCAATGTTTTATCGCATCTTCTTTGTCGGCGAAATATTTCAAAATGGTATACATTTACTATTGAAAGAAATATGTCAAAAGGTGAAAATTTTAGGTTAGATTTACATACTTCTAAATCAAAGCAATCGCTTTATATTCCATGAAAAGATCAAAATTAGATATTATTCAATAGTTTATACAAAAAAAGAATAAATTTAAGTAGTTTCTGGTTTGCAGGGTGCATTATGAAAGTAATGCGCATAATTTTATTGTGACGCGACTATCCATCGCAGCGTGCTCGGACTGGTCGAATAATGTGGTGGGGGGTCTGACCCAGCGATGCCAGAGCTGGGTTTTTTCCACCCAGATCTAGGTTTTTTTTTTCTATCCCAGCGACATCTGCTGAGAAAATAAAAACCCAGAAAAAGCCTAGATGAAAAAAAAACCCAGAAAAAGCCTAGATGAAAAAAAAACCCAAGAAAAAACCCAGAAAAAACCCAGGATGGAGAAAATAAACCCAGAAATAAATCCAAGTTCGGAAAGTCACTTTAGAAGAATAAATTTGTATATAAACACCCCGTATTTAAATGTAACAAGTTAAGAGGAAAAAGGTTTTATCAAACTAAGCTTTTATAATGTTTTATTTAGTGGCAACAATACAGCTTAATTTTGCAACAATAAACAATAGATACATTTACCTCTCGCCATAACGAAATGTCCAATTGTTACAACAATCAATTCGTAGTAATGAGTTAGTACCATTAGAACACGAACCAATGAACCGATTTGAAAATTTTTTTCTTTATCATAAATTGTCATCGATTCTGCATAAGTGTGTCAAATTGCAGCTCCCTAGCTTGTCGGAAAGTTGGTTTAATATTGATTACAAGATTTGACCTAAACA
>JAHWFO010117521.1:1168343-1262103 GCA_023313115.1 Rhysida immarginata
TGTCGGAAAGTTGGTTTAATATTGATTACAAGATTTGACCTAAACAACTAACACAGCAAAGTTAATAAAAGCTTATAAAAAGCTTATAAAAAGATGAAATATGTTAAATGTAAACATCTAAATGTTGGTTATGGTAAATGAAATAATTAGAATTAAATCTATTGAACGAATAAACTAAAATATATCAAACCAGAAAATAAATGAAACGCTTTTAAAAAACTTTGTATACATGAACAAAAAATTAATAATTTTAAAATTAATTTTATTCATGAAGTAAAAGCCACACTGCCTTTATAAAAAAGGCTGCGCTCTCTGCTGACCTTGAGGTCATTCTCTTGAAGTTTTCACATTTGTATTACATTTGTATAAGAAACAAGTTTCTTTATTCTTTTTTAAAACTGTTTTATTTCGGTTTGAGGTTCTCCCCCTCCCCTTCCTCTAATGCAATATTCAGAGTTTTGTCTGAAGAGGTCGCTGAGATAGCAGATGATGAAAACAAGCCCAGATTTGGGTGGAAAAACTTATTTCCGGTAATACTTCCGCTGGCAACGCTGGTCTGCCCTTCCAAACGCGCCCGGTCTCAGTTCGCTCCGAGCAGTAGGAGCGGTAGGACGTGTCTTCGCACGAAGTCTGTTTTTCGATTGTGTCACGGCACGATGGAGCGTTCGCTGGAACAGCGGTACGCGTTCGAGTTTTGTGTGCGGCTTGGGATCGCGCGCGTCAGGCCTGACATCAAAGACGTCTTCAAGCTCCACCACGACAATGCCCCCAGCCACACGGCCTTCATCGTCACCAACTTCCTGATCCGGAGCAAGACCCCCGTTGTGCCCCAGCCTCCTTACAGCCCTGACTTGGCTCCGTGTGACTTTTTTTTGTTCCCTCGACTGAAGAGAGAGCTGAAGGGAAAGCACTGGGAGTCGGTGGAGAACATCCAAGCTCATGTTATAAGGTTCCTGAAAAACATTCCAGTCGAGGAATTCCAGGGTGCCTTCCAGGCGTGGCAGAATCGTCTCCGCAAGTGTATTGATGCAGAAGGAGACTATTTTGAAGAATTTTAACCATTTGTACCAAGCGGATCAATAAACCTCTTTTTCCCAGAAAATGCGGATTACTTTCATAATGCACCCTGTAAATAGTTGTTTCATTTTTGTAAACAAACAAGTGCATTTTCTGAATATGCAGATGTCGTATTGCCTTTTAACTAGTACCACACTCTCTCAAATTCTTTTTTGTCTACGTGAGACAAAAAAAATTTGTATCATTCATTGTCATCATCGTTGGCAACAGGTTGTATTAATACTAAATAGTGTGCATGTATAAGTTGTATGTTTGCAATTTAAATATTAACATAAAGTAACATTGTTTAACGAAATACTTGTATTTAAAAATTTGTAAAAATGTTCAAAAAATGTTAATACAAATGTAAATATATTTGTCGAGCTATACAAATGTAGTCATCGTTGCAGGGAAGTGACGTAGAATAGCGATCATCATGTAATCAATCCTGTTATTTTCCTACTAGTTGTTACCCGCGGCTTCGCCCGCCAACGCCGTCTGTTGAGGGGAATTATAAAGCAAAAGCAGATAATTTTAAATGAAAACCCCAGCGAGTGGGGGGGGGGGGCGGAGGGGGCTGATTTTTGGCGATAGAGCAGGTCCTTTATTGATAAGCCTGCCCTAAAAATTTCAAGTCGCTAGCTCAAACCGTCTAGGAGGAGATAGAATTACAGATAAATAAACAAATACACGCAAGAGTTTTAGTATATAGATTGTTTAATTCTAGGTAAATTAGAACTGCTTTAAGATGTTATAGGGATATGAAATGAATGTGCGATGAAAGGCTGATTACCTTTTTTATGATGTTCATATGAATAGGAAAATGGGAGAGCAAGGCCAAAGAATGTATGTCAATATTAAGTAAAGGAATACTTGAGGCTTTATGGTCTTCAAAAAGATTGAATAAAAGCAATTAAGAAAAAAAATAGCAGTGGACAAAGCAAAGACTGTATATAGAGAAAAGGAGTATGGTGTCGTTTGATTGAGGTGATTTAAGTTTACTTCTAAATGCTGCCTGCTTTCCCAGAAGGATTAGACGATGATGGTGTTTTTGTGCTCTTAATCAATATTTCATGAGTAAACGCTTAAGTTTTTATCATTTCATGTTTAATGCTCAAGATCTTGGTTGGGGATCAAAGAAAAAATTCATTATAAGGGTGTACGTTGTATAGAGAGGTTCGACTGTATATTAGATCAGTAAACGTAATTATTGTGTATCGCTGCCCTTCCCCCTCCCTCAGCATGTTTGTTGTTTCTCTTTCCTCATCAACCAGTCAACTCTGCAATGTATGTACTTCATTAACATTTATCAGTTCAAATACTCTAAATTATTAAGTAGCGGAAGAATGGAGCTACTTTTTCTTTTCACAATGTCCGTCTGTCTGTCTGACCGTCCGTCCCCTTCATAATTTCCGCATGGAGGGGAAATTTGGCATATAGCTTACTATGGGCATGTGCACCTTCACTATTTAGTTTGATTTTGATTGGCTCACTGGGATCGGAGTTTCGGGGGCGGGAATTAGAGGGACCAAAAGGTATACGCGTATTTATGCATATAAAGGAGTGAAATTCGGTATGCAGATTCCTCTTAGCAAGATCAACATCACTGTAAAGTTTGGGCCAAATTATCCCAATAGGGTCGGAATTGTGGGGGTAGCAATCACTTGGTCTTTAGAACTATATGGTAACATATAGGGTGTGATATATCATTCGATCGAAAATGATGAGAATGGAAAGAAGATGGGGTTCTTTTATATTTTCTAAATACAAGGTTCGAGAAAATAAATCTTTGATTAAAAAAAATGGGGGATTAAAAAGTGCAGATGAAGGAATAAAAAATAGATGAACTCAGGGCTTCCGCTACTTTCCTATACCTTCCTCGGGAGGCTAAATTTCTTGTTATGCTTACAAGGGACAAACACGTAGTTGCGCGAGCACTTTTTTTGCGCGCAAGCATACCCTGGTATAGCATTGCTTTCAGGCGAAGTGTATTCCTGCGTATTGTTGAGTAGTGAAGAAAGAAGTTGAGAGTGTGACTACTCCACGTCCTGATTCACTCCTGTAATGTTAATGAAATGAACTGTGATCAAGCGGCTCGATAAACGAAAAATAAGGCTTTCTTTTATTATTGAATAATCATAGCCATAACATTAATTTAAGTAAATTCACATTTGAGATCAATAATACATTTACACACCGCTTTAACACTGTAGTCTTTGTATTGCTATATGTACTCAAATTTTTTCGTTTTCTCGTTATTTTGAAAGAAACAAAATTTAGCTTTTTCTTATTTTGCAAGATCAGTAGTAGCTTTAAATAAGTAACATATTTCAATTTGGTGGGAATCTGTGAGTTACATGTTCGTGTAGTTCCCTTGTTAGAATTAACTTTTAAGCTTTTTTTCTGCTTAGAAGATGATAATTAATGTTATATAATCTTTAATAGAAAATTCTGTTTCAACATTATTATCCAAATATCTGGTAGGATATCATTTGGTTAATAGAAATCGGCTGTTAATGCCATGGAAAATGTAATTTAGTGTAAGCAGGAAGACTTAACAGGGCTACAGTTTCCGTATTACCCAAAAAATATGTGGGACATAGGCTACTAGAACGAACTGTTGATTCCTTCTAAGTCCTGGCTCTTAACCTAAAAATTGTTTTAGAGACAACGGTTTGTAATATTATGCAATATGAGAAGTTGATAGGAGTTCTAGCAAATCATGACTATTAATTTGCGATATACAGTATTATAGATTAAATAACTCTGTTTCGTGCTGGGAAACCTAGCTCCTTTAAGAAAATAAATATTTATGATTTATCGTACATGCAGTCATTTTCTTTTTACTTTAATCTTCTATGTTTATTTTTTTAATAGCTTAGTAAAGGTTTTCAATTCCTTCTTAATTATGCATGCTTTAGAATCGGAGAAGTTTGGCAAACGCAATGGCCGTATACTAATGTTCTCGAAACATCTCGTTTATTCAATTTTTTAGGCATTAAAGGGGAAATTGTTTTCCCAATGTTAATTATTAATGGAACTAGCCCATTAAATGGATTAACCTCAAATTATTTTATCATTAGTATAACACAAAAGTTGAGCTTTGAAAGTATAGTTATTATATTTACTTATACTAACTGTATTATAAATAGCAATTAAAACAAAAGTTTTAAGTGTTAGGTTAATTTAATGTATTAAATGCAGTTTTTAATGATATCTATATCGAAGTGAATGCATATTTTAGTCCCTTTAAATTTTGTTTACGAAGATATAGGAATAAAAAAATAAATAAACTATATGTACAGTAATTTGAATGAAAGTATATAAAATATTCAAACGGCAGAAGAAGTGTATGAAGAAGAAAAAATTATATTCACAAACTGAAGTTTTCTAATACAATTATTATTAATGTAGAATAAAATTGTATTTTAAACTTGTTTTTTGATATTTGGAGTTTAGTCTTTCATCTTAAAGAAGTTCAAAAAATATTACTTTAATTAGACACTTTGACGTGCTGCGGTAATTGTCTCTAACAATTAAATAAATGTTAATAAGTGCTAAATGTTGCTAGGCCTAACGTTATCAAAAGCTAATTCCTATCAAATTGCTGTTAGAGCTAATGTTATCTAAAGCTAATAATTTTTAGATATTCTGCGACCTGAATTCGAACCAGGAACCTCGACTGTAATGGTCGACGCCTCTATCAGTTGGGCTATGCTGTCACAAGGTGTCTTAAAGACAACCAAGTTGTCAAGGTTGAAAGCCCAATGGGAGGCGGGAACCTGGCTCACAGATCGAGAATTTCTCCTATCCAACCTAACTCCCCTAGAAGTTTGTACAATGAATTCTGAAACACCCTGTATATAAAGAAGGATGTTTATTTGTGGGTTTGTTTGTTTTTTATACAAATCTACTGTTTTATTCCGATGTTGATGAAATTTTGGATACTTGACCTTCAAAGCATGAGGAAGGTCACTGTCTACCTCAAATTTCGAATAAATAATAATTAATGATAAAAAATCGATATTCATGGTTATGGCAAGGCATTAATGAGAAATATCTCATGACCAACAATGCAAGGCAAAGTTTGCGCAATATAGATAAGTTTCAATTTGTAACAATGCAGAGAATTCCTGTAATTCAGGCTTTTCTTAGAAAAGAGAGTTCTTAGTACTTAACAATTTCTTGAAAATCTTTAAAAATCATCAGTAACTGGAGATAATGGAGAGTTAACAGACTATTGAGAAAGAGTGGAAAGACGACAGAGGAAGAACTCTTTTAGCTCTGTGCTGTATTGAGCAAATGGTAAGCAATGTTTGGTTTGGTTTGTTTGGTATTAACGCCCTTTTCAACTGCCATGGTCATTTCAGGACTGCGTTATAGGGGGCGCAAATTTTGCCTCGCAAGGGTTCTTTAACGTGCAGCCAGCAAACGACTACACGGGACCAACGAGTTTACTTCCCTTCCGAAGGAAGTGCGTGATCTCAGGATTTTCCCCCTGAAAAAATCCTCGTCGTCCTCGGCCGGGGTCGAACCCGCGTCCTCGGGCATCAGAGGCGATCACGCAACCCCTGAGCCACCGAGGCCGATTAATGGTAAGCAATGAAATAGTAAAATCAGCGACCGCTAGACTACACAAAGTGAAGACTGGCCAAGTTTTGCTTCAAGACATCGAGAGAAGAGTGGGAACTCTAACATCATCAAGTGTACATCTAAAGTAAGATTACGTGAGTAAGAAATTAGTTAGACTAGCAGTGGCATCCTTAAAGAGGTCCATTCATTGTGAGCCTTTAAAAATTTTTTTTTGGAATTTTCATTAAGAATTTTTACTGTATTAATTCTAAGCGTTTTCATGTGTTTATTTTTAAGATATTGCAAAATTTAGTCCAAAAAAAGTCCGAGCCACGCTGGGGTTATCACCTAGCTTATTTGGTAGCACATCAGATCTAAACATTTCATAAAAATACATTTTGACTATATTCTGTGGGAATGTGTATATTTTGGAAACTGAGATGCTGATAATGCGATGATTGAACGTTCGTTTCCAAGAATTATTAATAATGTGCATAAAACGGGGGATGGCCATTATTAATAATTAATAAAGCGTTTTAAAGGTGTGATAAAACGGGGGAGGCCATGGCTTGGTGAGCTTTCACTGAACCACAACTTCAGTGAAGTTAAGCAACATCAGGCACGGCTAGTCACTGGATGGGCGACTGATCAGTGCCACGGGACCCCCCCCCCCCCCCGGCTGCTGTGACCATCATACAGCAGTCGTTAATCCAGGTCCATCCAGAGAGCCAAATCGTCGGCCTCAGGCCATACAGGCTCTGGATGGACGTATTGGATTACAATGAATTCTAAAAAAAAAATGATGATGCAGTGACAGGACATTAACAAGGCAGCGTCTATTGATGAGGCAAAAGAGTCACGCATGTCTCCCTTGAGTTCCCTATCAAACATCCAGACGACTGGCAAAAAATTTATTTGTCTGGAAAGGAAAGAGAAAGAACGAATATTGGTCATAGAAACTTTGCAACTAAAACAGAAGAAGCTATACGGGCATTTGAAACATCTGAACAACGGGAGTTACAAATAGAGCAAGAGGGTGACTACAGAGTGAAGGGCAAGAAAAACTTGAATCTAAAGTGTCTGGTGATGCTCCGCAATGGTGAGGCAAGTCAAGAAGAGTTTAGATAAAGTCCCGGTATATCACCTAGAATTCCTGTTTTTCGTATTTTTCTTAGAATGGATAGTCCCTTTTCCCTGTGTTGTATTGAGTTATTATTTAACCAATTGGGAGTTACAAGAATAGCAAGAAACCACTAATCCACATCAAAATTTTATTCGAACGAATGCGCATTTCGGCAGCCAAGCTGCCTTCGTATACAAGGAATTGATCTGTACAGAAAAGCCCAATTGGTCAGTCCAATCCAGGTTCGTGGTTTGTGGCTCCTGTATTCATTCTGTTGGTCAGTTTGGGAAGATAAAGAAGTTTTGCCACTTCATTCAGTTGTTTCATGTCCAAAGGGCCTGCGTCACTGTTCAGTAACCTGGCAGGGTCTTCGCTGGTGATAGCATGTGACTCCAATAAGTTTAATAGCCTCGGGTCACTTGTGCTGTATATGATTTCAAACTCTTCTGCTCTGTAGTCATGTTTCCGGTCTCGAACGTGGTCCGCGAACTTCGAAACAGCAAATTTGCCTTTCCTGATGCTTGCCAAATGTTCGTCTATCCTCGTTTTTATTGCTCTTTTCGATTGCCCGTAATAGACCGCATCACATTTGGAACAAGGTAGTTTGTAGATTCCTGGCTTCTCTTCCTGAGGGATAGTATTCTTTGGGTTCATCTGATCCATTGGATTTTTTCTGACCAATTGGACTGACCAATTGGGCTTTATCTACTATTTTGTAATTGGATTGTATTGACTTTTTGTGTAATTGGATTGTATTTACTTTTGTCTCACTATAAATATGACTCTGTAATTTTTCTGCTTTATCTGAACAGAATTTTCTGTACAAATCAATTCCTTGTATACGCTGACGAAGCAGCTTGGCTGCCGAAATGCGCATTCGTTCGAATAAAATTTTGATGTGGATTAGTGGTTTCTTGCTATTCTTGTCGTTCCGTGTCCACAGTGTCTGGCTCCGTTTCTTCTTGCAATTGGGAGTTATAATTTAATTTTTTGAGATTGTTCTCTTTACCTACAAGTGTAATTATCCCGGGCAATGCCGGGTACCTCTGCTAGTCTTATATATAAAAATGACTTGGGATTTGTTTGTTTGTTTGTTTGACAATGCTCTGTTACGTACAATATGCCACGGACCAAAAATCTGCCACGTGCCAACAATATACCTCGCGCCAACAATATGCCGACGGATAAACAAAACCAGTCTGTTCTAAATATAAAAAAAGTTTCGGGTTTGTTTGTTTTTTGTTTTGTTTCTTTTGTGCAAAAAAATCGGCTGGCTGTATTTCTATATTGCGTCAACAATGGTTGATGCTCGCGGAAATCTCCATTCACTCAATCAAAACGCAATCGTTTCATCATATCTATACAAATTTAATTAAAATAAAATAAAAAAATAAAAACAGATTAATTAAATGATAAAGAAATAAAATAAAATAAATTAAATAAAGCCAATAATTAATTAAATAAATACGCAAATAAACTTGATTAAATGAATAAAGTAAAATTATTAAGTGCACAAATTAATAAAAAAAAATCAGTAAAATAACAATTAAATTTAATCATTACTTTCAAGATATTGTTGTTGTGAAATAGAATCTATTTAATTCTATTTAAAATTAAATAGATTAATTTTTATTTATTAAAAATTAAAGATAGACAAAGGTGTTGCAGCGCGCTATATTTAAGTACACTAAACGTTGTTATGCTTAAAAAAACAAACGCCAGCAAATATTTCTATGGGAAATGCTTTATTAACCAGCGTCGTCTGCTATTCTTCTTGTGAATCGAAGCGCCGCCCTGACAAGGGAACCCTGATTATTCACTGGCAAGGGAACCCCACATAGGGAAGCGATAGCCTTTTTTTTGCGCGCAAGCACACCGCGGAAGCGATAGCGTTGCGCGGCAATGAAGCGCCCCCGCCCGGAAGTTGCGCAGAGTTCAAAAAACATGGCGAAAAGGGGAAGCAAACTTGTTGGCGGCGATCGCCAAAGAATTGCAGTTATTAAGCATAAAACCTTAATTTTGCTGTACAATTATTCGTCTCGAAATAATTTATAAGATGAGGTAGGCATCCATGAATACTATTTTTATTTAAAATTTTAAAGCACCGCGATACATACCCCCTCACCAACGCAACGTATTACTCGACGTTGCACATGAAGCCAGCCCCGTGTTTGATTACCGAATTATTTAATAAAATGAAATAATAAATTAAGGAAATGGTTATTAATTACTCTACACATTTTTTACTTGAAGGAAATTAGCTAATTGTAATAAACTATTTTTAAAAACTCAGTTTGTTTAGAAATTTGAGAAGCCATTCAATTGCCGTCTGCTGCTGTCTATTTCATCTGAAGTGAATTCGTGCTTATTGCTGTGAGTAGTGGAAGAAAGAAGTTCCGTTAAGCGCATTAATACACCGCTTTAACAATGGAGTCCTTGTATGAATATGTGTGCTCAAATTTTTTCGTTTTCGTGGTTTATTTTGGAAAAAACAAAAATCCGCACTCTCTTATTTTGCAAGCATCTATTGTAGCTTCAATTGAGTAACATATTTCAATTTGATGGAAATCTGTGACATACATGTTCAAAGGATTCCCTTGTGAGTTTCATATCTGGTATACAAAGTGATTCTGAAAAAGTGTGTATAACTGTAAGCAGTGACAAAGGTGACCAGAATGAACATTTTCTTTTAATACAATGTGGGATCGCAAGTACATTGTTCAGGAGCTATCACGTTTTATGTTGATTGCTTGAATTATCACGTTCCTGCGGACAATTCTACTGTTTATTGCACCTGACCTCAACCCACTTGATTTCTTTGTATGGTGCCATCTTCAGAGCCTAGTGTATGAAACACCTGTGGACAGCGGATGATCTTGTAGCACGAATTGCTGTTGCTGCTGGTGCCATTCAAGATACTCCAGACATGTTTCACCGGGTGCAAGAATCCTTACATCGGCGGTGTCAGCTATGTCGTACCACTGGTGGCCATCACTTCGAACATTTGCTTTGAACTGGCGTCGTTATTGTTCGTAATGTTTACAGCTTTTGTTGCCTCTTTTGGAGAGAAAGCGAGACCACTTCCTTTTGTAGGGACACAAGTAGGGAGCCGTTTCAGTTTTCTATTGCATTTTTTTAGGGAAATTCGCGTCAGAGGTAAAACTGCCCTTTGCCAACACTTCCTACCTACAGGAGTTGTCTCTGCAGAGTGCTGCATGGTTGTCTGCTTTTCAAAAACAACCCTTTACAGCGCTACTTCGAACCTTAGAAACAAAGTAAAAATGCCCAAAGTCAAGAAATCCCACCAGTGCAAGACGTCAGGCTAGGACGAGATTCTTACGACGCAACCAGAGACAGAACTACAGTGTCCACTTGAAAAAAATTCTGTCATTGGGTTTTGGTCTGCATTTGGTTCCCAACCAAGCAGTGAGTATTCAAGCCAGAAAGGTCTACCTGTGGGTAAAGTGAATAAAATCTGTAAACATTGCGTTACAAAGAAATTGGACAAGTGTAACTAAATAATACTGAATCTCGGGAAATCCTAAAAATATACTAACTGAAACAGATCAGACATCAAAACATTACCAGCAGAACATTCGAAAATACAATGTACATTTTGCAATGACATCTTTTAGAGGTAAAGAAGTTAAAGAAGTTACTATATGCCATCGTATAAAGTACATAGAAAAATTTATCATTTGATTGGCAGTTTGCTACCTCCACCATGAACAAAGGCTCAATTTCTTCGAATATATTTTACCTCTGAAGAAGATCAAATAATATTATGGCATTGTTTAAGACCATCCCTTCAAAAAGAAATTTTGCAATCTTTACAGCAAATTCTTCATGAAAGTAATAGCTATGTACGAAGTTTCACAACGGCCATAGAACAAATGCCTCCTACAAATTCCAATTGTAATTAATGCCTCCAACAACCAGCGAAGTTGCGGTATCGATGGTTATGAAGATTATGGTTCCACGGATTTAGTGCTGCGATCATGCGACAATAGTCTTCGACGAATATATGAACTTTATCGTTCTTATGATCCGTAGCAGTATCCTCTAATATTGATAGGTGAAGATAGTTACAACATTAACATCCCACAAATATGTCATGTGTCAACCATTGACCAGCTTATAGACATTGTTTATCCGAATTTTGAAAATTTGCTACAAAAAGACACTAATTAGCTTGGCAAGCGCTCCATCTTAACTGCAAGAAACAACGCCGCGGAGGAAATAAATGAAGCAGTTTCTGAAAAAATAGCCACCGTATGTAAAACATTCCCGTCAATGGATACGATATTAAATCTAGATGAGACCATTCACTACCCAATAGAGTTTCTCAATGCTCTCAACCCTTCAGGTTTGCCTTCACATGTACTCAGGCTAAAAGTTGGTATTCCGATCATGTTGCTTCGCAATCTTGAAACACCACAGCTTTCCAATGGCACATGACTGTAAGTGAAGCGTTTAATGCACAACATAAAGTAATTGGTGAAATCGCATTAATACCAAGAATACCCATGATTCTTACTGATCTGCCTTTTAAGAGGCTATTGTTTCTGTCAAACTGTTTCGCCATTACGATTAACAAATCCGAAGCCAAACTTTTAATTTGATTGAGGTAGACCTCCGAAACGAGGTTTTTCGCACGGCCAGTTATATGTGCGACATAGCAACCAATCAGACAATACTGATTAAGGATGGAGATAATTAAAATCGTAATGTAGTTCCCCCTGAAGTTTTTGCTGATTAGTAAAGAGTCCATATAACACCATAATCTACAGAAGTATTATTTACATAACAAGGGTGATTTCACTTATATCATTTTGCCGTGAGCGAAGCTACGGGTATCTGCTAGTTAAATATAAACTGGAGATGACCTCCAAACATAATGAAATAATTTTTCTATCCAAAAAAATACGGACTTCTAGTAGAGGTGTCGAGGTTCCTGGTTCGAATCCAGGTCGCAGAATTTTTCCTTCCATTTTTCGATAGAAAAATTATTCCTTTATGTTTGGAGGTCATCTCCAGTTTATATTTAACTAGTCACAAAGCCTGTCCCTGCCAGGCAAAAAATATGTTTTAAAAAGTTTATACTATACATTACATATATATAAAATTAATAAAATTAAAAATAGTTTTCAATGGTTTAATACAATTTATTTTGTCTAATAAAGCTAAAGAATATGTACAAAAAGAAAACACTTAAACATAGTTCTGGACATTATTTTCACTATAATTCATAATACTTCTTTAAAAACAATATTTTTTGAAAAAACTGAATTGGAACCCTTTTTTAGCATACCGTTTTCCATCTACATGTTTCACCTTTACCTTTACATCATTTTTGTTTTTCACTCTTGAAAAGGCAACGTACAATTGCCCATGACCAAAAACTGGTTTTGGTAAATATATCCCCACCTTATCCAGGGTTTGACCTTGAGCTTTATTGACGGTATTACGAAGTATCCTACGACGTTTTTTGTCATAATTGACCCTAAAAATGTATCAAATCGACCTAAATTTTAGTGCTGATTGAACAAAATTCCAAAGCCACGCCCACCGCCCACAAACCGAAAATCAAAAATCTGGCTCCGTCCTGCACCAACGGAGCAAAAATACTTTAACTATGCCAAATTTCAGCTTTCTGCGATATCAGACGGCTTCAGAAAGCTCTGGAAAGAGAATTGGACATACATACATCCGGACATACAACGAAATTATATATATAGATAGATTATTTATCAAAAGCTAATTGCTATTAGACCTAATGTTACCAAAAGCTAATTGCTATTCGGCTTAATGTTTTTAATAGCTAATTACATGTGGACATAATGTTATTAACAGCTCTCAGCGGTTGCGTGATCGACTCTGATGCCCGAGTACGCGGGTTCGATCCCGGCCGAGGACGACGAGGATTTTTCAGGGGTAAATCCTGAGATCACGCACTTCCTTCGGAAGGGAAGTAAAGCCGTTGGTCCCGTGTAGTTGTTTGCCGGCTGCACGTTAAAGAACCCTTGCGAGGCAAAATTTGCGGCCCCTATAACGCCATCCTGAAATGACCATGGCAGTTGAAAAGGACGTTAATACCAAACAAACCAAACCAAACCTTATTAACAGCTAATTGCTATCAATAGCAAGCAGTTGTTAGGTCTATTGATAGCATAAACGAATTGTTATCAATAGCAAATTGTCGTTAGGCCTAATGTTATCAAGCGCTAATAGCTAATTACACTCAGTATCTAGTTGACGTTAAGCTTATTGCTCTCGTAACTAATTGTTAGGCTTATAGTGCTTAATAGTTAATTGTCGTCAATAGCAAATTGCTGTTAGGCCTATTATTATTAACAGCCAATTGTTGTTAGGCTTACTATCAATATCTAACTGCTTAGGCCTAACATCATCAATAGTTATTCTCTCTTAGAGATATTGTAGTCAATAGCTTATTGCTAGTAATTAACCAGTCGCTTCGTTTCAACAATAGATGATTAAGTAGGAGTATGTAACTCGTTTTACGGAACGCGTACTATTTAATGCAATGGGGGGAAAATTTATTCACTAGGAATTAAACTTATAGCTGATTCTGCTATTAAAATTATAGCCAATAACCTGATATTTTCATTAAATAAACAATAGAAAATTTTTTCAGGAAATAAAAAAAAACATGGTTTAAGTTGAATAAATATGGATAAATTGGTGTAGGCTTAAATAAACAGTTTATAAAATACCTACCATTTCAGTAAAAAAAAATTTAATTTGAAAAGTGGCGATTATGATATCGCTTCGCTCATTCTATTTACGATCTCGTAGAACAGATGCGATAAAAATTGCTCATCGATTTTATTAAAGGAGAAGAGTAGCTTTTTGAAATGGAGATGCACATGGATTTCATTTAATAAATTTAGAAAAATATTGAGACTTGTTTATTTTGATTTACTCAAGAAGTTTTTAAAATTTTTGGACTCTGCTGGCTATTCTAATTAGTTTCCCTTTCAGTATCTTTATGTATAAGGTACTTTAGGCTATAATTATAAAAAAAATATAAATAAAAGGCTAAAATTAATCTAGTTCAGAAACAATTTTCAAAAATAAAGAAAAATTATATTCAAATTACGCTGCAATTTTGAGTGAAGTGATACTCTTGATTATCCACATGTCAAAAAGGTAATTAGATTTAATGTCATTAATTTTAAAAATTCGTAGAAGAAATTTTAATCTAATAAAAAAATGATAGTCCACATTTAGATATAAATTTGATAGTATTTCATCTCAATGTATTTTTTTCTCACGTTTACAAATTAGAGGTAACGATAATAACATAAAAAATGAATTGTTTAAGAAATTTTTACATATGATCATAATATGTAATTTTTTAAAATAAAAAACTGATTGTATTAAATCTGAGCATTTATCTATGGCCAGTGGACCCATCTTATACGAATGAAGAAAATTCTGGTGAAATGAGCAAAATTCGATATTCGTTAAAAGTCTACAGGGTATAAAATGTTGCAGTTAGATTGATTTATACACGGACTGAATTTCGATGATTTTGCAAACTCTGACCTTTATTAATGAAGTGTATCAAAAGTAATGGATTTAATCGAATTTTCTATCCTTGCACCTGGTATACGTTACTCTATAAGGTTTATGTATTCCTAATCATGTCGTTCGATTTTGAAAGTTTAAACACAGCATTAAACAAAAGTAATTCTATAAGAAAATTTTTAAACAAGTATCTTTTTTATAGTAAAAATTTTATTAAAAATTTAAATATAAACTTACCGATATCTACGGAACTTGTGAACAGCAAGTAAAAACTGATCTCGAATATAAAAATTTTACTATGTATGTGTCTGTAATCGAAAATGGTTTTAAATTTAAATTTATTAAAATAACTTAATGCTGGACTTCAAATTTGTGTGACAATACTATCGTAGGGATTTTGTTAATTAATGTGTTAATTTGAGATATCAATTGAAATTTGAATGATTTTAACTTGTTTTTATTTCTGTCAGGTATTGGTTGACTATCTCTAAGTGATGGTCTTATTCTGTCAGATATTTTAAATTTTTTGGAAAAGTAATAAATTTTGGATGACAATGGTTTTGACAAAGTATATGCGATAACACTTAATAAAAGTTAGAGACAGACCATTTAAGAATAATGTTGCAATTGTCGTGTTGTCTTTTCTCATGGCTAACTTTAGGTGTCTGTTTTCAGGGCATTGAACAATTAGGCTTTTGGTTCCAGTTTCCGTTTCGTCCCGGCAGTAAGAATGACCTATTCGTAACTTTTTTTTTTTTGTCCATCCTTAATATCAAATGAAGCTTCATTAGCCTGTACGAGGGTCACTTAGAAAGTCATGGAATTTACAGTAGCAATATCTGTTAATCTATCGTGCTCTATACAATTTAATAGAGTACACGGAGCTACAGGTTCGCAGATCAAACAGTTATCGGAAAAACATTCTTCAATACATTCAAGGACGGAAGAGGAAGGGATGCGCGAAAGCCACTTGGTTTTCAACTATTGTCAAGTATTGATGTCAGTCTGCTAGAATGAAGTGCATACGCAAAAATAGCAGTGCTTCGCGGTCAAAACGCGAAGGAATGTCAAGCACAACTCGTAGAAGCTATTGGAGATCGCGCTCTTCCATACAGAACTGGGTAGCAGCTTTCCAACGTGAACGGGCAGCAAATATCGGCATGCCTCGTACAGGTGCCCTACTACTGTTTGTACCGATGTTGCTCGTGCCATGATCACACAAAGCTTAGAGAACGACAGACGATGGTCTCTACAGGAGTTGGCAACAAAAACAGGCATTAAACAGGCAAGTAGGCATAATTTTTTTTTACGCTAGATGAAATTCGTATTTCATTTTTACTCTTCTCTCTTGTCTACAATACTTCCTGCGTAACTCACGTAACAGACATTATTGGTAAAGTACATTTTTCATATGAATATAATGAAAACTTTGTATAAACACATTTGCCTGCAAAAAAAAAATGCTATGATTTTGTAAATGACCCTCGTTTTATTATTTATATTATTTTTGACAGAACTAAATTGAATTAGATATTTACTTATTTTAGGTAGGAAGCACACACACAATTTTTTTAATTCGTTCAAAAATGTTCGGCATCGCAATTTTAATTTTTATACTAACCACTAATTATGACGAGTGATGAGTGTAATCCAATTATTATTTGATTTATTAGATGTATTCAATGCTAACGTCGTTCAGGCAGTTTCTGTATTGCCAGAAGGCCATTCTTTGCAGATATCCCGGCACTATTTCTGAACAGTCGCCTTAGCTCGTCTTTGGAGAAAAGCTTCTCACCCCGCAGTGGTTGCATCCTCCCAAAACATCGAATATTATTTGCCTGTTCACCATTATCAATTCGAACACACGCTACTTTCTGTCTCTCTTTATCCTTGCTGCTTTTTAACTACGCTATCCAGCGAAACACGGTTTTGCGTTTCCACAGCCGGCTGCTAAACTCTTGTGGTTGCCCGGAACAGCCACTCCTTCACGTCAAAGAAACCGCACTGCTTACATACCTTTGCCCACGAACGCACAGACATACCTTTCAGCAAAGCCATAACTTTTCGAGAGTTATGCGGGGAGTTTTATAAGGTGTTTTTTTTTTGTTTCATTCTTAATCGTATATTTATTTCTAAAATATCCGACAACAAAAGGCTATACACATTATTAAGTAGCGGAAGAATGGAGCTGCTTATTGTTTTCACAATGTCCGTCTGTCTGTCCGTCCGTCCCCTTCATAATTTCCGCATTTTTTGAGATAGAAGGTTGAAATTCGGAATATAGCTTACTATGGGCATGTGCATCTTCACTATTTAGTTTGGTTTTGATTGGTCCACTGGGGTCGGAGTTTCGGGGGTTGAAATTAGAGGGGACCAAATGGTCTACGCATGTTTATGCATATAAAGGAGTGAAATTCGGTATGTAGGTTCGCCTAAGATCAACATTGCTTTAAAGTTTGGGCCAAATTGTCCCAATAGGGTCGGAGTTGTGGGGGTGGCAGTTACTTAGTCTTTAGAATTATAGCAACATGTGGCATGTCATATATCATTCGTTCGGAAATGATAAGAAACGAAAGAAGATAGAGCTCTTTTTCATTTTCAAAATACCACGTTCGAGAAAATCAATTGTTCGATTAAAAAAATGGGAAGGGGAGGTTAAAAAGTGCAGATAAAAGGGTAAAAATAGATGACCTCAGCGCTTCCGCTACTTTTCTATACCTTCCTCGGGAGGATTAATTTCTTGTTATTATATGATTTTAACACATAAAATCTTTATCTTATAATTCAATCGATAATCCTTGCATGTTGACTGTTCTAAACAGTAATAATAGACCTTTAAGAGAATCATATGTTTCTTTAATATTGAAGTGCAAGGTTTGTTATCAAAGCAAAATTGGACACAGATTGGTAATTCCCTGAAAATAGCTGACGTTTGGATGGAGACTATCCTTTGTCAAAGCAAAATAATAAATAAGAAAGCTAAACCTCATTTCAGGCCTCGTTGTTAAAAAATAAAAATTGGACCGAGTGTGTGAAACGGATTAAACAAGTCATGGCGTACTCTTTTCTATAATTTTCTTTCTTTCATGGAATAATTGAACTTTTGCGCCATGAAAACTTGAGCGAAAATGAAAACTATCATTCTGAGTAAACTTTTATGCTTATATACCCTATAGTTGATTCTAAAGCCGAAATCATGTGTTCAAAAGCAGCCAAACACATTTATGGAAACTTTCGTAACGCATACGCCGTTCGGAATGGATATTATCAGTAAGCAAGTATCTTAATACATTCCCTCTCTGTCTGTCTCTCTCGTTTCTACTAAAAAGATGAATTCGTGGAAATTTGGTAAATTATTAACAGCATATACTCGTTGTTTAATTTTTTTTCTTTGTTTGCTTGGTTCTGGTATCTTAAATCCTATAAAGAAGACTGCACATTGTAAGTGGAGTGGATTTTATAAGCGAGCCAAAACACATTGGGGAACTCAATGGATGACTGAAGGTGGGAAGAGGATTACAAGATGTAGGTTGAGGGCCCTTTTTATAATCACACATATATGCATGATACATGAAGAGTCGTGATCGGCAAGGGCGGTAAACGAACCCAACCCGTCTCGTTTCTCTCAAAATATGAAACCCAAACGTGTTAAAAAAGTGGAATAGTGAAAAATGCATTCGATAGTTGGAGGTTTTTCTTTTAGTCTCTTCAGATTTCAGGAAAATGTAAGGTTTTCAATAGCTTAAAGTTTTTTCCGTCGAATGAAAATTTAATAACAAAGAAGAATGCACGCTAGATGGTCGGGAAAGAAGTAAAAAAAACTTGCGTTCGTTAAAAATGCAAATATTTCCTTCTCTGAAATTGAAGTTTCAGGCTCAGTTGCTTACGACTTTGCCTGAATCTATTTCGCTACATTAATATAAAAAATAGAGAGAGTTTGAAATGAAGGGGAGAAAATCATAAGAGTTTCGGTTAAGTTTGTTTACCTAATGCAGTTACAATATGTGAGTTTATTAATCTTACAGTGTGAAATAACTTTTTTTGAATAATATTAGTCAGTAAAGCCAGATGCCGACGGTTAAAAAGTCGTATATTTCCTGCTTTTTGATAAAAAGTTATTTTCTGATATATTCAGATTTTCGTCGTATTTCAATTAAGAGTCATCTTCTTTAATAATAAAAATGAAAACTAGTATATTAAAAATACTTAAAGAGAATATTTGAGAGTACAATATTTCTAGACAATGTAAAAAAAATTGAAAAATCATGTAATATATATATATTAGTCTCCGGCTAGTCTCAAGCTTATTTCATGATGCTACACTATTAGGGCTTCCTTTCATTCAAGGATAATACGATAAAAATATCGGTTCCTACAAAAATCTAACAGTGGGGTTCGATTATATTTAGATTTTATAAGAAATAAAAGAGTTTACAGAATACGTTATGTTAAAATCTGTTACACAAAGTCGGAAAATACATACTGAGAAATCCCTTGTTCGACAACGGGAAACTTAAGTCTTATAATGGAATAAAACTTGGGCCCATTCATATTTCAGAATCAAGTTGTCATAATTAAGCCAATTAAAGAAACGAATTACAATCTAGCGCAAAAATGGGGGAAATTCAAATGAAACGGAGAAGAAAGTTGACGTGTTCAGGGATTTGGTACCAGATAGGCGGAGAAAGTTCATCTTCCCTTGTGGCGTTGCGTCATCAGTTTTACGAGACATGAATCCGGAATTGGGCCTTTGTCTTGATTTAATAAAATGTCTGGGTTCTTCTGAAATACTAAACTTACCTTGACATTCAGCAAGTGTTTGTCGTATTCTAATTAATTTAAAATGTTGAAAATGGAAACTATGACTAGTAAAGGAGCATGTTTAGCAATGGCAGATTTTTCCGTTTTCCCATGAAAACATGCTCTTTCCATCAAGACAGATTATTTCGTTTGATTTAAATAAAGCTTATGCAAACACTATATTCAGGGTGTCCCAGGAGGAAAAGTCAATATTTCGTGTCCCAAATCAGAGAACGTGAAGATGCCTTTAGGCGCGCAACTTGCAACGTTCTCACAAGAATTGAAAAATGCACCAAAGTACGTGGCGAAAAATTCGAAAATTTGTTATGATAAAGTTATTAGAATGTTAATGCAGAAAAATAAAAAAACATATTAGAAACTTTATAATTGTAATTGATGCGCTTAAAAATTTTTAACATCTGAGGTAAGGCGTATTATTAAAATCTCACGGATCCATCTGTTCTTTAATTGTTGGATTTCAGAAGCTATTAACAAAAAGACTAAATGTTTATATAAGCTTTCTGACTTAAAATAACTAATTTTATACCCACACGAAATACGATCTTTCCTCTCGAGACACCTTGTATATCGGAGTTTTATAATATAAGGATTTTATCCTTGGGATTTATTTATTTGTCACGGCAGAACCCATTTTCAATTAATAATAAATAATACAGCTAATTGCACAGGCATAAGTAATAAAATGGGGAAAAAATAAATAAATAAAAATAAAATAAAACTAAAAACAACACCAATAATAATAACAATAATAATAACAATAGCAATAACAACAATAATAAAACACAAAAAGTAAAGAAGAAAAAAATATAATGACGGGTTTCTCTTAAAATTTATGCGTTTAAATTTGTTTTTAGAATCAGTAAAAAAGTCAAAATCGGTAGCAAGGTCATTAGCCAGGGTAGATAGTCTTCTAATAGCTGAGTGTAACATGTAGTTACTCCCAGTATAATTGTGATTTATGTGAAAGGTCATGAAGGATCTAGTCTGATGATAAGGTACTCTGAGAGAGAACTCCTGAAGAAGAACAGGACAATCAATTGCCAAAGTTTATTTTTTTAAACTGTCAAGATTTTTGAAAATCATTTTCATACTAGTGTTTTCCATAATATGTTGAAAGCCCTTTATTAACTGTTTTTTGAATGAAAATGATATGAAATGTATGATAATTTTTTAGCAAATCAATTTATTTTGATGCAAAAAATATTTTTCAATTTCCTTTTTTTAATAGATCATTTATTAAGTTAGGGATGAAGTTATTTTTTGAACCTTCTTGGACTATGTCAATTTCGATGTCGAAGTAGTCTTTTTTTAATAGGGATATTAACTGCCTATCTAAGTTATGTATAAAACTGGAAATATTTGCATTCTCTAAATGGTTAAAATCAGCAGAGATGTGTTCTGCATTATGGGTTGATTTTCTATGAACATTAAATTAAATTTTTCCATTTTCTTTTGAAAATATGTAGATCAAAAGGAGTTTGACGTGTTCCTCGAATTCGCATGGTAATTTCACCTCCGAATATTATTTGTTAAAATACAGTAAATTTTCTTTACTGCTGCCTTTTTCAGTATCAAATATGATCAAAGCATCGGGTTAATGTTGGGGATAAGGCTGTTCCGTACTGGGCTACCTTTCGTTATTTTGTGACCTTTGGCCCTAGAAAGACTGTTCCAAACGTTGGGTGGCAATGGGACTTTTACTTGTCAGATCAGACCCCCCCCCTCCCCGTTTTTGTATAATTCTTCTCACAATAAAACCAAAAAACAAAGTCAAAGAATTGATTAACAGCTAGCTCAATATTTACTCATTAATAGGCTCAATCAAAGACAAAGGTCGGGTTCTTTAATAAAGTGGCAGGTTGTGTCTTATTTATGCCAATAAGATAGGCAAGGATTAGAATTAAATAAATATCTTTTTATTCAAAGTTAAAAGATTACCAAAGAGATACACAAATAAAATAAGCCTTAAATCTAAGAGAAAAGTGATAGTATACTTAACGTTAAAGAAGAAAGTTAATCCTAAATCCCCAATTACTTATAGCTACGATAAATGCAAAAATTCAATAAATGTAAATAAGATAATTAAATTCAATAAGAAAAGTCCAAGCTCTTTCAATTACTCTGAGGATAGGGATAATTAGCTTAAAGACTCAGTTTCAATAAAGCTCATTCAAATCTCTTATGACACACTTGTCATGACAACCTAGGAATTTTTATATATCAAAATGCTTCGCTCTACTTACATTTGTGTAGTCTTAAACGTCTGTAGATTTGTGATCACACATAATCCAACTTTGGGCACTAAACACTTTTTATATTAACAGGCCATAATCATATTTCACTAAACATATATCACTCTGAAGCACAAAAACGCACTTTAAAATGACCCGGATCGATTAGTGAGTGAATCCACTGGAGGTCTCAAAGTGTCCCCATTAAGTTCAACAGAAGATTTCAAATGCGAAGTTGTCTTCTTTTCACAACGGTGATCCCCTGACCACGCTGATTTGTCACAATAGTCTTCTCTCTTGCTTCACCAAGCTCCAAGGAATGTCACGGTTCCAATTTCCAATGATTGCTCCACTGTATGTTGATTACACTTGATTTCCATTCCATAAATTTCTCAAAACGCCACTGTAAACTCAATTACCATACCAATAAAGTCCGAGGAGAGTTCAACTTCTTCATCGAAGTTTATCAAGATTTCTCTTTGATGAATCTGGTTAGGCATAATTTGGAAGGAGAAGCCAATGGATTTGATAACTAACTGTGTGGTTTTCACTGTAGCCGTTTACATCGCAATATGCCCCTCCTTCAAATCTCCTTATTGCCAGAACTCATTTGGACAACATAATTAGTACAGACTCCTTGATGAGACTGTACTACTCTTAAATTCTTGATGAGACTGTACGAGCCTTGATTTCGGGAAAGAGAGGCCACCAGATCGCTTCGACTAGCTGCGAGGGTTTCGCAGCAGCCTCGCGCATCTCGGCTGACCCCCCCCCCCCTCAATCGTCCAGAGCGGAGAGCCTTCAGCCTCCCCCTTGCCACTGACTCGACAGAACTCATAATTTTCGTTTTCTCGCATTCGCTTACGTATATACAAATAACATTTCCGGTCTCCTTTCCCTCTCTCCTCCTATCAAAAACCAACAAGAACAAATGAAGAAATCTCAATGATTTCAAACTCTTCATAAAATTCTTATTATAAACAACCCTTCAATTAATTCCATATTTTGATTCACCAAAGAATCCAAAGACCAGCTTCAACTGTATTCAAACAAATTCCAAAAGACAGTCTCTTCCTGTCACAGGACCTCCCCTCCTGTTTGATAGTTTGGTATCATTAGATGTCCCCCTTCGAGGCGAACATTTTTCATTCCACACTTTTTTTGATCCGATGGGTGGTTCTCGAGATATTTCAACGTCTTCAGATAAATTGAACACCCTGTATATAGAAAATTTGCTAAAAAACGGTTTTTAGAAACTAAAGTATCTCTGGGATCGGGACACTTAGGAAAAGTGACACCACATATGAGGCGTTGAGCGCAATAGTGGCCCAACCAACAATAATGTTGAAAAAGAGTAACATGTGGAAATAACTTGCTGATAGATTGCTGATAGATTGCTTTTTACAGTGCCATTGTGGCCCATCCATAGTTTGGTGTGCGTACCAACAGAGGTCGCTAAATTCCATTTTGCATACATAATAGGGAAGAATTCTGTGGATTTTCTCAGAACATATTTTTTTCGGCTTGGGCCACTTTTGCGCTCAACGCCTCATATAAGGAAATCAGTAAATGTTTCATTTCACTCTTAACCAAATCATAACTGCTTTTGACCGAACAATTTGAATCGTCAATAGTTAATATTTTTGACTAATAATTCAGTAATCCTTGAGATCAGGGAATCAATGTTGGAAATGGTGAGAAGCAAATTCTTGCTTTATTTATGTATTTTCGGACGGGCGTATAGTATTGGTATAGATTAGTCGGAGGTGGGCAATAATTTGCACAGATTTCTGGGTATAATATATTTATATTCTTTTATCGTGGATTTTACTTTCGTGGTGTATTTTGATAATGGATCGGATTTTAAGGTTTGAATGGATCGTCCTGTATTAAATCCTCAACTCTGTAAAAGTATCTCGCTATACTCTGTCTCACTATATGAAAAAAGCTGCAAGGCCGTGTGGGAAAGCACGTCACTACTTTTTCACCTCCGCCCCGTAAAGTAGTCTCTGACTGTGCACGCGTAGTGCTCAAAAACATGAAGTCAGTAGTCTCTGTTTCACTTTCATTTTAGCCTCTATGGTTTCAGTTTCTTTCTTATTGATCTGAATGAGACGACAATTTGTAACGTGGCTTTCCCATACTGCCTTGCAGCTTTTTTCATATAGTGAGACAGACTTTAGTTCATAAATACAATTTATTTCCTTTGTGTGATGAAAAAAACCGGTTTTACTTTTATAAAAAACCGGTTTCCTAAAATAACGAAACTGTTTAACTGTAAAAATGATAAAAATATGCATAATAATGTGTAAATATGCATATGTATAATAATTATGCGTGTAATATTTCTTCCTATTTTAACGTTAATTTTGGAAATAAAGATTTTGCTTTATTGGAGAATCATTCAACTTCTTTTCCAGTGAAGTTATACGAGGGTAGCCCAGAAAGTAATGCACCACAATTTTTTCTCCGTCCCAACAATGGTACAAATGCGAAACTTGAGATATGCATTCTTTGAAGTTTTCGGAGTGTGCGTGCAAAGTTACCGTTTCTTCCGACAGGTAGCGTACGTGCAGCAATGGAACGACATGGCGTCTGTAAGTGATGTACGTTACAAGCAGCGTGTCGTCATTGAGTTTCTCACTGCGGAGCAAAAAAACGGTTGGAAGCATTCACAAACGTTTATGTGCAGTTTATGGAGCATCAGCAGTCGACAGAAGTACGGTTAGTCACTGGGCACAGAGGATGAGGCCAACAGAAAGCGGTTCGGCGGAGCTCCAAGATTTGCCGCGGTCGGAACAGCCATCCACCCTACAGCCCTGACCTAGCGCCCTCTGACTTTCACTTGTTTGGGCCATTGAAGAATTCCATTCGTGGAAGACATTTTGAGCATGACAAAGAGGTGATTCGCACAGTGAAGACATGGCTGCTTGAGCAGAACAAGGACTGGTACCGACAGGGCATACACGCCCTTGTGTCTCGCTGGAGGAAGGCCACAGAATTGGACGGAGATTATGTGGAAAAATAGGGAGTGCAGAAAAAACATCATTCTTTCGTGTGTATAAGTTTCTTTGTGTTCAATAAATAATTGTTGAAAAAAAAATTGTGGTGCATTACTTTCTGAGCCACCCTCGTACAATTCTCTTCAGCTGCCGATTCTTATTGGATATTTTGCTTATTACATTTTCTCATCTTAACATGAAATGCAATCTAATATTACTTTCGTAAATATGAGGTCCAATCTTATAGATTAGTTTCATAATTTCAAAGTATGTACATGTCATCTTCTTCTCTGAAGTTAAGGGTGATATCATATCTTCGCTCTGCCTTTGGTAATTTCATTATTTCACCGTCTCTTCACATCGCAAGGTCCTTCAATGAGAGTAAGTTAATATTTGCGTTTTTTTATTAAGCTGTTTCTGTGGTCTCCAGGGTCTTTTCCCTTCATTGCGCTGACATTTACTTCTGAGTGGACCCGTCAGTTATTTTTTCTGTTGGGAGATTTTTTATGATTACATTTTTAGGCTCTTTTTCCCTCGTTTCGTTTGTGTTTCTCTTCTGATGTTATATTCATTGAGCGCGCTGAATCATTTCCTAGGGGCTTTAACCAACTCTGTCATCCAATCTCAACGTTGGATTAACACTCTGATTTCGTTGAACACCGCCGCTGACAATGGTTCTTTGCTACAATTTTATCTCGCTCTTAGTCTTTCTATCCAACTTTAATAGTTTTATCTCAAATATTTCCAACTATAGATCTCGTTTCCTTAATGAATAACTTTAGGAAAAATACACTTGTTTGTTCTTCTGAATTGTGTGCCTTGATGTAATATATTAGGAGCTTTAGAGGCATTAATATTTATTATTGCGGAAATATTACTGGATTCCATGAATTCGCAGCCTTCATACCATATTCAATCTACATTACCATCTGGCATTCTCTTTATGTGATATCCGCATTCTTTCTTCTAATGGGATTCTTCTTGAAAATAGGTCGTACGAAAATTCTTCATTATTTTGCTCTATGGATGTCTTATCAAATTGAATTATTATGCTGGTTTAGACCAGCGTTTCCCAAACTTTTCTATGACGAACCCTTCAGAAATCCTAAAATTTTAACGGAACGCCTAGATTATTTTTAGGGTATGTAGATATTAATGAAGATAGTAAAATAAACAATTAAAAATTTTTCATGGAACACTTAAATTGAAACTCTTCGGAATATCGTTTGGGAAACCCTGATTTGACTTAGCCCAATTATATATAATTTATTTTGCATAACTTTGTTTTGCGGAGAAAATTATTTGATTTTATTTTCATCATGTCTCATTGAAAATACGGAGGGTTGTTTCATGTTTATTGTGACGATTGTTTAAAAGTCGTATCACGGTTTGAAATGCACGAGGCTCTTGAAATTTTACACGTGAGTTCGGTAGCAATCGAAGTTTTCCTTCCGTTTTTCATTTTCAAGTTTACTGATCAAATGCTCTCAAAAACTGAATCGTTCTTGAATGGCTAGGTTATTCTTATTTCAGAATAATAGAGCAGTGTATTGGAAAACGTTTCATTATTTCAAAGAATAGTACAGGTTGTCCGAAAAGTTACTGTGTAGTGAAATGGTGGAGCGCTGCTGAACGAAAAGCGCACCCCTTTTCTTCCTATACTAAGGCTAACATTCGAACAGTAAAGTGGCTAATCTTTACGGAAAATCCGCCAACACAACGGGCAATTCCAAGCAAGATTGGAACGTCTGCTACATCGGTGAACCTTATTATTCGTCAAAATTTGAAATTGGAACGCCGTCATATGGCCCGAGTTCACGCTTTATTCTTTACTGCCAAGACACGTTGCAGAGAGGCGAACCAACAGCAGAAAACTTTATGAACGCTATTTGGTAGGCGACGAATGGAAGAACATAGTCAACTTGGAAGAGGCTTGGTTCTATTTATCGAGAGATGGCACGACCGATCTGACTTAGTGCGTCAATGCAAGTAGAATTTTCCAAAAGGATTCGTGAAGATTGCTGGTTCAGTTACATTAGACATCTGACCATCAAAAAGGTGGGATCTAAAGCGAAGATAAATGCTGTTTACTATCAGTACTATCAAGAAAATGTCTTGGAACACATACATATACATGTATATTTATCCCATAGAGGGAAGGACGTATACGAGAACATCCACCAGAACAAAGCATCCAGCCAAACGGCTAAATTGACTGTCCTGAACTTTTCCCGAATGGAACAAGAAAATGGGCTTAAGGTTATCCCGTTCTCAAATATCCCTGACAAGTCAACCGATGTCCTATAGATTTCTGTGGTTTCGATCTCCTTAAAAGAGCTCTTCATGCAAGACATCAAAGAACAGTTTCTGGATTACGGAAAACCTGTCAAAAGAGTGAAGCAGAATCGACCTCGCTGTTCTCCGTAGAAGCCCCTTTCAGTGGAATATAAGATGTCGACATATTGCTAGAAGAAAGGGCCATCACATAGAGTACAATAGGTGGTGAAGAAATGGGTTTCAATAGATCTACAGTAAGTGTATTCTCGTCACCATAAACATGAAACAACCACCCATATTCTAATTGGTTATGTGATAAAGAGCTCCGTTTAAGCGAAAACTAAAGAAGATTTAATAAAGCTTACGCGTTTCGATTTCTAACATCATCATCGGGACCTATGAATAGATAAAGAAAAGGAACTGCTATTTTACAGGGATGTTAAAACTAAAATCCATTCAGGATATATGAAAGCTCTTAGAGTAAAAGCATGGTGATTTAAATATGTTAATAAAAGAAGGTGTCATTATTTGTTACTCTTTTGCAAACAATGATACATTTTCTGTGTTAACATATTTAAACCACCGCGCGTTTTCCCGTAAAACTGGAATGGTATTTCTATGATCTTTGAAAATAGTCTGTTCCTTTTCGTTATCTATTCATATGGTTCCGATGATGATGTTAAAAATCGGAACGCATAAGACTTATTAGATCTTCATTAGTTAAAGCGTAAACAGGACTCTTTATTACATAACTGGACACACTGACGGAACTCAAGCGGAACATCTTACCATATCTTAGCAAGGGACTCACATTTCTCAATTTATTACGGTATATTCTAATTGATTTCCGCCGGGTTTAAGCAAAATTTTGAAAACTTTCTTCAAAGTTTATGAAATCTAGACCCATTTACATGCAAAATTTATAAAAGAAGTTTCAAATATAAATTTTATTTTACCAGTTTTATGGCTTTAAAAACGTTTAACCTTTATACTGCTGACGCAACATAAAGATTAACGAAGCTAGAGCTTAACAGCAGTTAAAACAACGAGGAAACGTACGAAACTCCCTCTAAAATTTGGTTATGACAACTTTTTATTGCACTCGTGCGAACTAATCTCATTACTATTTTACCGTCACAAGCGTAATGTCTCGTGTCAAGATTTAAAAATTAAATGAGAAGGGAAACGCAAATCCTGTGGCTTTCCATATCTTTCTGAATTACATGTCCCAAAAATCCTAAGTCAGGAATATTTTGAAAGTTATTCGGCTGAGTGGAATGGGCTACGCAATCTCGTTCAGTGTACGGAGAGCGAACCTTTGTCATAAATAATTTGCTTCGTTCCCGATAAATACAGTCGAGACGGAGAAGTTGGTATTCCGCTAGACTGCTTTCAGTGCATTCCTATCTAGTCATAAAATACGGAACAGGATCCGGGACTCCTTTCTCTTTCCCTCCCTCCTTGCTTTGAACCCTCTTCCTACCCCCACCCACTCTCCCCGCCTCCCGTTTTGCCATCACGAAGGAGGAAGTTCAAAGTAAAACGAGCTCAGGGTGCTAATTTCCCCGACCATGATCGGTTGCTTATTTGACAGAACTTTGACCCCGACCGTGAAGGAACGAAAATGTCATCGTTCGGATCAAAACGTTTCACGCATGCGCACAGGCTAATCAGGGAGGCACTTCCATTTCAAATCGACTTATTTCACGTTCGTCACAGGCTGTGTTTATCATAGGATTCAACCCCGTGGTTACGATAATTTTTTATGAAATTAATGGAGGGGTTTCAGTAACAGATTCGCTAAGGAGAGAGAGGAAGTGACTTTAAGAGGAAACACTCTGACTATAGATGTACCAGCGAATTCGCTTAAACTGTTTAACTGTTACAGTCTTTAGCTATTCTCCTTTTTTAATTTTTGTTGAAATTTTATTAATTTACTGAATGTTTTTTATTTGATATCATTCTAAGTGACAATAAAAATAATTTTCGAGTGATAATTTTGCGGTTGCTCTAAATCAACAATTCCAACCTGCAGTAGGAATTGGACATTTACGAAACCTGAAAAAAAATTAATAAAGGCGGAAAAAGGCACACGTGTAATTATTTTTGTCAGTTTTTCAGTTAATAATAAATTGATGTAACAAACAAAATGTATTAATTAATGCATTGTTTCATGTAAGCTGTGATAAATTCCATTACATTTGAAAAAGGCTAGAGGGGTACTGCACGCATTTTACGACGACCATTCTTTCAGCACCTTCAGAAGTACTCCTTCTTGGCTTCAATGCCGAAGTTTCATCCTCCAGGATGCTTATACGCTAGGACGTCATCTTCACTGTCAAAATTGAAACCCCTGATCTCTTTATTGTGGAGAACAAAATGAAGTCACAAGGTGCCCAGACTGGAAAATAGGCGGGATACGTCGACATACTGACCCTATTTTTAACGGCGGCATGTGCTGAGACGTTGTCATGATGCCACAACAAACCTATTGTTCAGGTCTACCGACACTTCTCCTTCCATTTTTATAGGACTTTTGATAGGCAGGATGTCACATACCACTCTGCTGTAACCATCCTTTTGTTTCAAGCAAAACAGTGCACACATACAATAGAAGAAATTGTCACCATCACCTTCCCAGCACTCCGAAACGTTTGCATTTCTGTGGTGGTCCTCGCCCTTCCTGTGGGAAACCACTTTTTGATTTTGTTTCTTTGTTTCGGGGTCGTAATGATAGAGCCATGTTTCGTCACGTATGCAGATGTCGTTGCCATGTTTTAATTCCCCGTTGTTGAACCTTTTGATCATTTCTTGGCACCATCCATTCAGACTGCTTTCTGCTCTTGATCAACAAACGAGGGATCCATCGTGACGAAATCTTCCTGAGTCACAAGTGTTCATGCAAGATTGTTTTTACCACTGATGATCGGATGCCCAGGCTTGCCTCAATCCGGGAATAGGTTACCCGATTGTCATTCGTTATCATATCACGGATATTTTCCGGCATAATGCATCGGCTGGCCGTCCACTTGTTCGTCTTCAAGTGACTGTCTTCCCCTTTAAAAACTCGCGATACCAGGATGAAACAGTAGCTTTATTCGGTGTTCTATCAGGAAATGTCTGTTGTAAAGTTTCAAAACAATGGGAAATTATTAAGCCTTTGGAATAATCATTGAAAATCGTAGTCTATCTACCAGTGCGCGAATTTTAGAATGACATGCAATTAGAAAAAAGAACTAAAATGTCTTCCGCATTATTATTTTTATATTGTTTTCTTTTACTGGCTGTTTACGGCCCGTTAACTAATTTTTTGGCTCGTGCTTATTCGCGCATGGACTAATAAATCTTTATAAAATAAACCTTTGCTATAATTGAAGAGAGATAACAATTCGTTGGCATTTCCGCATTAAACAAGCAAGAGTTTTTAAAATGCAAGTAAAACATAAACGAGCTGTGTAGTCTAACAACATTTTTGAAACGAAGAGAATTCTATAGCGTCTTAGAGCATTTTCAACATATTAGCGCACGTAGCGACTAAAGCGAAAGGATTGCCTAAATTAAGCAACAGCTAAATTCTTTAATCATTCTTTAATTCTTTAATCTATTTGCCTGTTAAAATCATCATCACGTATTTGACCAAATTATCTAGAGATACTTCGGTCACTAATTTATGTTAATAAGGTTCAGCACTAATTCGATCACTAATTATGCTGATAAAGTTCTGCTTTACACGAACTTAGTTTAATGAGCCAAATTGTGCGTATTCATTAAATGAAATTAAATATTTGAACCTTTTGCCTGTAATTGCTTTTCTGGACATTTGTTCTCTTATTCAATTTCTTGTTGAATTTATTGAATTTTACTCATTCCTCTCGACTTCTCTTAGAATCAACGAATAAAAAGCAAAGGTTATATTTATAATTGGTTAACCTAATTTATATGAAAGCTCCAAATAATCGGCAACAACAGACATAAATAAGTTTGTAGAGATAAAATAATAGTAAACATTCGGAGAACATGTTTATTATTGTTGCAGATTAGATGAAGATGACTTCCTTAATAAGGTACAGTAAATAAGCTATGATACAGTAGTGATACACGATATGGTCGTTAAGCTTTCCGATTATCAGATTGTCCAAGTGATAAGCCCGATACCAAACATGTATTCCCAAGTGATATGCCCACTATATTAAAATATTGATTCTTACGTCGTAAAATCCAATATCTCTAACAAGGTCACGAGTTTCGCCAATACTAAATTAAGCAATAAAATTTGCAATAATTTATCCTCTGTATATTGATTGCAGCTATTTGTTTCTGTTAAGGAAATTCAGCCCAGTCATTAAGTGCAGTGGAAGCTAATATCGGTAACATACGCCATAAATGCGATTCATTCAAATTAGTCGTGAATATAAGAATATGATGCTACTGAAATCGAGAACTTTACACCACGCCTTTTCATGCTATTTTAAAAACGGACGAAATATTACTTTCCATAATATAGAGGAATATAGAGGAATAGGTGTTAATGTGACCTCCCCCATCCTTTGTTTTCTTTTTAATTAAAAAAATATAAGCTATCCTAAAGTCAGGTACTATAGCGCAAAGAGTGTGGTATTTTGTTGGCATGAAGAACCACATATTTTTTTGAAATAAATAAAATGCTCAAAATTTTTGAATAATCACGTTTTTTCGTTCAGTCCAAATAGATCGGATAAGCTCAAGTGTACTTATTATGGCCATTTTAAATGGCCAAGAATAAAATCAATAAGCTCAAGAATAAAATCAACATTCATTAGTCAAAACATTGGAATTAATAATTAATTCGTATTAACGCCCGTTTTAAAAACGGAAAAATAAAAATTGATTGATTTGTTGATTATTTTTTCATAATTTAATAAACATACAAAATGGTTCTATGCTTCATATTAAAAATATATAAAAGTATTAAGGTCAGTTTTAAAAACGGGGGGGGGGGGGGGGGTCAACATTTGGACAACATTTTTTGGTTCAATGAGAGAAAATTTCATTTAAATGGTGATATGCAAAAAAAATGTTTTAAAATGGTGAAAAACTAAAAAAAACTACTTTTTAAAACTTGGAATCAGAAATTTTATCGAAGAAAGGACTTCATTAACTGAAGCATGACGGAAAGGCGTTGAATTAAATAGCAACGCTATTACAATAGAACTTCTTTAGAAGGGTTAGGAAGAAAGGGTCACTTTGTGATTAGGCCTTCAATACTCTTTTACCTTTTTTCTTATATTCCCAGTTTTCTTCAAATGCCAGCCAAAAACACGGAAGGTAAATGAAAAACATTGGGACAGTACTCCAGAAACGTATTTTCTAAGACAGTGATGAGAGCTCTACGCACTCAATCAAAATAACATAACGTATTGCCAAATAAAACCATGACGTTACAAACTGATCCACGCACACAAAACTCCATTGACATTTATTTTGAAAAATGAAAAATATGTTAAATAAAAAACTACAAAACTGGAACTAACCCTCACCCTCCCCACTCCAGCGTCTCCTACACGGCGAAATAAATCCACTAAAATAAATCTCACAGGAACCGATTCTCTAAAGGGGACAGACAGCACCTGAATTTATTAATAGTGGACGGGTGGATGAATGGATGGATTTTTATTATTTATTATTTTGTATATTATTATTATTATTATTATTATTATTATTATTATTATTATTATTATTTATTTGACTCTCAGCCTGTGGGCTGGTACATAAGTGTATACACAGTTATATATAAAAAACAGGTGCATAAATACATTTGGTAAAAAGTGAAAATGGTGAAAATGAGATAAAAACAATGCAGTGAAACGTAGTTAGTTATTAGGCATGTTGAGAAATTTTCTGGTAATGTGACACGTGCTGAGGATGACTTCTTTTTGTAGTTGTAGTAGAATGTTTTGCTGTAGTTGTAGTTGTTGTAAAGAATCGTGGATAGACTTTGGGATAATACCTGTGGCAGAAATGATTATCGGAACTATATGTATCTTTTTTGTTGCCAAACTCGTGCTATCTCTTCGGCAAGTTGCTGGTATTTGGCGTGTTTTTCTTGATGGCTATTATGTAGGTTGTGTGTACTGGGAATTGTTATATCTATAAGATAGGTGGTTTGATTGCGCTTGTCCATTAATATGATGTCTGGACGATTAGCGGTGACAGGCTTGTCAGTGATAACACTACGATCCCAGAGCAGCTTATGTGTGTTGTTTTCAAGTATTGTGCTTGGTGTATATAAAAAATTTGAGTTTTTTTCTGTCAGTAATTTGTATTTGAGGGCAATTTGTTGGTGAATCACCTTGGCGACATTGTTGTGTCTGATTAGGTACTCCGTTGCGGCAAGGTATTTGCAGCTGCTAATGATGTGATTTATGGTTTCACAAGGTGTATCACATCTTCGGCATCGGTCTATAACTTCTGGGTCTTTTATTATGTGTTTTCTGTAATTATTAGTTGGTATCACTCCATCTTGTATGGCTATCATAAAGGCTTCTGTTTCCCTGAAGACATCTCCACGAGCCAACCATAAGTTCGATGCTCTATTATCGACTAATTCCTTGGTTAGATCGTGGTAATAGCCTCCATGGATTGCCTTTGACGCCCATTTTTGCCGAGTGTCGTCTTTGCTTGCAGGTTGGATGTTGATTTCTGCAGCGAGTTGTAGAGGAGTGTAGTTCTTGTCATTTTGCACCACTGCTTTATGTAAGGGCGATGTTTCTTGTTGCCGATAGAAATAATTTCGTAGCTTAAGGAGCTGGCGTTCATGCAGGGATTTGATATCAATAAGTCCCCTGCCTCCTTCTGCTCTTGGAAGAATCATTCTTTCGGTGCATGCTTGGGGGTGATGGGAACCGTATTTGGTTAGTATGGTTCTAATGGTGCGTTGGAGATCGTCTAAATCAGTGGGGGTCCATTTGATGATTCCAAAGGAGTAGGTCAGTATTGGGATGGCAAAGGTGTTAATTGCTTTTATGATGTTTCTTCCATTCAGTTGGGTTTTTAGAAGTTGGTGCAGTCTGCTTCGGAACTGGTGCTTGAGGTTAGCTTTTATGGTAGTATGGTTTATTCGTGTAGCTTGTTTTACTCCTAGGTATTTGTACCAATCGTCTTCTGTCATGAACTCGATGCCAGGTGGTATGGGTGCATCCTGTTCTTCCAGTTTGCCTTTATTGATGTGAAGGGTATTGCATTTAGCTAGACCAAACTGCATTCCGATATCATGACTGAATTTTGCTTTAGTATTTATCATGTGGATCAGCTGTGTCTTATTAGAGGCATAGATTTTAAGATCATACAGGAGGTGGGATATGGTGTGCATTTTGCGACGATGTTCTGTTAAGTGGTAGCCATATTTGGTATTGTTCAGTAGGTTACTAAGGGGGTTGATTGCAAGGTTAAACCAAAGGGCGCTCAAGGCGTCACCTTGAAAGATACTTCGCTTGATGCTGATATCTTTGATTGTTGCTGTTCTTGATTGAGAGGTTAGAAGTAGGGTAGTTGTCCACTGTTGCATGCTATGCTCTAGGAATTCGATTAATTTTGGATGCACTTTGTAATGGTGTAGGATGTGGATTAGCCATGAATGTGGTACAGAATCAAAAGCTTTGCGATAATCTATATATGCGATGTGGAGTTTTTGCTTTGTCTGTGGACTTGTTCCAGGACAACAGCATCAATGATAAATTGTTCTTTGCACCCCCACGAGTTCTTGACGCAACCTTTTTGTTCTACCGAGAGGATGTTGTTGGTAGTAACATGTGTGTATAACTTACTGCTAATGCAGGATGTTAGAAGTTTATACACTGTTGGGAGGCACGTAATTGGTCTATAGCACGATGGGTCTTGTGTTTGCTTCCAATCTTTTGCTGTTAGGTAGGTCTTTCCACAAGTGAAGAAAGATGGTAATCGCTCCGGGTGGTGAATGGCTTCTGTTAATAGCTTAGCCAAATGTGCGTGTGTCACTGTAAGTTTCTTCCACCAGTAATTGTGTATGTGGTCTGGCCCAGGAGATTTCCAGTTTAGAGTTTTAGCGGCGGCGTTGGCAACGTCCTGTGCTGTTATATTCACAATGTCCATTGCGCCGCCATTATATTTTAGTTCTTGCTGCCAAGTGCCATTGGTGTGTGTTATTGGTATTGACCAAATTTGTTCCCACGTGTTTTTAATGGCTTCATCAGTTGGGATTTCACTTGGGAGGGTGGTATTGGAGGCCATGCTTGTGTAGAATTTTCCCTGATTGTTAAGGAAGTGTTGGTTGTCTAATCGGCGTGCTTGACTTTTCTTATATCTGCGCAGCCGGGAAAGGTTATTGTTTTTGTTTCATGGTGTCGATCAGTTCGTTGTCGGTGTTATTTTTTGGGTCATAAGAAGTGTGTGAGTTGTGCTTTATCCGGATATGCTGGATCTGTCGCTGGAACTTCGCGTTATGCTGGGTGCTGCTAGCAGATTGCAGTTTTCCAATATCTGAGCGAAGTGAGTCGATTCGGTTTTTAAGTCTTCTTTCCCACGCCAATGACTTAGGTTTTTGAGAGTCTATTGTTTTTAGTGTTGGCTTGCTTTTAACGCCTACTATGTGGGCTGCTGTAAGAGCAGCGACATATACTTCAGTGTGAAGCTCTTCTAGCGTGTCAGCTTTTTCTAGATGTTGCGGGAGAAATTGTTGGTTAAGGGCGTCAACAATTTTTGCAAGTTTGGTTGATGTGTGCAGTTTAGGAAGGGAAGGTCTGTCACAGGGCCCCAGCATGCCATATTGAATCAGCAGTTCTTGGTAGATTGTGTGAATTTCCATTTCAAGACTTTGTTCTGCGCATTCAGACGAAGCAGTAGCTTCCTCCTGGTTCAGACAGATGGAAATAGAATCATCTGTATGTGTAGATTGTGGCGAATTGTCATATGTAGGTGTAGTCGGGGTTGTCATGTCGTTTGTGTTTTCAAGGTCTGTTCGCACTTCTTCTCGAAGTTGATTGGTGAGTGAAGTGGGTAAGAGATTGTTTTTATGGATAGCTCGAATTTGGTCCGATAATCGTTGTTCAGTAACTTGATTAAGAGTGGGGTATTTATGAAGAAATAACTCATGTAAGCGTTGTCTGTATCCCATTTTCTTTGTTTCCAATTCAGTGATTTGCAGATAGCAGCGTAGTAGGTAAATGTTCATATCATCCGTCCATTTCATACGCTGTCTTGGTTTTCCTGCTTTGGTGGTACCTGGTTGTCCCTGGTTAGCACTGTCAGCAGTGGCAGGAGTTGGTGGTTGTTGGTGTAGATTATAACTACATCCTGCACATTGGTCGGCTGTATAGGTTTCGGGTGACCCGATGTGTGCCCGCCTGGTCAGCACCACATCACTAGCGGCCCGCATGCTGCTCCGTCCAGCGCTAGCTCCAGACGTGCCCTGACGATCCTCAGGCAGCGAAGGTTTTCCGAGGCGTTTTCTATTTCGTAGCTCCATAGAAATGGGTTGGTGCATTTTATACCTTCTGCCAGGTGGTAAAAGTCAGCCGTCCCTAAGATGGGATACAGACGATGTTTGTGGCCGCCCAAAATGGGTCAGACGCCACAAGGGTTTGGTTATCCTTAGCTTCGTTTCGTTCCGAGTCACCGACCTTACCGGCTTGGGTGACCCTACCAGGAGTTGGACTCCTGCCGGCATCGCTCAATAGACAGATGGAGCTACTCCTACTAGGCCCTCTCGCCACGACAAGGCGATAACCAGAGAGAAGGTTATTATTATTATTATTATTATTATTATTATTATTATTATTATTATTATTAATTAAAAATAGTCTTGATGCTAACCTGCTTCAGCAGGACATCTATAATTTATGTCGTTGGTGTGAGCAGAATGATCTCGCAACTAATGCAACCAAATGCTCTGTTCTAACTGTGAAAAAAAGACCAATTTTATCGACTTCTCCTATTCTGTTTGTGGAAACGTGCAAGTTGACAAGCCCTGTGTCCGTGATCTTGGTGTAATCATTGATAGCACACTTTCCTATTATTCCCATGTTGACTCTGTTCGTCTGAAGGCTTACAGAGATCTTGGTACCATTCTGCGCAATGGAGCCGATTTTCGGTGCCCTTCTACATTTGTTCGGCTTTATCGAATTCTAGTTTTACCTATTTTGTCCTACTGTTCTTTTTTGGAATGGGGGTTCAAATTGGCAGTCTTGTAAACAGGACAGGGTGCAAAATGTCTTCCTCCGGTTTCTGAAGCAGAAATTCCCGAATTTTGATATACCTTCAGATCTGTGTGCACTCTCAAACATTAGAATGAAGGCTGGTCTTGCCTTTCTTAAGAATGTTTTAGTAGGGAAGGTAGATGCTCCGAACCTTCTCGAGTCCATTTTCATCTGAGTACCGTCCCATACTACGAAGAAGCCCGTGATGAAGCTTTGGCCTCCTATAAAACTCAGAGAAAAATTTCGTCGGGATACAATGTTCAGAATACAAAATCTATACAATCAGAATTCTGATGTCATTGATTTTTTTAATTAATGTTCCTCATCATGTTACTATCCTGTGTTTGTGATTATGGCTATATTTATTGTTTATCATTTATTGAATTCATGATTGTCATTTTGTATTTTTTTTGTATTATCTTTGTATTCGTTAACTCCATTTTCTTGTTTGAGGGAGCGATCATTCGCAGAGCTTCGAAACGCGAGCTATCGTTGATGCAACACTTGCAACCTATTGTTCAATTTGCATGTGTGGTTTCGCAATTGTTGAAAACAAAAACTTAAGATCCTAAACGTCGTCTTTTTTTTTCCCACAAAAAATTTTCGTTTTCATTTGTACGACCCTTATACAATTAACACTATAAAGCTTAACAAATCAAACTTTAATTTTTGCGGAAGGATACTCCTCATTTGCATTATTTTATTTAACGGCAGAAATCACAGACATAATAAAGGTCTAGTCCGGCAAAATTACTATAAGCTCACATTTGCCACCTTTGGCATTGTGCCCGACTATCGCTTTCTTTTAGTTCCATCGCAGAAGTTGTAATATTTTAGCGTCCACCTATAGTTTTCAGATATTCAATTCAGGTTAAGGGAAACATTATCTATAATTTCTTGCTTTTACCCCTCTTCGATACTCTAGTCGTAGATGTCGCGCTCTTAGGGCTCTGGTACGGTGCATCTCCCTTGTACACGGGCTCTACCATGGGCAGCACGGCCTATACAAAAGAGAACATGGCCTCGATTATGGATACGACCGCTTTCATCACCAAATAAAATGATGAAACCAAACTGTTGATTATAAATACCAAGATCTATATTACGAACAACAGGAGGCCGAATTAAAAAAAAGCACTAGGTTGGACAAACAACAGTAATAGGATGTAAGGTAAATAGGACAAACGTCAGTTTACCTTCAATGTTACATACGGAACATTATCAGTTATATAAAGAGTGGCCCCAAAACACTTAATCTCTTTGAGAGCTAATAACGGTATTCAAGTTAGGCTTGGTTCGTTTGTTTGGTATTAACGTCCTAAAAAGGTAGCATTAAGGATCAGGTTGTGCAGCATATTTGTCAACGCATGTAGCATTGCCTTTTTTATTGTTTTTTTTTTTAATGGGAGAAAACCGTATAACAAATATGTGCAGGAACTTGATGAAAATACTTTGCTTTTCAACTGCTATGGTCATTTCAGGACGGCTTTATAGAGACCGCAAATTTTGCCTCGCAAGGGTTCTTTAACGGCTTTACTTCCCTTCCGAAGGAAGTGCGTGATCTCAAGATTTCCCCCTGAAAAAAACCCTCGTCGTCCTCGGGTATCAGAGGCGACCATGCAACCACTGAGCCACCGAGACCGACGTTATCATGTTAACATGTTCATATAGGCATAATGCGGAAATGTTTCTAATCATAAAATATGCAAATTATTTTAAATAGTTTTATTTTGCAGTATCATGTTATTGCTTATAACCAGGCAACGATCCATATTGAGAAACGTAACGATCCTAACCTAAACTTAACTTAACCTAAACTAAACTTAACATAACCTAACTTAACCTATTTAACCATCCCTGTGAAAAATTTCTTGCTTTCTGTTTTTACTGAAGACAGCGAAATGATCCAATAGCATAACGTCCTCCATCCCCAGATCTGAATTTCTGTGATTATTGGTTACCGGAATTTCATCTATTGGTTACCGAGTTTATATTACCAGACCAACAACTCTTTTTGACCTGAAAGACTCCATGAAAAGAGAGATAGCTCAAATCTCACAGCTCGGTGTTACAACCTGCCGTTTTCATTATCGTTAACCACTTAAATTTGGTGATAGAAAAGAAAGATAACAAGTTATCCAATGAAAAATGTAAATTCCTTATTTGCATATTTTATGATTGGCAATATTTCCGCATTATGCCAATATGAACATGTTACGATATTACTATAATCCGTTCAGTAATAAAACAGTTACCAGCTCTTAAAGTAAGTTATTTTTAGACCACCCTATATTACAAGACATTTTGCACATTTCTATAATAATTAAAACAAAAAAAACCAACTTTAAACAAGAAAAGCTTTCGTCACCTTCGTGCGTTGACAGTACCGCTTTAACTGGAAGCGATCTCGTTACTTTAAATTTTGCAACTAGTTATTGCTTTATTGGATATTCTGCTCTTTTTCTAGATAGAGTTAATCGTTTATTTCTTAAAGTGGGGGCCAATTTACCAGCAGGGGTTCACTTTACCACTTTTCCCTCTATATAATATATATTAATTCTTACAGTATGCTATTACAGCTCATTATCCAATGTGGCTTATATTAGTCCCAATTATCTTAATTTTTGAGGACAAATTCGATTATTCTATGCATAATGTTATGAAATATTTGATAATAGTTTTTCGTAGTTATTTAATTTCTTTACTTATTAACTGAATTAAAGAAGTGTAAAAATTTATGGCCAGCGACTTCACGTTTCGCCGAGTTTAATTAGTTGGTTGATCTATTAGATTTTGAATTAACATACGCCCTGAACAAATGCAAAGGTCTATGTTTACTGTGGGATTCGATATCTTGGCTACTGGGCCAGTTTGCCTAACCTCGTTTTTCTCATTCTTTTTCACATGAAAACGGTATTATAAGGCTCTCGTAATAATGTATGCAATCCTGCTCTTAATGCCCACTTGAAACCGAGCATTCTTAAGAGCGGCCTGTTCCTTACTATTATATACAAACCATATATACGAGGGGAGATCAAAAAGTAAGTTGCACTCACTCGCCGCAGGAGCGCGCTGTGTGTCGCAATCTTGGGCAAAGCGGAGAAAGGGACATTAAATGCGCAGACGTCGGATAGGACGGTTGCTGTGGTTTCCCGTTGTGTTTTGTGTGACTAGCGGGCTAAAAGCAATGGCGCGTCAACTGGATGTCCATTCCAAACTTGAGGTGCGAGCAGCAATCCGATTTCTATGGGCCAAACGGGTGAATTGCACGGACATTCATCGTGAAATCACTTCTGTATATGGAGAGCGTGCGATTTCCCGGCAAGGAATTGTAAAGTGGTGTCAACAATCAGGACGCACGGATATCACAGACGAAGATCGCGTAGGCAGGCCCGCAACGTCTCGTACCATTGCAAATGTTGACCGCGTGGATGCGATCATTAGAGAGAATCGGCGCATAAAACTGGTGGAAATTGCCAGCATGCTGAACATTTCGTGAAAGCGGCTGTCACCGTGTGGTTACAAAACGCTGGAGGAGATTTCTATGCATCCGGAATCGAAAAGTTGGTTGATCGTTCGGATAAGTGTTTAGGGTCTCTTGGGGACTATGTGGAAAAGTGAACCTACATTGTATGCTGCTATAGTCGTGTTGCTTTTGTATAGGTGGTGTAATAAATGGCCATACCGTGGAAGTGCAACTTACTTTTTGATCTCCCCTCGTATATTGCTTTGTCGAGCTTCTCCAACTATAAGGGATAGTGGAAAATGCCTTTTAAAACCAAATTAAGTATGTGCGTTAATAAGAACCCATATAAGAATGTTTGGTTTATAATTTGTACTTTTGTGCGAAAGTACAAAATTGAAATTAAAATTAAAAATCGCTAATGAATTGCAAAAAAATTTTCCCCAACTGTATTAAATCTAAATACATTGAAAAATTTTTATTTTTCATAAAAATATAAGAATAAATTTGTACTAAACGAAATATTAATTGCATACTTTAATTTAACTCTATATGAACAAAACACAAACAAAAAAAAGCGAAAAACTTCTTTAGTAACGCATGTGCAATGAAGAGTTCACTAGGAATTCGCACTGAAAGCGTATTGCACACAAAATCCGTCTGCAGTATCTCATCTAGACCCTACATGTTTTAAGAAGTGCAATGGTACCACAGTTCACCAACTCACCCAAAACCCGCACAGATGCAGCATACGAGATTTATATTCTGCATCAATTTCCGCATCATCTTCGTGCTCCGCATCATTACCAGATTTGTAGGGTTGACTTTCTTCTGCATCAGAGCGAATGACTGCCATTAACCCAAGGGCAAGCAATATTTGTAGACGCAAAAACAAAATAACTATCTATGTAACATTTAAAATAACTGTGTGATTAAACATTACACACATCTTAGTATAGTTTATGATGAAAAACGCAAGTGAATTGATAAACTTATCATTCTTCATAAAAATTAACTTCTTAGAAGGAAAGACATTGAATACAAATTATAGCACTGGAGCCAAACAGATAATACCAAGGTAGCGACTCATTCGCCACTAATTTCCCAAACGGTGAATTAGTATCTGTTTGAGTGTTTCTATGACCGTCATACTTGTTCTCCTCTATTTACGGTCATAGAACTCTTTTTATTTGGCGGAGATTTTTTTAGATTTATTATTAAAAACTATTTCAATTACGATATTAAGCCAATAAGGATACGGGCTAAATTTCAAAAACAAACGTTTTGCTGATATCCCATCAACCAGAAAAAAATGTACGTTTACCTAGAAAATGGAATTCATTTACCCACTTTATTTTCCAGTCCTGTATTCGAAATGAAATTTCAAAGAAATAATTTAAATAACGTGTAGGATTTAATGGCATTCCCCCTCTCTCTCTCTTTACTTCTTTTTCCTTGAAATCGCTATGGAATTTAAAGCAAACAAATGATCTCCCCGTTCCAAATACTGCATTCTCTTAATTAACTCAACAAATAAGAGATTCCATCAAAGGAAAAAGAACTCTCCTAAACAGTCGAAATAAGTAATGGGTTTATGTTTGTGTGACAATCATCTATTGATTCTGGAAACCTCGTTTATCATGGAGCCATAATTTTTTTAATATAGATGGCGAGAAAAAGTAGGCGATGGAAAGAGTAAAGCACTTTTCCATAAAAGAAACCCTCCACGCGTAAAGGAAAAAATATCTTTTCATTTTCCTAAACGAAAATATCTTTTACATATACGGTTTTTGCTCCGCTTCACGTAATCTTCCCTTTTCTTCGGCGAAAGCTCACAAGGGAACAACTTAGCGGGCGACACACACCGGAGTTGCTTTTTTTGTGGGATGAAATTGCTTCTATTTTTCTTTACTGAAAAAAAAATTTCTTCGATCTTTCTTCGAAGATATCTCTTTTCTGTTTCCGTCTAATCCGATTCATTTGCATATCCCCCACCCGTCTACAGCAAGACAGGGAGAGACATTCTTACTCCTGCGTTTTGCCCGTCCGACTCCTGATTGGTTCCAACAATCGTCACCGTAAAACTTGAACGAACTCCGCTTTTGTCCTTAATGAAGCTGATCCTCCGCAACACATAATGTTCTCCATCGACCCGGCAACGCATTAATAATCATTAAATTTATAAATGATCTCTAACGAGGACGGGATTGCAATGACATCCCATCAACAGACGATCGAATGAAGCCCCGAGCACGCAGCCGAGCCGGAGTCGGCCATTAGGGGCGACGGCAACCGTAAATTAAAACATTCCACATGAGATCTCCCTGAGAGGTGGCGTCGCATACTTTTTCCTTTTCTTTTAAAATATAAATTTTTATATCCATTTATTTAATGTCACATAGGGTCCTTTTATTCTTCATTTTTACTCTAAATTTAACGCTCCTCCTGTCACTGGAATGTTCAGGCAAGCGTGGGTATACTTCCATGTAAAAAAAAAAAAAAAAGAAAAAAAAAAGAAAAACCCACACAGCGTTTGAAGTATTCTGGTTTAATTACTTGTGATCCTCGTTAATAGTTCGAGTTTGTTACTTGCTTCTTTTCCCCCTGCCTAATTATCAAGTCGGTTTCTATGGCAACGGTAAACGTTAACTTCCAACATCATCATTTCGCATTTTCTCTCTCATTCCGACGATGGCGGAGGATTAAATGAATCCTTCGCGTAAGAAAAACCCTTTCCCTTCAAGACGCTCTTCTTTTTTTATATATAAACTTTTCCTCCTTTCTTTCTCATTCCGTTTCTACCGTGAGAATGGTAATGGCCATAAACAGGGCGATCTTGCTTCTCCTATGCAGGCTCCAAAAGCAATTTCGAGGATTAGAGGAGGAGCGAACAAATACAGAAAATTGAGACGCTTTAACTTCATCAAGCGCATAAGAACAATTTCGCGCATATATTTCAGAATTAGTAGAAAGAAAAGCAGTTTAACACTTTTTATGGTATTTTTACGCATTTAATATAGGAGCTAAACTTTTTTAGTAATTAAAAAAAAATCGCAATCCATTATAAATATTGGTTTGATAAAGGAGGCGTATAATTATTATTATTATTCTCAGGCAAAATTATTCCATGATAATTAAAATTTTTAATTCCCTTCAATCAAAAGATGTTCTTCTTCAGTAAAAAACACAAGAAAATCAATCGCATTACACGCTTCCCCGCAAGACGTTTACGAAGGACAGCATCCAAGTCGGCCTTCTCGATCTTTCAGACCAGCGATTCTCAACCGGTGCTACGCGATTATGGTACGTAATAGGTAAATTGGTGATACTTGAACGGAAAGACCTCCGAAGGGCCCAAAGCGTCGTTGGCAAGTTATGTTAGTTGTTTTGCTATAGTGGTATGCAGCTGTGAAAAGGTTGAGAATCACAGTTGAGAATCGTAGACTAGCGGCGGACTTCGGGACATCACAATCGAGTGTGGTTCGACATCTGCACGCCATGGGAAAGGTCAACAGGAGCTGCCAAATTGTGCCCCACGAGCTGACGCCCGCGCAAGCACAACAACGGGTGAAGGTGTGTCGTCAACGGCTGGAAAAAATCGAGGTTCTGCCGCATCCAGAATATAGACCCGACCTGGCACCTTCTGACTACCATCTCTTTAGGTCCATGGCGCACTTTCTGCGTGGACGGCACTACGCCGATGTCAGTGAGGTTGAAGACGCCGTGCGTGACTTTTTCGCCCAGAAACCGGAGGAGTGGTTTCGCGAGGGCATCCGCCAACTGGCTGATCGTTAGATGAATATCATCGAGCATGATGGACTCTACTTTGAAGATTAGCAATGAGTGGTTCCTGTCTGGTGCCCATATAAAACTTTGCGCGGTGATCGGCCACTACTTTTGACTCAATCTTTGTATATATGGAATCTATATACAGTTTGTCCAACGAATTTTTAAACACTTTGTATTTTATTCACCTAAAGTTACTGATTACCCTTAGCAAATTAGAAATCGTACTATTTTATTTTTTTTATTGCGCCACAAAATAAATTCAAACTCTTTGTGGTGGTACACAAGATCGACAGTCCTGCCCTCTACATTTCGCGAATCAATGACATTAGCCCCTAATGTAAATTTAAGAAGATTACCGAAGCAAAGCGTTACGGTGCTCCCTTGCAAATGACCTTCTAAAATTAAGAAAAGAAAATAATAAATTAAGGAAATTGTTATAAATTAATTTATGCCTACATATTTTTTTAATGGATGACAATTAGCTAATTTTAATGATCTATTTAAAAAAAAAATAAAGGTTTGTTTAAAAACTTCAGAGTCATTCAATCGTCGTCTGTTGCTCGTTCGTAGGAAGTAGTTCCATTGCTTTTATATGATGTGTATTCGTGCGCATGGTGGAGGAAATAAGTCCCATCGAGCACGAAAAGGTTATATTAATGCACACATCGCTTCACCTATGGGTGTAACAATGGGGTCTTAGTACGGCTACATACAAACAAAAAAGTTCCTTCGTTTTCGCGGTTTATTTTGAAAGAAACGCGAAATCGTGCGATTTGTTATTTTGCAAGCATCAATGGTTTATTCAGGTGAATAAATTATTTCAGTTTCATTTGAAACTGTGAGATACAAGTTCGGATGGTTCTCTTGTAAGAAATAAATTGTAAAATTTGCTACCTAATTATTACAAATGACTAATACAGAAAATCATTCTTGCCAAAAATGTTTTTACACTAACAGAAACCAATAAAACCAATTTTCTCTTGTTGGTTATTTCTTAAGAATGTTTATCGACAAACTGGCAATAACTTAACGTATAATTACGATGAGGTCGATTAAACGAGGTCAAACTGAAAGCCATGAGCAACTGTTTTTTTAAAAATCAGAATTTATTGATATCGAAAAAACAAGCATTTCACCTTAATCTATAAATATTTCTTCACGTTTCAACATAATCTCCATTTCTCTGGACGCATTTTCCCATCGTTTTGCAACTTGAAATTTCCCTTGGGGTAAAACTAAAATTTTCCAGCTGACCGAAGACACTGTCCTTTTCCAAGTTTTGACACATCCGTCTTCGTCAATGATGGCTTCAACCCTTTCCTTGTTGCGTTTACTGCAGGCAGTTCGAGGGGGACCGCTACAAGCAGATCTTGGATGTTCGTGTTTTCATCTTTGAAATGTTTCACCCATCTCCTAACACTGCTAGCGCCCATGTACGTAAAAATGCTGAAGTATTTGATGAATTTCAGCAACGGGGATTTCCTCTTTAACAGAGAATTCAACATTGTTAATATCAAAACAATATTGCATGAATACTAAAGAATATTTTAATAGGTTAATGGAGTAAAAGGTTCACATACGCTTACTACTTCTTTAAGAGCTTCCTCTAACCAGATTCCATATTTCCGTCTTTGCGTAGGATTTAGTCCATCTATGACTGAAATAGTAAACTTGAATAAATAGATTATTTATTAACTGTTTCGTTTTTAAATTCTCCACTTTAATTTACTCGTGAAGAGGAGTCTGTAAATTTTTTTAAAATTGCTATTTCAGAGAAATTTTAGAGGAGAAGTCCATCCAAAATGAAAGCAAGGTTGGATATCTTTAAATTATGTTTCTAATTCACGACATAGCGAATTTTTAATCAAAATATTAGACAGCAATTTACAAAAGCACAAAACATTACTCTATTGTCGCAGAAGTAATTTGTGATGCGGTCGACGATGGTTCAAACCATGGGCAGGGGGGGGGGGAGGGAGGCATTTCCGTCCCGAAAACCTATATACAAGACGTACACGGCGAAACTTATGGAGTATTACTATTGGCTTTACTCAGCAGAGACAGAGGAGCTAATATTTCGTGGACTTTTCCACATAATTTTTTCACGTATTTAATTAACTTGCCCTCCCCCACTTCCCCAACATAAACCCTGGCTACGTCCTTGCATCATACAGGCTGGGGAGGATACATAGGAGAGAACCAGCACTATATCCAAACTGGAATCCATAGTAAAGAATGCAGCGCATTAACACCATTAGCGATCTACATTTTCATCGCTGCTGACGTTTTCTTCATCACTAGGAGGGATATCGAACATGTAGAGTTGCATCCAATGATGTCAACTACAATAAAGACTGGACCGAGCCTTCTATGAGCGCGTTAACACAGGCATGTGTCTAAAGAATTGCCTGCAAAAGTCCACACTTATCATCGTGCATCCATGTCTGGTAGCCATTCAGTAAAGCATAGGAAAATAATTTTGAACATTAAAAAAAGCTGAAAATAATTTTTTAACTTTCATGGCATTATATTGACTTTCTTTGGCAGTGAAATTTCAACAGAAACTTATTAAAATCAATATCTTAAATGTATATTTAATGCAATGATGCCATTAGTTTGAACGTGCGTCCACGCTATTCACCGAGAACCATGCCTGGTGCTTATCATTTTCTTAGACGCGTTTGAATAGCGAAGCGCTCATAGATGGGTCGATCCAGTCTTTATTAACTACCGAAAGGTGCTTTAGGCTATCAGTGTGGGGAAACGTGTCTGTCTGTCTGTCCGTCTGTCTGTCTGTCTATCTGGCTGTCCGTCTGTCCGTCTGTCTGTCTGTCTGTCTGTCTGTAACTCAAACTTCTCCGAGGCTATGAAAGATTTTCAAAATCTGTTTTCGTCAGTCGATGAATATGGTTCATGGCACGAACCACGTACAAATATTATCTAAATCGGTTCATTGGCAGGTGCGCAAATGGTACCTCTATTTTCCCGCCTAGCTATTTTCAATGGGAAGATATATTGAGTAATATATCAAACAAATCGTAATGACGAGATAGATGCGGTTATTCATTACTATTTTCGTCAATCGATGAATATGGTACATGGCACGAACCAGTCACAAATATTATCTAAATAGGTTCAATAGCACGTGCATAATTGGTACTTACACGACCCCACCTAGCAATTTTCAATGGAGAGATATATTAAGTAATGTATCAAACAAATCGTAATGACGAGATAGAAACGAATATAAATTACTATTTCGGCCAATTGATAAATATGGTTCAGGAAATGAACCATTTTGAAAATGCTTGTAATCGAAATAATGGCACGTGCTCTAATGATACCCTTATGACACCCTCAAAAATTTTCAATGCTAAAATATGATATGTAATATATCAAACGACTTGGAATGATGTGTCATGAATGAATATAACGTAAAATTAATGATATACGAAATTGGTTCAAAGGTACGTGGTGTAATGGTATCTTTATGGCCCATTAGAAACTTACAATGTTAACATAGGGCTGTTTAAAAAGATAGTTCCGCGAATGGTTTAGTTTAACCTTTCGGTACTTGGTTATGTCATTCCTTAATGGTTTATTGTAGTTGACATCATTGGTTGCATCAAACTTTCTCTGCATCGTTTAAATTTTTATACAGCTTTCCGCCAGCACAGCTGCAATAGGGAAAACACAGGCTGGTGATCAGACTGCTTAACAATGCCAGTTGAACGCGTTATCAGGTTGCATTATCGAAGAGTGCCTACTTTTTTCCAAGTTTTAGAGCTTATTATTAACCTATTATCGAACCAAAGTATATCTGTAAGATTCCCTTTAAGATGCTAAATTTTAGACACAATTCGTATTTGGTTGGACTACTCTTTTAAGTTTTAATTTTTTCTTAATTTCTGAAAGTTAATAATCCTTACATCAATTTCTAATACAATTAATAAAATTTTATTAATGGAATTTTATTACATTAAAAGAAGAAGAAACCGGTGTAACCTAAATTGGCGTTCCTTAACTTTCCCGAATGACATTTATGATATATCCTTGACAAAGCCGGGAATAAATGGCGAAACTAGTTGGAACTCCTGATGTCCCTCTGTTATACTGTAAGGCCACCACCTGTTTAATTTATAGATTGGCCAAACACGGAAGAATTTATAGACTTACTGACTTTTTTGAGTTTGAATATAGCGAATTTCCTACCACTTGGAATATAGTGAAATTTGCTTCCATTTGATATATGGAAAATCTCGAAAGATTTTTTTAAAAGGGAATGTTTTTATAACGCATTTTTGGAAATTATCTTTCATAACCGCAATGTGCATAAAAATTTCTTTGGCGTTAATTATTTTCAAGAACTTCTTAACTTCATCCTGACTGGCAGGATGTTTTTTTTTATTTTTCTATGCTTATGGCTTATGACTTCTATTTTAGTAGTTATTATCTTAAATACAATAAAGAGCCCAGGTTTAAAAATTAATTTTCAATAATAATTCAAATTCACACGTTAAAATTGACGTGATGGGGTTGAGTTTCACAATTAGTTTTCGCATGTGTTATGTAAATTATGATCGCCCGAATTTATTTTTTTTAACTTTATCGTTACTTTCATCAGAGAATTCAAATGTTTAAGCACACAACGCATAAATCGTTTTTTTTTGATTATGAAATTATAATTTTCATTTTCAATGAAATATTGGATATTTCATTAAGCTGATATTAAGCTCAAGAAGGTATTATGCTAAATTTTATTAGTCATCTACTTCTAGCGAAGCTAGACTTAATCGAGAATTCTGAATATTTCTAATTTCTTAGTGTGTTTTCAATGAATGTTAAAACAAAATTTATTTATATTAAAGATAAATGTTTAACATAATACCAAAATCAAAATATTGAAAACGAAAGAGCAGAATTTACACTATAATATTTTTCCGATATGAAACGATCGCTATTAGAAAAATTGCATTTTATAATCAGATTTTCAGTAATTATCATTTATGTCCTTCTAATAATTATCGTTTTTCTATATAGGCAATTTCATTTTTATAAAGCATGTATCTTTCTTCTTTTGATATGAAATAGACGCGGCATGAAATGAAATAAAGAAAATTTTGCTCTTTCTTGCTGCTTTTGAAGTGCAATCAATGGCTTCGAGCAAAAAACGTGAAAAGAATTCCTAGTCCCTGCCATTCCCTCGTTGAAAATTGCACTGATAACCAATGTGTGTGGCACAATGGCCACCCGGAAGAAAATAAATTTACCAGTTTCTCACTTCGTGTTTCCTCCTGACCGAAAAAATCTCATTTTGCTTTAGTGACAATCACTAACCCTAATTGTCAATGAAATTGTCCTCGTCAGACTTCCAAGATTTAACTCGATTCCCGTGATTTCGTTTCAGAGCGAGACAACTATCATTTCTATTTTCATTTCAAGATGACGAAATTTATATGGCTGAGATATTAGGTGATATAATCTTTAAAAAAATTATTTTTAGAAAATCTTAAACTTTTAGTTTAAGTTACGCATTAATTTTAATATTTAGAAAGCTATCGTTACACTTTGAAATTTTAAATGCTGATAGTTTATAATTGAATATTTTAAACACTTCATTGCGATCTATTACGTACTGCAATTGTAAATTTCCAACACTTTTTGTAAAAGACCTCAGATGATCGATTAGAACTTCAGTATGAATAATTTAAACTTAAAAAATAGTTTAATATTTTTGGAATTTTTATTTCCTTGATTTTTTACTTTACCATGGACGTGTGTATTTTGTTTTATTCTAGGGAGTTTGTGAAAGAGTTTGATTTTAAATAGATTTAAAATTCCAGAAATCCAATGACTGTTTGATTTTGGTATACTAAATTAATATTAAGATGTTTGAATAACAAATTTGATTATATAAATGCTTTTCTGGGTGTTTAGTAATTTCTTTAATTATGCATTGACGAACCATCATTATAAATGCTTCGAAATGGTATAAACAAAAAATAAATTTTCTCAAAGCAGTAGTTACCAGGGTTTAATTGAAGTGAAACTTCACTTTTTGTAATAGAAATCTAACATGGCAATTATAATCTTTGATATTATGGAATTAATCTTGAGAAAATCGTAAAATTCGAATAAATAACCTAAAATATAAACAACATCCCTTTTCACGAAAATACTATGGTCAACAATATTTTTTAACTTAAAAAATTTCATGTTTCTCTTGAGACAAAATGTCTGTTCATCTACACTGCCCTGCCAAAAGTATCTGGACACCCCTTTTCACATAAGATGTTGGACTACTTTTTGCTGTATGGTGAAATACATCGAGAAGTCTGTCGACAAGTTTTTTGAATTTCTCTGGCAGGACATATTTCCACTCGGTCTTTAACTGATGACAATAACACTGGGCAACAAAATTTCAAAACGTTCGTGCTTCCGAGATGAAAATAGTCTTGTCCTAATGAATTCAATGTGCTGAACACGAATATTATTAAGACAAAGCTGAATTGGCTACCGTTTCTTAGTAATGTGTACGCATTTTTGAAAAAAAAATGTATATATGTAAATATTATAATACCTGATAAGAAAACCTTAATCTTCTTAGAACTTTCATTTTACATGTCGTTTGTAAACCTCGTGAGGAGTATGTCTGAGCGTCCAACTAAAATTAGCCAGCATTAACGCGTACCATTTGCCTTGGTACCTTTGCTCCATATTGCCAATATTCTAATGGAAACATTCACCATGCTCATCACTGACCTGCCCTCAGTTATCAGGAAAGAAGTCCAAGTGGGAGTCAAGATCTGTAAGGACACATAGCACCCGAATGCATGAAACAGAGCTAACATATCTTCAACCAGATCCTTATAGTTTTTGGCCTTGTCATTTCCTCAGGAAGTTTGCTGCCACTTGATAGAACGCAGCCCAAACATGGTCTTCTTTACTTTTAAGAAGCTTTTCAAACTTCTCTGAAGAGCTGTTTAATCTGAGGCCCTACAAAAACGCCCTCTTTAATTTTGGCTTCGCTGAGTTGAGGGAAGTTTTCATGCAGGTAGCCTACTTGAATGCTGGTCCATTCTTATCCATGACTTTTATCAAGTTTTTTTTACAAGGCCGAGCTTGATGTGTAAAGGAGGAATGATGATTTAGTGTGTTTATTGCCCTATATCATGCGGACAATAGTCAATATCACTGTGAGCCAATCAACTTTTTTTCAATGTGATATTCGTGTTCAGCACGTGAAATACATTCAGGATTGGGCACTTTCACCTAAGAAGCAATTTCCTTGTTGCCCAATGTAAGTGGCTGGTGGCTTGTACATTCCTACTGATATCGACGAGTGATCCACGATTTTGTGGAACGAGGCTCATGGGCATTGCCTTGCTGGAAGAAGCAATCTGTTGCATAGTCAAAAATTCTATCAATATTCCAGGTAGATGTTTTTTCCCTACATTTCTTGTTACTCTGGGGCATTAAGTCGTATATCAACACCAGCTATGGGCCCCACGTTTGCTCCTGTACGCACTAACGCGGCACTAAAAACTTCTGACAACTCACGACTTTGGCTCAAGGAGTCAATGCCATATTATAGTTCTCACACTGTAAGGTGAAATGGAAGAGTTCACTTTATCGCGCTCAATAGGTAGGGACGTCATAGAGATAGTATACTTTAAATCCTCATGCGTGATCTGTGATCTGCTTTTTTTCACTCAAGTCTGCTCGTTGCAGCCTACTGTTGAAGTGCCAGGATTTAGGAAGATTTGAGCATTTAAAAAAAAATTCCCTACTTAACCCTTCCTATTGAGGCGATAAAAGTGAACTCTTTCATTTCACATTACAGTGTGAGAACTCTAGTTTCTATTACATTTCTTTTACATCAAACGTGAAAGAGTACATCATGGGAAATGAAACCCCCTTTAAAAGAGGGATGTCCAGAGCAAAGTTTTACTTTTTTTTCAGTATTTTTCCGCTTGACTTCTTTCTTTTTCTATGCAAATGAAGGAGGCGTCTTGTTTTCATAAGTTTTGTAATACATGGATATCATCATGATGCCGATACATATTTAACATGTTATATACGAGGGTGGGCTGAAAAGTAATGCCTCCATGGCTGTAACTTTTTTATTTTTTAACCGATTTTCAAAATTCTTTTTGTATCTGATACTCACATTTCTCCTCTATGTAATGCACTATTCACTTTTCGACATAGTCCCCATCCCTTTCCACGCATTGTACCAACGCGTGACTAGTCGGGTGAACCCGTCGGAGGGGAATTCCGGGGTTGTTGTCGACACCAAGACCAAACGACAGGTTTCACCTCGTCGTCAGAACGCAACTCATGCCCCTTAAGGTGCTCTTTCCTCTTTGGGAAGTGGTGTAAGTCGCAAAGTGCAAAGTCTTTCATTTTGGAACTGCAGTTTTTCATCTTTGAACTGTGCAACCCCCTCTGACGTGTGGCAATCGTGTGCGGACGGGCGTTATCGTGCTGCAGAAGAGGATCCAAAGCTGCCATTCAATCTTCGTGTCGACGACAACCCCGGAATTCCTCTCCGACGGGTTCACCCGACTAGTCACATGTTGGTACAATGCGTGGAAAGGGATGGGGACTATGTCGAAAAGTGAATAGTGCATTACGTAGAGGAGATACGTGAGTATCAGATACAAAAAGAATTTTGAAAATCGGTTAAAAAATAAAAAAGTTACAGCCATAGAGGCATAACTTTTCAGCCCACCCTCGTAATAATGTGTAACATGACGCCTACACATAATTGCCTTTGATAATGATGCACTGATCTCAGAGCGTAACAAGCGAATGATGGCTTCAGTGTTGAAACTACTGGGTTGCATACGAATCTTTTTATTACACATTACACACTTTTTGCACACTTTTATTGAACTTAACTTGTTACACACTTTTATTGAACTTCATTTGTTTGCGTGTTTGTGCGCAAATTTTGTAATCAATATTTTACCCACTTTCTGACTACCTACAGCTCTGTAAATTTTCCCAATGGCGTCTTATCGATGACAATGCATGTTTCACTAGTCTTTCATTTATTCGTAAGTTATTTAATATTTAACTTATATGTATACGGTGCAATCATGATGTAACGTCTGCCTGTATTGTTGTTTATTGTTGACGTTGTTAATTGTCGTATATAATTGTTGTTAATTGGATGATCAATGCTAGGAAAGTTGTTGATTGTGACGTCTTTGTGGAGAGGATTGTTTATGATTAGCCAGCGAAATGTATTGTCAACGCTTTTTTTGGTAGAGTCATAGCTGGACTAAAGGATGGGAAAAGTCAGTGTTTAATTGTCAAGGAACTCCAAATTCCACGCTCACCAGCCCATTATATCATCCAAAAGTATCACACAACAGGAGAAATCACAAATAAAATTGGAAGAGGCAGGCAGAGGAAAAAATCTGAACGGGAAGACAGAGAAATTGTAAAATGCATTAAAAAATCAGCTAGAACTGCGTGCAGAAGTGAAAAAATGATCTAAACATTATCAATTATTCCTCAAACCATTGAAACAATTGCATGAAGGCAGGCTTAAAGGATGCACGTCAAAGAAAAAGCCCCGCGTCAGTAAGAAAAATCGAGTGAGACGCCTGAATTGGGTAAAAGAATATCTAAACAAGGACAAAAAATTTTGGAACATAATTGTGTGGTCAGATGAAAGCAAATTTAACTTATTTGGCTCGGGTGGCTGTAACAAAGTTGGAGAACACCGGGATACATGCCAGCTACAGGGGGTGGGACATCTAGAATTTATCGATGGCATCATGGACCAACACAAGTACAGAGAAGTTCTTAATAAGAATCTCCATGCTTCTGTTAGTAAATTGGGATTGAGAAGAAGTTTTAGATTTTAGCAAGACTCAGATGCTAAACATATAGGTCGTTCCGTGAAAGGATTCCTCAAATCCTCAAAGTTTAATGCTTGACTGGCTTTTCCAGTCACCTGATTTAAATCCAATCGAGCACCTTTGGGTCATAATGGAAATGACGAGGAAAAACCGTAGACCAAAGTCAAATGCAGATTTAAAAGACTTGTTGACAAAAACTGGAATGATGTAGATGAAAAATAAAACAAAACCTTTAGTAGAATCTATGCACAATCGATGCCTAGACTTTGTGAAGGCCAAAGGAGGTCCCACTAAAATTTAAAAAGTAAGTTTAGATTGTACATCTGCCCAAATATTTAAGTGGACGAACCTGTTTTGTATTATATCTCATATCACTGATAAACCCTAAGTTCAGGGTATTATTCAGAAGCTTAATAATGTGAATAAGTCACGTAGTGTCAGTCATTTCAATCACTTGCAAACTGGTGGGCGGATAATTTTTTTGTTCACTGTAGAAGCTTATTTTCCTTTTAAATAAAGATTAAAAAGTATAAAATAAAATATATAAAATAAAAATTTTAAAGCACACACTTTCACCTTAAATAGTGCAGTAAAACTTTTTTCACTGTGTTCTGCACTTCCTTGTCGCAGGTGAACCTAAGACTTGTCAGTGATCTTTTTAAGGGGCTGAAAATATGGGAGTCACATGAGGAGATGTTGGTGGCTGTACGGAGGATGTCTGAGGATTTCCCATCGAAATGTTTCCACCAGGCGGAGGGTCTTCTTGGCCACAAGTGGCTTAGCGTTGTCCTGGGGCAGCACTATCCATTTCGAAATTCTTGATAGCGCTCAGGCACAGAGAAAACAGCGAAAATTAAGCACCTTTTACGATAAATTCATTGTTTCTGCATAAGTTGTAGATATCAAGTTATTAGAAGAACGTCCATTTACAATAAATTATTTTTTATTATCCAAAGTTAATTTTCGTCCTTTTGGACATCTTCGGTAGTTTTATAATAACTAAAATTCTTTGGATTTTTAAACATTTAACAATGGTTTTGACAATGTTTTGTTTTTTTTTTGAGGTGAAAACTTCAAAATTTTGCACACCGCATACAAAATTTTTCTGGAGAGTGAAATTGTCTGATCCGTCACGCTCGGAAGTGAAACGATTTCTTTATTTTAGTCGAAGGAAGTTTATTAATTATTAAGATAACTTGAAAACGAATCAACTTTACCACACTCTGTTTTCATCAATCCATTTATATGGGACAGAGCACGAACAAGATCGAACGTGAGATACCATGAATAGGTACGCGCTCTATTTGCACGTGCTCTAACTGCACAATTATGATACACCCTTAAAAATTTCCTATAACCAGATATGGCAGGTAGTATATTAAACAATTCGTCACGACATTTCATGAATGAATATATAAGAGTAACTTGTGATAGCAGACATTGGTCTAGTGAAACGTGTACGAGTAAGGATCTCATAAATGAATATAACGCGTAAGTAATGATACAGAGAATTGTTTAGTAGCACGTGCCCTAATGGTATCCTATGGTACTGTTGTAACTTTCAATGGTAAGATATGGCATGTAATATATCAAACAACTCCTAACAACGTGTCATGACTGAATATAACGAGTAAATAATGATACTGGAATTGGTTTAGTAGCACGTACCCTAATATGACACTGATACCATATGACACCCTATGTTACTGTTGTTACTTTTAATGCGTAGATATGGCATGTAATATATCAAACAGCTCGAAACAACGTGTCAACAATGAATATGAGTAAATAATGATAGTGGGAATTAGTTTAGTAGCACGTGCCCTAATGATACCATATGACACCCTATGTTACTCTTGTAACTTTTAATGCTAAGATATGGCATGTAATATATCAAACAACTGGTAACAACGTATCATGACTGAATATAACGAGTAAATAATGATATTGGGAATTAGATTAGTAGCACGTGCCCTAATATTACCTTATGTTACTGTTGTAACCTTCAATGCGTAGATATGGCATGTAATATATCAAACAGCTCGTAACAACGTGTCATGGCTGAATATAACGAGTAAATAATGATAGTAGGAATTGGTTTAGTAGCACGTGCCCTAATGATACCATATGGCATCCTATGGTACTCTTGTAACTTTTAATGCTAAGATATGGCATGTAATGTATCAAACAAATGGTAAAAACGTATCATGACTGAATATAACGAGTAAATAATGATAGTGGGAATTGGTTTAGTAGCACGTGCCCTAATGATACCATATTGCACCCTGTATTACTATTGTTATTTTTAATGCGTAGACATGGCATGTAATATATCAAACAGCTCGTAACAACGTGTCATGACTGAATATAACGAGTAAATAATGATAGTAGGAATTGGTTTATTAACACGTGCCCTAATGATACCATATGTCACCCTGTGGTACTCTTGTATCTTTTAATACTAATATATGGCATGTAATATATCAAACAGCTCGTAACAACGTGTCATGAGTGAATATAACGAGTAAATAATGAAAGTGGGAATTTGTTTAGTAGCACGTGCCTTTATATTACCATATGGCACCATATGTTACTGTTGTAACTTTCAATGCGTAGATATGACATGTAATATATCAAACAGCTCGTAACAGCGTATCATGATGAATATAACGAGTAATTAATGATACTCGATATTTGTTTAATAGTACGTGTTGGAATCGTGTCATTAATGGTTTCATTACAGTATCATTGGGCTTTTCACTGCAAATATATCGTAAATAATGATAATGAGAATTAATTTAGTTGCACGTGCCCTACTGGTACCATATGGCACCCTGTGTTACTGTTGTAACTTTCAATGCTAAGATATGGCATGTAATGTATCAAACAGCTCGTAACAGCGTATCATGATGAATACAACGAGTAATTAATGATACTCGATATTTGTTTAATAGTACGTGTTGGAATCGTATCATTAATGGTTTCATTACAGTATCATTGGGCTTTTCACTGCAAATATATTGTATGTAATCTAGAAGTGATCTACTGGATGCTTTTGAAAAGGATGTAGTGAAATACCTCGCGATGTTCTGCACCTTAAAATAAAACAAATTTCCTCTTTCGTTCTGTCGAAATTGTTTTACTTAAAGTTGTACACAGCTCGTGAATTTGGTTAAACTCTGCCCATAACGTAAATAAAAGCACATGAAAAAACTAAACACTACCATGTGTTCCATTAATAGGTTTCTGCGAAATAACTGTCCACTAAACTCGACCATTCTCACAGCCTACTGAAAGATTTGTATTTACTAGACCTCAGAAATGAACTTGTCAACAAATTAGGGTAGACGTGCAAGTGGATAAATGATCAAGAGATACAGTATCAAAGCCTCCTTAAACCAGTTTGCATTTCTTGTTGGCTGGATTGCTTTTTGCGGTACGACGCACATTCATACTAGCAGATACAAGCGATTATTCAACGAACTGTATAATTTACTAACGTCATTCATGCGCTTTTGTTTACGTTATGGGCGGAGTTTAACTAAACTTCACGAGCTGTTTACTCATTTAAGAAATGCAATTTCGACAAAACGTATGAGGAAACTTGTGTTTATTTTATGGAGCAGAAATTGCTAGATAACTCACGACATCCTTTTCAAAAGCACCCTGCATAAGTAAAGATCTAATGAGAAAACGAATGAAAATAAATGGTTTTATACTATATAATATTAATTTATGGCTTGTTCCTGATTCGTCCTAGTAATAATACCCTTAATAATATATATATCATTCACCTATACATTACTTAGAATCGATTATAGTCTCCATAAAAGTTTTCACTTCGGTCGTGTGGTAGTAAGCACACTCATTTTTTTTTTAAACTTTTGATGGTTACATTGTTGTAACGAAAAAACTGGTGACGGACAGTGCGACTTATGATATAGATGAATGAATATATGGATCGCATTAGTCATTTTTTTACTTGGAAGATTCTTTGAAATTCTCATGCTTACTTTAGAACATTTTTCTTTTGAAATTGGTCCATATTTTAATAAATGCAATATTATTCAGATAACCGAATCGACTGATTTATCCATTATATCTTCGGTCATTAATAACTATTTGACGAACAGAAACATCCTCGCTTGCTCTCATGTCCATATGTGAATCGTTAATTATGAAAATGGCATAAGCCATATGTCAGAGGCAACTGTCAAAGTAAGTGAAATCCATTTAACACCAAAAGTGAAGCGCTAACTATCGATTCGTTTACAAAAACATTACGTTTATAAGATATCACTTTAAAGTTTTCAAAGTTTCTTTGTGAACTTTTTCTGTGATCGAAATTTGGATTAGACAAGTATGTCATGAAAATGTTATAAAATGAAATAAATTTCGTATTTTCATTATAGCGTCAGGTTAAGTTTGCTGGGCTATATATTTCATTTTTACTTTTATCAGATATTGACAGAAAGAAAGACCAAATTATCTATTGTATAATCTTTCTATAACAGCAAAGAGTTTCTAAGAACGTAAACAGTTTATAGCTTCTTCACGAAAGTGTCAGATTTTATTAACATCTTTGGTTTTAAAAGCCTCTTATGATCAGACCGGAGACTAGAATTGATGTAGACAGTTTTCTTATCGCTAATCGAAAGAAATGAACTATTAGCTCTATTCGGATTTTGTTTAAGTTTTAGATGAAGTACTTATCGAGCACACAATCAAAGTTTACAAATGGAATTTCCATGAGGGTTTTCAAATCGATATCTTATCCTTATGGAGTATATTAAAGAATGGCCTTTCATTTAATTCTAACACTGATATTTGTTAAAATTCAGATTAGCATAAGATTTCAAAGTTATTGTAATATTATGCATGAAGCTTAGGCCTAATGATAATTAATAGCTTAAGTTTAAACTTAAGATCTGCCTTATAAATCAAGATGTTTTAAATATAGTAAGTGCTAAGATCAAGGAACATAGTTTCTACATTACTGACGGTTGGTCGTGTGAAAATTTATTGATTTTTTTAACCAATCTGCTTTGGGGTGTTCAGGTTTGCTGCTACCATCTATTGTCAAGTTTTTCTTCTTTGCCTTACTAAAGACAAAAGAAGAACGTTATTAGAGCTTTTTTTTTTTCAACGAAATGAAGTTTTTAGGTAGAAAATGAATTAATTTATTAAATTACGAAACCTGATCTTGAAGCGCGTTAAAATTAATGTAGTGGAAAAAAAGTGTGCTGTTAAAAAGTTTTTAAAGGTGAATTAGCATATCTAAAGTTTCTAATTAAATTAACTGAACATTTTTATACAGCTTTTTTCTTTAAAATCATATTAAGATAAGAAAATTTATGAAAATATTTCGCAACACTTCAAGCCATAAAGTAACGCTTGGGTGTACGAAGGGGTAAAAAACTGTTTAAAAAAGTTAATTATACATAATGGAAGTTTAATAACCTCCTCCCTATCTTTTTTATGAATACGCACTTCTAAAAACTGTGCTGGTGGTCGTCTCCTCATAGCTGTTGTCCCCGAAATCAGAGTAAGGAATTAATTCTGTCTAGTGTTTCCCTCGATGCACTTCGACATATGACATTTTTTGGTCAAAATGTTGACTTAGTGAACGTGACTCCTGAAAGCAATCTCGTCTCACACAGTTACACATTCCCTCCTTTTTTTCCTTTTTGTGTGTATGCGCTGGAAGTATATTTTCTGGATTGGTTTTCAGGAATGCCCCTGAACTGTCACTTCGAATTGTCTACCTAAGGCTGCGCACCTCTTGAAACCGACTCCCAATGTCAGAATGTGTTTGGATTTTGTGCTCAAGATGTCACTAAATTTCATAAACTACAAGTGAAATCTTTTGTAGAAGCTCCAAAAAGTGCTTGCTTTAATAAAGGGTTATATTACCTGTGGGAGCACGTGATACTGAAATCTAATCCAACCTAAGGCATTAGAAGAATGAAGTGGTGTGTGATATATAAAAAAAAAAAAATTCCATTAGTCGCTTGAAATGATAAAGTATTACCTCGTTGATTTAATGGTATTTAAACGTCAGCTCTGGTAATTGTCATTGATTCCTAAGGGATCTATCCCTTTTCGTATCTTGGAGTTTCAAAAAATAAAATGAGAACTGATGGGCGAATGTTCTCTTAAGTTTTTTTTTCAAAGCAACAAAATCTGTGGGTACTTGCGTTTTGATTGGAAGACTGTATTTTTCTTCATTTTTTGTTGCTCTGTGCGTGTAGACATATTTGCTACCGTGATTACTTGTATATCAGTTATACATTTGAATTTATTTTTTATTGTATATAAAAGATTGTACGAGAATTGAAATCAAGCAATTTCCAAGATAGAATTTGATAAAGAAATCAACAAATATCTACATATAGGATGCATACCACGGGTACACCGGATGAGCATGCAAGCAAGAAAAGAGAAATGTATAGTAGCCATAAATTGTAAATCTATTTTGAGATAGTCTGGGTATCTAAAACGAGTATGTGATATACGGTTGGCTAAACTGATTGTATGTTGGCCGTAAGAATAGGAAATGTGAGAGAGGGAGGCTAAGAAACATGTGATGGGAAAAGCAAAAAAGAATTGAGAGTTTAAATAAATGGCCTTCTTGTAAGAAGAAATGAATGACTGTGAATGAAACGAGAATTGTGTTTAGAGAAAAGTATGCTTGGTTATTTGAAGGAATTTACCACAAGCACAGAAAAAAAGTCTCTCCAATCCTCAAATGAGGATTTTTGAATGCTGTTGTTAACCCTGGAGGGCTGATCATATTTCACGAGCAGAAAGCCTAATTATTAGTCGATTCGAACCTTTTATAACCCTGATTATATTGAATTTTTTTGAAATTTAGATAAAAAATCTTTGTACTAATATATCAATCGGCCCTCTATATACAGGGTGAGGCATTTATCTTGAGACAACTGAATATCTCGGAAACTAAGCATTGTTCGAAAAAATGTCCAAAATCAAAAGTGAATTATTTCGCGGGGGAAATACATTAGTTAAAAAATTACCCCTCTTCCTTTTGAGGGGGGCTGGAGGAAGGGGGTAACTTTAAAATCTTAAATAGAACCCCTATTTTTAATAGTATATTCAGATTGTACACAATATTCGAGAAATGTTTTATTCTTGGTGTTTTTTCAATTGATCCAACCGTTTAGGAGATAGAGGCTCTGAGAGTGTGGAACTTTTAAAGTTTTGAACCCATTTTTATCGATGAAGACAAAGAGACAGTGAGTGGGTCTTACAGACATTCGTACTCTACTTTTTAATGGTCTTCAAGAATCCCAAGTCAGAATTTCAAAAATTCAATATTTTTCAATACACACGCATAGACTCTTTCTCCATAGGATTGCTGCCCCCAAAAGTTTACTGTTGCATTAAAAAATTTTGAATTTATGAAATTCTGACTTCGGATACTTAAAGACCATCAAAAAATAGAATAGGAATGTCTGCAGACCCACTCTATCTCTTTGAACTTTTAAAGTTTTGAACCCAATTTTATCGATGAAGACAAAGAGACAGAGAGTGGGTCTTACAGACATTCCTATTCTAGTTTTTGATGGTCTTTAAGAATCCGAAGTCAGAATTTCAAAAATTCAAAATTTTTTAGTGCACAAGTAATTTTTGCGACAGCAGTCCTATTTATGAAGTCTATGCGTGTGTATTGAAAAATATTGGATTTTTGAAATTCTGACTTCGGATTTTTAAAGACCATTAAAAAGTAGAATAGGAATGTCTGTAAGACAAACTCTCTATCTCTTTAAATTTAAAATGAATTTAAACTAATTATTTAAACTCCTTAAATCAATAATTCTCTATCTCTTTGTCTTCATCCATAAAATTGGGTTTAAAACTTTAAAAGTTCCACACTTTCAGGGCCTCTGTCTCCTAAACGGTTGGATCAATTGAAAAAATAGCAAGAATAAAACATTTCACGAATATTGTGTACAATCTGAATATACCATTAAAAATAGGGGTTCCTATTTAAGATTTCAAAGTTACCCCCTCCCCCCCCAGCCCCTCTCACAAGGGGGGGGGGGTAATTTTTTTAACTAATTAATTTCCCCGCGAAATAATTCACTTTTGATTTTGAACATTTTTTCGTACAATGCTTAGTTTCTGAGATTTCAGTTGTCTCAAGATAAATGCCTCACCCTGTAAAATCTAAATGAAAGTTAAGTATAATTTCATAATCTATTTATTTGTAAAATGACATTAATAATAAGAATACAATTATTTGACATCAAAATAAAAGTCTCAAAGAAACTTCAAAAAAAGTAACAAAACATAAAAGGTCTGTTTTTTCGTAATCATTACCATCATTTGTTTTCCACAAAATTATAACATTTCAACTTTGTCTTTTCCATTTGTCACCATCTTGACTTTCATATATTATTTTATATACCAGATTTTCGTATACCAGAAAAATACCACAGGTTTTCCTCTTTTTATGGTTATTTGCTGGAGTATCAATGAAATCTTCCTGAGGTTCTAGAAATCTCAATTTGTTTATTTTTCTTCAGTTTCCTTTGTAATGTAGGCAAATTTATGCAAATATTTTATAATCTATTCTTGTGCAAAAACATACTAGAAACGTTTTTTTTTAAACCTACAGAAAAATTTATGATCTCAAAATTACGTATACAGAGAAGCTAAACAACCGTTCAGGAGGGGAGGATAAGAACCGTTTACTACATACCCCTTTCAACCCCCTTAATGGTTGTTTAGGTACACCTGAAGTTATTAGCAGGCGCACCTGTTAATAACCAATAAATGGAATGTTATTTCAAGAATTTGTTGTAGCTTCTCCGCATGTCACCTGCCATCCACAAAGTAGCAAAACCAGCTGCTGAAACTTCACTTTTAACTGCGGAAATCTCATAAACGGTTCGTTATCCGAACCATGTTTATATGAACTTTTGTTTTTCATCTCGCTGTGGGGAATCACCACTAGAAGTTTGTGACAGGTGTTGAGATACACCCTGTAGAAAAGTTAAGGAAAAATTCCGAGATCTGGACTCTCACTTGGGACCAGGACTTTCGCTGTCGCAGACAATGAACCGCAATGCTATTACAGAATATCCATATGAAGTCCCGCCGGCCAGGTGGCCGAGAGGGCTAGGGCGTAGACTTTCTATTTCTTGAGTCCGCCTGGTCGTGGGTTCGACTCCCGCCTGGGCATGGATGTTTGTGTTTGTCCCGGGCTGCGTACAGATATAACTTGTGTAAAAGGCGCAAAATGACCTTAGTAGTCGACGCCAAAATTTCTAATAAACCATATGGAGTCCCATGAAGTCACAAGACAGTTCAACTGACAGAGTAGTTGTGAAAAATATAAATAATTTCTTGTATTTATAGAATGAGATATTCAACATAGAATAGCTTCAACATAGAATGGAAGAGTTCACTTTATCGCGCTCAATAGGTAGGGACGTCATAGCTATAGTATACTTTATATCCTCATGCGCGATCTATGAGCTACTTTTTTACACTTAAGCCTGCTCGCAATCGCTCGTTGCAGCCTATTGTTGAAGTGCTGGGATTTAAGAAAATTAGAGCATTTTAAGAAAATTTCCCTACCTATCCCTACCTATTGAGCGCGATATAGTGAACTCTTCTATTTCACCTTACCGTGTGAGAACTCTACAGAGGACTCGGCAAAGTAATGGGAACATCTTGTTAGTCGTAAATGGTATTAATGACCCCTCCCCTCTTTCCGAAATGGTACATATGTGGATGTCACGCTATTATGATGATTTCGGAGAAGGCTGATCAAGAGAAAGCGGAGCCTGATGCAAAATACTTGCGCGGGCCTATTAATTTCTTCTTTTTTTTTTAAGCAAACACGTTGTAAGTTACTTTGATTTTAATACAGGCAATAAAACACAACATATTTCAATGTATAAATTTGTTTTTATCTTTTAATTTATTTCGTAGAAAAAAAGAATATACAATACACAAATACCGTAAGATACGGGAGTAGGTAAAATGGACATGAAGGGAAAGATCAATATAGCAAACAAATACGAATAAATTCTATAATATAATCACCCATTTTGTATTTTACGATGAAAATTATTACTTGTTAAAGAGACTGAAAGCAGATTGGTGATCTTAGTTTTTACAGTTATGTGTTGCAATTTTTCAAATAGCGATTCGACAATTGACATGTCTCCAAACAGGTTAGCATCGATTGCACATGGAAGAAAAACAAAAATATTGGCAACATATAAGTATAAAAAAGAGAGAGACAGAGAGACGGAGAGAAAATATAACTTGGACATGTCCAATGAAAACGTACGATAAGGGGAAACTTGAACTTTTATCACCTATCTTTAAGGAATTATTAACGTTTCATTTATTATTATGGTTGGTTAACTCCGCTTTAAAAGGCTATTAGCGACAAAGGATACCACCGGATGACACTGAATGACAAAGCAGCCTATTAGTAATATACATTTGTGAAGTATTTAGAAGCTGAATTAAAGTAATTTTTTTAATAAAGATAGTCAAAATATTTTCAAAATTTATTTTTTAATGTCCACAAATTTCTTTTTGACATTACAATTAGATAAATATCTCACATTTAATTAATATTGAATATATATTTTAAATTATAAAGAATTATTACTATTGATTTATACTTTTTTAACTTCATCAATAAAATAATTAAAAAAGTAAATAAAATAGACAATGAACAAAAAAAAAAAAAATTAACACTAATATAGGCATCACCAAATTCAGTAATAAACATTACCAAAGTAGAAAACCCAGTCAGAATAATAACATAAACAAAACAATCTCCCACTTATAAATTAGCAAAATTTCTAGATAACTAATAATTTTTTAATTTCTAGATAACTAGTTTCAATAATTTTTTAATTTTAATTACATCATAAAATATTCACCGTCAGTAAAAAGAATATTAGAAATAATCCAGCCTGATAATAATCACCAATTTTTTTACTATATATATAAAATCTATGCATGACAATATTCCAATTTATACCAAAATTAGACATCCATAAAAATGAATTAAACATTTACATATTGTAAAATAATAAAAATCATAACAAGTCATCAATGTAAGTTTCACTAACAATCAATTTAAACTCAGTGACAAAATTTATCCCAAATAGGAGGTTCACCTACTGTCAGGGTAGTCCATTATCACCTATCGTTGCAAATATTTTTATAAACCATATGGAATGCAATTATGAAATGCCTCACAACACTGAAAAATATCAAAGGTTGAATAAGGTATGGAGATGTTATTTTAATTTTCACCAATAAGTCTACACAAACAATACTACAAACCTAGAAAATACACACCAATTGACTTTTACTACCAATAATATGAAGAATAATAAAATCACATTCCTAGACTTAAACATCACAAAAAATAATAAATTAAATTTGAAATATAACAATAACCCACAAAAGACAATAATTTTTCACATTTTTTATCAAAACAACCTGTGAACCAAAAATTAACACCATCCAATAGCAATTCAGTGAATTAAAAAAAACTAACTTCTCCAGAATATATACCCAAAAATTAAAATTATTAAAAATATAACTTATCGATAATAAATATCAACAAAAGTAATAGATGACCTTATTCATAAAAACTTCACAAAGAAAATAAATTTTTTATAAACAGAAAAAATTTTTTAGAAAAAAATACCCAACACTAAAATAATACAAAAATAAAAAAAACAAAAACAATTTATCAAATCTTTATTTAGTACACACTTAATAACAACAGTCAACCAAACTAATACCCAAAATTGTCGAAGGTCTTCATTACAACTAAACTTAATTTTTGCGGTCAATGGACTACATTGACGTCGAAGTCATCTATAGAGATGATTTTCCCAAATTTGCTTGAGCAACCTCTAACTTCTAATAACCATAGTTAGGATCTTATACTATAACGGTTTTTGAACGTTGAAATCGATATCCCGAAGAAAGAATTCTTGCGTCAGGAGTTTTATTGCATTCCTATGACCATGAAGGCATCAACAAAAAAGAATATGGGAAGAACGGATAACGAAAAATATCCATGAATTCCGACTCGAGTTGTTGCATCTATATCATGCCAACAGCAATGTTAATTAGGAAAAATTTTCTCTTTATATCTGTTGTTTCTCCTCAACAGGGTATAGACCAAAGAAAAAGGCGAATAACCTTTGAACGGAAAAAGATCTTTATTTCAAACTTTCAGGATCAACACTTGAGACTAAAGGAAATTAACAGATTAAGTTCTCAAAATGCTTGCCGTCGGAACGAAAAACGAAACGAAGTCTCTGCTCAAAATTGGTGATAACATGATTGTGTAGTTCTGTTGTAATAGACTTGATTACATTTGTTATTGCTGTTTTCAGGTCTTCGACAGTTTTTAGTCGATTTCTGTACACCTGATCCATAAAAAAGTCCATTGGTGATAAGTCAGGGCTATAGGAGGGCCAAAACAGTCCATCGTCGAAAATAAGCCTAATCCGTTTCCTTCGACTTTCAAACGTTCACGGCACTAGCTCCCCCTGTTGACGAGTTATTCAACTAACAAATTGGTCATAGCCTATGAAACACCCGGTATTTTTTTAAATGATTTCTTAAAATTTGAAGTAATGATAGTATTTAAAAATCAATAGTTTTGCAAATTATGTTTCCCATTACCTACATATGACAAATCATATAGCCTGAAGTGCAAGATAAAATGAATGTGTTCGTGCAGGCACCATGAGATCACTTTAAAACATTGCCTAATCCAGTGGTATTACAAAGAAACATCTATCATTCCTTCTTTATTTTGCTTCACCATTTAATTAGTGCGAAGGGAAATCTCGGTGCGATACTTAATCATTCGAGAGAAAATGAATGATTGTTGAGTGTTATTGGGAAGAACATAAATCAACTCTCGTTAATATTATTAATATCACCTTGTAATAATAAGTTACGTTGAAATACCGACGTCTGGTGTAATAAATATTACAGATGAGGGAAAGGATGAGCCACAAGATTATACTGTTAATAATTATATTTCCTTTAAGTTGGATTTCAGCTTTAATTTCTCCAAGAACTGGAAACTAGAGCAGCGGACTGAATTGTTAAGCAGGCATTAAATTTCACTTTAACTTTGAAAACTACGTTATTAAAAATAATTTTTACATACACGTTATTTACGATAGCTTCAATTCCATTAGTTGATGACTTTTTAGTTTCACGCCTTTATCCAAGTTTGTATTTTATTAAAGAATGATCCGCTCGATTTTATCCGCTAACCTTGAGTTTCCTCTACATTGAAAGGTAGAGGAACATTCATTCTTCTAACTCGTTATGACTCCATTAATTAATTCATTTAATAATCGTCACCTGCCTTGGATGGTTTCCGATGAACTGCCGACGTTGTCCTTGATGAATTTCCCTTTGATGCCAATCCAATGGCAGTTTCTGAAAGGAGGATTAAATTTCGCCCATTAATAATACCCCTGAAACGCTTAAACGTTTGAAAGCTAAAATTGGAACAGTTATATTAATAGACCCCACCTATGAATATTTATGAAATATAGATTTCAAACGTTTTCACTTATTCACTTTTAATTTCATAACTTCCAATAAATCAGTTTCGGAGCTCTAAGTTTGATTTAATATTGGCAGCAGTAGTTAGTTTGCAAGTGACTTTCAATGATGGAACGGAAGTATTATTGGGAGGAAAAAAGTCGTTTTTAAATCCAAGACAATCATTTAAATCTGTATGCAACAATATGCGCGGACCAACAATGTATTTCTCATGCAAGGCAAAGTTTCTGCAACAACAGGTCTTATTAATAAAAAAATTACTTGCGTTAAATTAAAATCAAATTTACAGATTCGACTGTTGTGGTACTTGTCGTACGACAGGCTATAATGCTAACAAGAGCAAATGACGCGACAAAAGAAAACAATTAAAAATCTCCTTTCTTTTTAACAATATAACACCAATTATCTACTTCAATTCTACGTATGGGAGATTCGAAAAATAGCTCGATAATTGTTTGATGCGTGTAATAACAATTAGTAAACAGTGTGATTTAACGATTCCTAATGAATAGGGTAATAACGCCGGCGAAGCGAATATTTCAGATAATCTTGGAAGTCGAAGAAACCTTTGCGAATCCAACGGACTATGGAAGTCAACAGCATCGATTGCTAAGCTATTTTCGTGGTCCAAAATCATTTGAAGATCTTCGAGGAGTTGTTGGTGTATTGTAAGATACTCTCCAGGAGGCTTCTAAAGCTCCAAGGAGATCTTAGACATTTACGTGACGAATTTGAAGATCGTCAACATAAAACTGGTGTAAACACTTTGGTATGAGCATTGTTCTTCGACTGCACAGAAATGTGCCACTATTGCGTTCCGCACGGAAACATAAGCACATAGTGCAGAAGATCATACCATGGGTGATTTCTAAAATCTGACGAAGTCTACTTTCTGTGCGCTGGCGCAAAATAATATAACCATATGCACTGACTCCCTGCCAGGTAAAAAACCACAGCAACGTCCGAAGTTGTCGGTAAACTGTAGGGTCATTAGGTTGAACGTTATGATATTAAACAATACAACAGGCAATTCTGAATAATCAGGTTCAATACAAGCTACAACATTCAGAGGGAATAACGCAGGCAATTCGTTTTAATACCAAGAATACCGTTACAGGCGACTGATCATTTTGTAGAGTTCAAACGTCGACAGTTTCCCGTTCGCCCAGCTTATGCAATGACAATTAACAAGTCCCAGGATTAAATCTTAAACAACATTGGTAAATACCTAGAGTAGATAAATACTGATAAAACCACGCCTTCGCCTTGAAAAGCTCGGCGAAGACGGGCATCTCAGCTAGTTATCTTATATTCCGTGTGTCTCTAAAGTCGGGTGCCATATAAAAAGTTTATGAATGTTGGCTTTATGTTCACACGGTTTCGCAAGTTTATCGTTCATGCTTAAAATGTGCACCATGCACTCGAAGACAATGTTTCCCCCAATCAAATTTTTTTTTTGCCCCTTTTAAAGGTTTAGCTGGTGGGCTTGGGAATATCAGGGTGCAGGCGATGATGTTCTTCTTCTGCTTCTTCTTGAGATGTCGTGTGGTGATCTCCACAAAGAAGTATCAGCTCTACACGTTGTTCCGGTGTCAGCATTATTCCTCTACTTCACTATTTCACCTACAAAATCAAAGCAACCAATTAATCCATTTGGCACGTGACTTTTGAGACACAAGGTATAAAATGCTAACTCCTTCTACTCCATGCCCGTTTCCATAGTGACAAGCAACAATACAACCTTCATTGTTTCCAACAAATGAAAAAACACTGATTGTGAAAATCCAAAATTCACAGCCGACGAAAGCGACTGGGTTAAAAAAAGAAATCATCTTTTAATCTGTAGGCTCAACACCACCTAGACAGATGGCCTGATAACGGAAACGTCTTACATTTTAGCTATTATAAATTATGAAATTCATTACATATATACGATTCTTATTTTTTAATTTTAATAAAAAATAATTATATTCAAATAAAATCTTGAAATTGAATAACAAAATGTTTCAAAAATTAATCACTTAAATGCACAAATAGATAACATTAGTTTTTACATTTTATATTCGTTAATAAAAAACGTTTTCATAATAGTTTTAATTCGTTTCCTAGTAATAATTTTTCATTTGACTACATTAATAAAAAGGAAAATTCATAAATTAGAAAAAGAAATCAAATCGAATAAAATCAAAGCTAAATAACATTATTTTTTCTCATTTTATGATATTCATTACAGGAGTATAATTATTCTTTTAGTTTAAAAAAAAAAGTGGTCGTGTAATATGCTCCCAAATCGATCTTCCGAAGAAATTGAGCAATACTGGAGGTAAAAACGTATCCGACGAGCTATTTTCACTGAAGAGCAAATTTTACATTTTGTATTAGGACACGGTATCTATCAAATTTACAGAAGCGACATGGTGTTAGTATCGCTCTCATTTTGACAGCGACTCTTTTTTACTATTGCAGCACATGACGTGCAAATTCGTTTTCAGTGTTTTGAATAAACACTAAGGCTTCTTCTATTACAGGTTGGAAAATTCAGTGTTAAGAGCTTTGGACATTTTTTTCTCCGGCCGATAGAGCGGCGCTGCACTGGCAGTTGGAGGCTAGTGGCTAACGTGATTGGCTAAATTTGAACCATGACATTCATCGCTCAAACAAGCTCATTAGCCTTTTTAAAATAGACAGACTATAATTTCTTGTTTGTACGAGAAACTGGGTATGTCCAGTTAAACTTCCAATTTCAATAGGACAATTTTGTATCAGTTTGATTTTATTTTTTCATGTAAGGTTCACATACAATTTGATTCATAACCTTAATACATAGGACAGCGTTTCTTTAAGTCATCTAAAATACCTTCAATGAATTGCTAGCCAAAATCTTACACCTAAGCTATCAACGGCGATATCGGACCTTATTCTGCTTCAGTTCAACAACATGTATTTCCAAATCAACACACCCGATTGAGGATTATAATCAGCGTTCTGAAGTCCAAAGATCTTATATCGTACTTATCAACATTTATTTTCTAATTTTTTCCCCACATGAAAATCATTGAAATCTAACTATTAGATACAATACTACTTTCCATTTAAACAATTTACAGTTTTTAAAAATTGGTTTCATGCAGTTTTATGTGAATTTCATAGATTTCTAAATTGATTTAGTACAATTTTAAATTAATTTAATACTCTTTCAAATAGATTTAATACATTTTTAAATGAACTTAATACAATTTGAAATGTGTTTCAGTATAGTGTAAATGGAGTTTAATTACTAAATTAAGTAAAAAAACTATTTTTATTGAAACCTTGTTGTAATAAATTTACAGTAATTTTTCTTGTTTTTATTTTAATTCAATTATGGAAAAAAAATTGTAGCATAAACAGTAGCACAAACTTAAAAATAGTAACAGTTAACCACTGTGTAATTAAATTAAAATAAATACAGTTTTTATAAACTGGCTTCGTACAATTTTACATGAATTTCAAACATTTTTAAATAGATTTATTACACTATTAAATTAATTTCTGAAGAGTATTCTGTGAGGGTTTTATCCTATGCCATAGATCAGCTGTTAAATGAATTACTGGTGAAATATCCCCTCTGTACAGAAATACGGAAGAATAAATATTTTTAGTACTACTGTATTAATCTTTAAGACGACAACCTCTTGTCCACAACTGGATTTTATTCCGCATATACGTATTTGAACTCTTTGAGTTCATTATTCAATGCCAAGTCCAGCGTCATTATCCAATGAAGTCAAAGAGTTCGAAATACGTATATGCGGAATAAAATCCAGTTGTGGACAAGAGGTTGTCGTCTTAAAGATTATGTCGTTATCCACAGTAATTGAAGTATTCTCACTACTGTATTTATTTTATGATGGATGTAGGAAAAAGGAGGACGAGATACAAGAACCCTGGAATAAAATACTAAATAATAAAAATTGAACACAGGGTGGTAAAACCCTGAAAAATTGACGTTTCGGATAGCGGCTATAGTTGAGAAACGCTGGAGCGTATTTTTACCGCAGCGGCATGGAAAATTTAATTTCACGTTCAGACAAGTGTTTACAATTGTTGGATGATTATGTAGAAAAGTGAAATTAATGGTGCACGTATCCTCAGAATTTTAACTTACATCTGTTTTTACTGTTTCAGAGTGTAACTTACTTTTTGATTCAACCTCGTATAAGTCGTCTTCTAAGGGTGTGTTTCGATAGACTCGTGTAACTGTGACCAGTGAGCTACAATTCTTGTTCAATTGCAACACTAACTGCAATTTATTGTTGACCTTGTTGAAAGTAGACATCAACATGTTGTATTATCGTGTTATAGCTCTGCGAATACCACGATACCCGATCTACCCAAAGAAATCTTCTATGGCTGCCGCCATCTTTAAACAAGCAGGGACGGTTTTCCCAAAGCTGTACGACCTCGAAAGCTAAACCATCGAAAGACCGTTTCGTGGGGCCCGGGACTCCCTTCTCGTGAGGTTCTCGGCTCTATCGAAAAGGGCGAGACCACCTCACAAAAACCTATCGAAACGATTCAGAGAGAGAAAAAGCCCTACTATTAAGAGGTCCGTTAGTCTATCGAAACACACCCTAATAGTCCCATTTTCACTTTCAGGATAATTCTGTTATCCTCTTAACTTTGACAAAGGATAATCTCTATCCGAATCGTCAGTTGTTTTCAAGGTCTTACCAACTTGTGTTTAATTTTTATTATTTTGTATTTATTGAATTTAATTACACAGGTGTTAACTGTTACTCTTTTTACGTTTGTGTTATTTGTTTATGTTACAATCTTGTTTTCTGAATTAAAATAATAAAAAATATTTTTTTTTTGTAAATTTACTAAAACAAGGTTTCATAAAAAAAATTCACTTAATCTTATCTTATCTTCATATAAAATTCATTTTCTATTTGTTGTTTGTTTGCCCACTGACAGTTTTTGCCATCGGATGGCGCCAACATCGCACGTCAATTCTTCTTCGATCATGATTCTTATTTCGTTTAGGGCCGGTTCTACCAACCTAGAATAAGCACTGGAATAAAGCTCAGATTAGTCAAAACTGTGTTATAACATCTCAGATAGGATAAACCCTCAGATAAACGCCAGAATAAACCAAAGATATCCTGATAAAGTTATACGGTCCTCTAAAAGGCGGATAGCCACTTATTCGAACAACAGTATTTCGTATAGTAAATCGTTTCGCTCAAATTTACGATCATTAATGGCGTTACTTCCGGTCCGCTTCGATTTGAAAATGCCTTCAAAACCATAGTATTTCGTGTTATATAATTACCATTTTAAACTACGACAATATGAATAAGTCTCAGGGTGGAAGTGAACAGCAGATTAGATCTAGATTACCTGTCTGTATTTCATTTTCAATGATCGACAACATAGCCCCCAAAAGGAGAAACGAAACGGAAGTTTTGCGTCTCCGAAGTCTGAGTTCTCCAGCTGAATTTGTTTTTCGCGTTTGTTTTTTCTGCCGTGCCGCATTTTAACATCAACACTGACTGGAAAACTTTGGTTGTTTTTTCACGGTAGAGGGCTTTTTCTTATCAGTGGGTGCGTTCGCGAAACAGCCACATTTTCCAGTGGTGAATTTCCCGTGAATCGAGTGGAATTGGCGTGAATTCACGAAAAGCGAGAGAATCGCGAATGCCTCAGTGAATGATGAAGTAATGGCGATTGCCATGAAGACCAAAGCCTAAAACCTGGTGGGGTTCCTTAATCCACGAAGTAGTACAGTGAAAGAGGGCATTTACTCCTGCTTTGTGAAGACATAAGTAGAAAACTGATAAAACTTGAGAAAAGAAAAGGCAAAGGAAATATTTTAAAACGTGCAAAAGAAAAATGAAAAAAAAAATAATTTGGTAAAATCAAGATAAATTACGAACGTAAACTTCATAAAGAAGCCTATTTTATAATTTTCTTGAGTTTTAAAAGTGTATACTTTAATAACTTACTTTGTAAGACTTATTTTTTTAATCGTTTTTAAATAATTTGTAGTAAACTGTTCTCATTTGCATATTATATTATAATTCGATCTGGTTTTAGTTTTACTATGCTATTAGCAGTGAACCATTAAAAATAAATTAAAATAAATAGATACACAAATTTAATGCAAATACATTAGCATTAAATTGGTTATTACATACGGAATATAATTATATAACTTAATTTAAATCACGTGTTTTTGAGAATAATTATGCAATTTTATGGTTTTTAAATTATTTTGTAATTTTTTTAAAATAAAAATTTATTGGTTAAAATAGTAATTTAAAAAATCAACTTTACAACTGGTTAAGAATGCAATTTTAAAAAAATACAAATTTAATACAAAATTACTCGATCTGGTTTTAGTTTACTCGAAATTTGATTAATCGATTTACTAAAAACTCGATCTGGTTTTAGTTTTTTCATCATACGTCATTTTTCACTTTTTCCACTGGCTTTTTGTGGTTGAGAAAAGTGGCAGGAAGTTGGAGGAAAAAGTGAATTCACTTTGAATTTTCGAACGCCATGAATTCACTGGTGGTGGTTTCTCGAACGACAAAGTGGAAATAGTGGGAAAAGTGGCTGTTTCGCGAACGTACCCAATGGGCACAGCTATGCAGGCTATGCACAATGATGTCAACAACGATAAAGACTGGATCGACCCATCTATGAGCGCTTCGCTATTCAAACGTGTCTAAGAAAATGATAAGCACCAGGCATAGTTCTCGATGAATACTGTGGACGCACGTTCAAACTAAAGATGTCAACAACAATAAAGAATAAAGAAAATAATAATAATTATTAACTGGAGATGCGTCTCCAGTTAATAATTATTATTATTTACTTGTGAGTTCATCAACTTTCTGATGGTTTGGAGTGGAGAAATTCTCGATCTGCGGGCCAGGTTCCCGTCTCCCATTGGGCTTTCAACCGTGACAACTTGGTTGTCTTTAAGACTCCTTGAGACAGCTTGGCTGTCCGTGGTGTCTGTGATAGCCCAATTGGTAAAGGCATCGGCCATGATAGTCGAGGTTCCTGGTTCGAATCCGGGTCGCAGAATTTTTCCTTCCATTTTTCAATTGAAAAAAGAATAAAGAAGTCTTTATTGTTGCTGACATCATTCGTGACCACCGAGAGAGAAGGCCTCCGCAATGAAACTGAATACATTGTTACATCATCATAGATGGTGCAAATTCAGGGCTTATTATTGGTAGAAATACGAATAACAATGCACTATCTATGTGATGCAACAATGTATTCACTTTCATTGCGTAGGCCTTCTCTGTCGATGGTCACGCATCATTGCATTAAATATACATTTAAGATATTTATTTTAATAACTTTCTGTTGAAATTCTACTGCCAAAGAAAGTCCCTATAATTCCATGAGAGCTAAAAAATTATTTTCTTATACTTTACTGAATGCTACCAGACATAGGTGCATGATGATAAGTGTGGACTTTTCCAGGCAATTTTTTAGACATGTGCCTGCGTTATCGCTGGCGAGCACTTGATTCCAAGTCCCTTGATTTAGCATTGGGTTTCCTCTACTCAAAGCGTGAGCGTGAAAACGTTGTACATTGTTACATCATCTCAACCGTGACCACCGAGAGAGAAGGCCTCTCTCTCGGTGGTCACGCCTGAACACCTCCTAGAGAGAAGGCCTGCAGACAAAAGGTGTCTACATTGTTATATCATCATCAAGCAGCTATTGTTAATCGTATTTCTACCAATAATGAGCTCTAAATTTGGTCCTTGATGATGATGTAACAATGTAGACACCTTTTGTCCGTAGGCCTTTTTTTAGGAGGTGTTGCATCACCCACGGTATGGTATTGTTACTCATGATTCTACGAATATTAAGCCCGAAATTGTCCCTACCGTAGGTTATGTAACAATGTATGCAGGCTTTTTTATTTTCCGTGAGCAGGCTTTCTCTCTAGGCTGTATTGGTTAAGACCCTTCTATTGCATGATTTTGGCTACAGTCCAACTTTTTAGCAATCGTACAACGTAACAAATTCTTATAGATCTGACAATGAGAAACCTAAGAGATATTGGGAGAAAAAAAATGGGAGCGGTGTCATTTTTCTCGCAGGAGATTTTCGCCAAACCCTTCCAATTATTCCACAATGAACATCTGCAGATGAACTCAGTGCTTACCCAGAGTATCCACCATTTGGAAATTTGTCCACACAAAAAAATTAATGACTAATATGAGGGTGCGTATTCTTGATGACCACAATCATAAAATTTATAAACAACTAGCAGAGGACCCGGCGTTGCCCAGGATAATTACGCTTGTAGGTAAACAGAACAACCTCAAAAAGCTAAATTAAGCCTCCAAATTGGTTAAATAATAACTCAATCACTACAATATAGAGCGAAGGGACTATCCATTCTAAGAAAAATCCGAAAGACAGGAATTTACCTTTTCACTGAAAAAATCCATTCTAGGTGATATACCGGGACTTGATTTACCGAAAAAATTTTTTTAAAGGCTCACAATGGATGGACCTCTCCAAGGATGCCTTCTAGTCTAAATAATTTTTTACTCACGTAATCTTACTTTAGATGTACACTTGATTTTGTTGCAATTTCCTTTCTTCTTTCGATGTCTTCAAGCAAAAATTGGCCATTCATCACGTTGTGTAGTCTATCGGTCGCCGATTCTTCTATTTACTTGCTTACCATTTGCTCAATACACCACGGAGCTAAAGCAGCGCTTCCTCTATCGTCTTTCACTCTTTCTCAATAATCTGCTAACTCATTATCTCCAGTTACTGATCATTTTTAAAGATTTTTACGAAATTGTTAAGTACTAAACATTCTCTTTTCTAAGAAAAGCCTGAATAACAGGAATTCTATGTATTGAATTCTATATTGCACAAACTTTGCCTTGCATTGTTGGTCATCAGACATATATTGTTGATCCTTGCATAGTCTTGGTGCATTGCGTGTTGACACCATTGTTGATACCTATTGTTGCACAAACTTTTATTTGCATTGTTGGTCATGAGGTATATATTTTGGTCCGTGCAGATTGTTTGTGAATTGCGTGTTGATGCCATTGTTGATAAGTATTGTTGCAGAAACTTTGCCTTGCATTGTTGGTCATGAGATATTTCTCATTAATATGCCTTGCCATAACCATGAATATCGATTTTTTATCAATAATTATTATTTTTTGAAATCTGAGGTAGACAGTGACCTTCCTCATGCTTTGAAGGTCATGTATGCGAAATTTTATCAAGATCGGAATAAAACTGTAGATTTGTATAAAAAACAAACCCACAAACAAACATCCTTCTTTATATATATAGACTAGCAGAGGACCCGGCGTTGCCCGGGATAATTACGCTTGTAGGTAAACAGAACAACCTCAAAAGGCTAAATCAAAGCTCCAAATTGGTTAAATAATAACTCAATCACTACAATATAGAGCGAAGGGACTATTATGTTTGTCATTGCATCATCATTTTATGTTCATTGTTATAATTCTTTGAATAATTTTGTGCTCATTGTTATTGGTGAATTGCGCATTGAGACTATTGTTGATGCGAACACGACAGGCCTATTGTTGCACAAACTTTGCCTTGCATTGTTGGTCATGAGATATCTGTTGCTGGTTCGAGCGTAGTGTGAATTACGTGTTGACACGATTGTTGATACCTATTGTTGCACAAACTTTTCCTTTCATTGTTGGTCATGAGATATCTATTGTTGGTCCGTGCAGAGTGTTTGTGAATTGCGTGTTGATACCATTGTTATACCTATTGTTGCACAAATTTTACCTTGCATTGTTGGTCATGAGATATTTCTCATTAATATGCCCTGCCATAACCATGAATATCGATTTTTTATAAATAATATTATTATCTTTTCGAAATCTGAGGTAGACAGTGACCTTCCTCATGCTTTGAAGGTCATGTATGCGAAATTTTATCAAGATCGGAATAAAACTGTAAATTTGTATAAAAAACAAACAAACAAACAAACCCACAAACAAGCCCACAAACCTACAAACAAACAAACATCCTTCTTTATATATATAGATGATAGACTACTCAGTTTTGGAGACGAAAAATTACCCACAATTGCGTCAGGTTTAATTTCCGTCTCACCTGATTTCTATATACTGTTGTCGGTGCGAGAAATAATTATACATAATGTGTTCCAGAACATAGCCACAAAAATTGAGGACCGACAGTGGCTTTGAGAACGTATGATTCTTGCACCAAAGAATGAGATTGTAAATAAAAAACGACATCATTTTGCAAGAGTTGCTAAGATCTTGCATTCCATATAAATCTATTGACACTATTATGGACCAGGGACAAACTGAAAACTAACTCACAGAATTTTTAAATTCATTGGAACCCACCTGGAAAGCCATCACCTTAAGTTCAATGTGAAAGTAGGGCCAGTAATAACATTGAGAAATTTGGATTCTCCAAATTATACAATGGTACTAGACTGTCACTAATTTTATGTCCACTATCACCCAGACAACAAATATCTAGGTTACAATCTCCTCTGGGATTTGTTTTCGCAATGACGATTAACAAGGGCAGTCTCTTTATGATCCTAATGGCCTGACAAAAAATAGTGTACCCAAAGGCATTCTTCGAGTAACATATTCTATGTCAAAATAATGGTCTTTTATGCATAACTAACATTTATTAATTTTTGTAAATAACTTATTTAGAATTAATATTAACTTATGGTGCCAATATCAATATTTGAACAATTTTGGATTTAATATATTCTGTTATTATATAATCTTTTAAATTTCTTAAAACAATTTTGCTGATTTTTGTGAAATTTTGTATGTAATCGTATTACTGTTACTATTTAATGGCACGTTTTTTTTTCTTTCAATCATAGCGGGCGAAGCCGCGGGTAATCAGCTAGTTTAGTAATAAAACTCCATTAACACTGAACTTAAACGCATGTTATATTTATTTAAAATCATACTAAATTCATTTAAAATTGTATGAAACCAATTTGTTAAAAGCTGCAATCTCTAAGAATTGAAATTGATATTTAACAATTTATGCCCAGTTTTAGATTTATTTATTTATTTATTTATTTATTTATTTATTTATTTATTTATTCGTTGGACAGAATATCGTCAAGATATCAAACCCTTAAAATTTAAGGTTTAAACAGTTGATCGGCTTTTCATGTTGACGATGTGTAATGCAAAGAAGCATAGCAAAAACTCTGAGCATTCTATGTTTAGGTGCGAATTTTGCGCCCGTTTGAATCAACTTGCGCCCGTTTGGATCGACTGCTGCCATCTACTAACAAACATTGTAAGCAGTGTTAATCTCGAAGGCCTCGGAGAAAGGAAAGATATTTATAGCAGGGCTGACTTATATTATTATTTATATACATGTATTATTATTTTAATATATTATAAAGCTCCAAAATTATAAAATTATAGTTATTTGGTTATTATCACAATATTTAAACCATACACAATTATAATTATATTCAGTTGTTTTATTTTTTTTAATTATCGCATAATTTAATTTTCCAGGAAAAAAATATTCCGGAGATTTTCCTTCAAAAATTCCTGAAGTAAAAATTATTTATTAAAATGTTAAAATGAATGCATGTAAAGTGTCTATAATAGATTCTTCATTGAAAAAAAGCATATTTAGAAATTAAGCAGAAAAACATTCTCTTTTATTTCTTACCATTCGTTGCACAAAGACACATTGAAACCTGAAAAAATTAAGAGTAGAGGCCGAAAGAATAATTATTCAAATATCTTTAATTTAAATATGTTCTAGCCATCATTGTATTTTTAAGCTTTAATTTTATTTTAAGAGATGGGAATTGGAATATGAAAGTATCCACCTTAAGGCTTAATCGTTAATGGAGGTAATAAAATATTAAAGACTATAATTTTTAGAATAAGCACAAAAGCAATTTAAAGTGCATTTATCGATTCTCATTCAAAATATAAAAAAAAATTGAAAATATTTTCCTGTTTTCTAAAATATTTTTCCTACCTATATACTAATTTATGCGAATTTTTATAGAATACGAAATTGCGTGTTTGAAGTGTTTATTTATTTTTTTTGCTTCTTTTATAAATTCAGTAATTTATAGAATTTTACAGTATCAATATTTTAAGCTAACCTCAGCCATCACAAAATATCTTTTTTACTTAATTTTTTTTTTATAAGTTTAAAGAGAATATTTTCAACGCAATGAATTAAATAGGTTTAGTTTAGAGTGAATTTTATGATATACACTGTCTCACTACATTATCACGTAACCATTGATTTTCAACTATGAATACGATAAAATCTTGGGTGTTAAATTTGTTAGGCAAAAAATGACCTCCAAATATATGTTTTTATGGGATAAGGGTTTAATAAAAAAAATATCGATAATCATCGGGACGGTGATTCAATCTTTGTCAATGGCACTTTGTCCTCGTTAGTGTTTGTTTTCAATCACCGTCCTTTTTATTTCGTAAATTTATGACCCCGATATAAAAATTTCCTTCCTTAGACAACAATGTTGGGATTTTTGTTTTATTTTATTATTAAACTTTAATCACACTTTCTATCTGTCGTTCTCATCTCCATTCTTTCCATTGAACAACCATTTTGTCTTAATGGAAGGCAAATAAAATTACAGTTGAGAAATTAGGTTTTCCCCTTCATTCGCGGAGCCATTTGCACGTGAACAAGGAGAAAGGGAGAGAGAGAGAGATAGAGAAAGAGAGAGAGTGAGTTAAAAATATATAAAAAAAGCAAAAACCAGCTGACTTTTGTGTTTACCGCTGTTGTCACGGAACCATAAATAGAGGGTCTTATAGCATGCCGACAATGGTTGGTGGGTCAAGGTTGGAATAGATTTCCATCGTTTTATAAGAGGCAACATAAAAGTTTTGTAGTAAAGGAAAAAAAAAACGGCAACAAGCTTGTAAGCACGAATTTATGTTTTTTGCTTCTGGAATTGAAGTTGTTTGCGTGAAAACAACTCTTCTCATGAGAGGAGCTGTCTGAATAGTGCTTGCTTGGCTTGTTCAAAAAAAAAAATCTTATGTAAGAAAATAGTAGTGAATAATTAAATGCACAATCCCTATTTCCTTCATGCCATTTAATTTAACCATTATTGGTTAAATATATCTAATTTTTAAAAATAAAAAAAAATACGCTTATCAACGCATATGATAGAAACGAATACATACTTTACAGGGTGTCCGAAAAGTCTAGCACTTTGATGTATATCACAGTCCAGAGGCAATGCATTAGATAGAACAAAGCGTCTTATAGCAAGTAGATCGTGGGCTTTCCATTTCCGACTTCAAAAGTGACCTTCAAGGTCATTCCAACCGTAACCTTTTCCCTATCAGAGATAAAAGAAAATTTCCAATTACGATCTTGTAGAGCACCCCAAAATTAGTCTAAATCCATGTTTACTTTAACTGATTCATAGGAAAATTGTGTAAGATAAATGAGGATTAAGATTGGTATGCTACTCGTCGTCCTTCCATCCCCCCTCACACAAGAGTGGCACCCTTTTTGATGCGAAACTGTAAGTTATTCAAAGTTAATTTGCATGTAGTTTCTTCACGGTCTCCATAAATTGTGCCGTTAGACCCTTTTCGTTGCTGCCACTTACTGTTCTGTATTAGTTTCATAACAGTTTCGTCAAAGTCGTTGAACTCCAATTCCAGTGTTTATTTGTTTTACGTACCTGCTTCGCATCGTGTACCTGTAACAGAACAGATTTATTACGTTTTAATTTATTGTTTTTCATCGAAGTCCGACTAAGAACGTTACATATCTTTTGTTCGTTTTTGTTCGAGCTGTGCTTCAGGAATTCGCCAACGAGGATGGCAACATTTGTTGCGTGTTTCTGATTACGTCACCATTTTATTTTACGTAAGAACTGACGCACAGTTACCTGTAATACGATGACCCAATATCCACTGCATGAGATGGTCAACATGGTTTTCTGCTATGGTGTAAGTAATGAGAATATTGCTGATGCAAAAAGACTGTATGCAGAGCGATTTCCGACTCGACACCATCTTCACTACAGAACACTCCAGCACATCATCAATAGATACCAAACCACAGGATCTGTTCAGCAGCTACCTCGAGAAGGTCGTCCGACGACTGCAACAAATGATGATGCCAGGCTTATGGTTCTAGCAGCAGTCGCAGCTAATCCTCATACAAGTGTCCGAGCAATTGCACATGGTCGGGGTATTAGCAAATCTTCCGTGTGGGACATTCTCTCGACACGAAACTTCCACCCATCCCACATTCATTGTGCCCAAGCTCTGGAATTACGAGACTATGGTTTCCGTGCAGAATTTTGACTGGCTGCTCTGTCAAATTGATAACGATCCACAATTATTCAACCCTTTTGAGTTTAGAAATAAAAAGCTCACTAATTGATTTGTCTGTGACTTCTCAACACGATGTTGGGAGGGTAGCATACCAATCTTCATCCTCATTTATCTCAAACAATTTTCCTATGAATCAGTTAAAGTAAACATGGATTTAGACTAATTTTGGGGTGCTCTACAAGTTGTATTTGGAAATTTTCTTATATCTCTGATAGGGAAAAAGTTACGGTTTGAATGACCTTGAAGGTAACTTTTGAGTTCGGAAATGGAAAGCCCACGATTCACTTGCTCTAAGACGTTTTTGTTCTATCTAATGCATCGCTTCTGGATTGTGATATACATCATAATGCTAGACTTTTCGGACACCCTGTATAGACGAGAATATTTGTACACTGCATATTTTTCACCCTGAACTACTTTATTATTTTTTAAATTAGAGATAGGCCCTCATTTTGCTTGTAGTACAGCGACAGCACGTCGAGGCAAACTTTTTGCAAGTAGTTTGTATGTCTGGCCAGAAATGGCTCTCCATTTCTGTTGCAAGACTGTTATGTTGCGAAAACTAGCGTGGTTTGCGTTTTCGTAACCGCCGCTCCTGTTCGTCCCAAAAATGCTCGATCAGATTGAGATCGGGGCACCGAGCAGGTCAGTCAAGCAAATTTTCACCTCACTTTAACGCTTTGCAGTATGACACTGGAGCTCAATCTTGTTGAAACAAACAACCATCACCTCCGTAGTATTGCCTTAGTGCAAGCACAGCCGAATTTTCCAGAACGTCGAGGTAAATGTCAGCGTTCATTGTGTTAGATACAAGAAAGCAATGAACCGATTCCTCAACAGGAAAACTGCCCCTCACTATGATGGAACTTCCACCGAACATCACCGCTAGAACATCACAGAAACCGTTCTCCGGATTGTCGCAATCTTCTGTCACAAGTATAAAATAGGATCAGTTCATACGTTTGTTGTCCTATACGTGAATATTCTACCGTACGGTGTCCAGAGGTGTTTCGTACATGGACTCGTTTTACGAGTTTTTATGCTTTGTTTTCTTTATGCAAAGAGCGGGTTCTACTAAATCGGCGACTCTCTACATCTTTGTAATTGAAACATTTTCTCTATCTATCATGGCTCAAAATTAGTTTCATAACTTCTCATCGCTTACACTAGGAATACTTTTATTCATTCAGGCAGGTTCACTTTCCTATAGACAGACCTGACTTTTATGGCTCTAGCACCTTTTGTTCTAAGTTATTCGAGTGTTTCGGGAATATTCCCTACACTCTGTAACAGTATATGAATATTTAATGTGCATATAAAATCTTTGAATATGCACCTTGGCACATAATTTTTTTATAATCGATATATTATTGGATATAGATGTTACCAATTTTAGTTTCGGGTCGGAATTTTATTATCACTTCGTGATGTTCTCTAGGCAGTGACGACTAACAAAAGCTTAGAAACAGGAAATGCATCTTAGCAGCAGAAAAATGTGACGCCTATTCATTACATAGAATACGGTTTCAAACACTTTCACAAGATGGGCTCTCTAAAAAATGGCTGAAAACATAGCAAAAATGAAGGTCTCCTTTTTCCAACAGTATTTTTTCCGTATCCGTTTGATTTCCAACGGTATTTCTTCCGTTCGAAGGAGAGTGATATAAAAACGGGTCAAAAGCCAAAATTTGTCGTTGAGAATTGATAATCTCAAAAGTATTCTCCAAAACTGTTAATAGATTTATCCTAATGGCAAATATGACGGTCAGTCCTGCCCGTGAAGAAGCTTGTGTGGCCCGACGGAAATATATCTTCAGCCAGTCCAATGGCCACGAATGTCTTTTAAGCTGTCCAAAAATGTGGAAATCGTTTCAGGCGAGAACTGGACTGTAGGAAGGATGTCAACCTAATCCCTGATAAAGCGTATTATCAGGGCGGGCATTATCATAAAGAAAGAAAATGCTGTTCGATAGCATTCCAGAGAGTTTTGAGTTTATAGTGCGTCGTCGTTTTTGCAAAGTTTCTTTATAGCAATCTTAAAACGAACCGCACCTCTCAGTTCTTCTTCAATCGCCTCCATTTTTGATGTTGGAAGAACTTACACCTTACTTCCGACAATAAATAAACGACTATAGCTATCGCAACCAAACTTGGGAACAGAAGTAGCGAGAGGCAATCGGATTCAAGCACAAGTTCATCGTTAGAATGGGCAGGAAATTTACCTAAAACAACCGCGTCTCTAAAAAGTCCGACCGATGCCGACCGATCGAAGAAGAATCACGTGATACGTTCACGGTTAACCTTGTCTGGCATTGCTGATTTTTGTACTATCAGTAAACAGTGTTTTTTTTTGGTTGTTTTTTTTTAACAAAAATTGAATTTCAAATAAAACAAGCACGGAAAAATTGACATTAGATCATGTGATGTCGCAACCGATCTAAATTTTTAGACGAAGACAATGTTTTAAAAAATTTCAATATTAAATAGACCAGGCACGAAAAATTAAGTTTTATCACGTGATTCGTTTTTGACCGGTCGGCCTTTTTAGACACTTTAAAAATAGCAATTCTTCGGGAACTTTCTTCTCCCGTAATTACAAACGTTCAAAACATTCCCCTTAGCGTGACTGTGATTTGTTTGGCCTTTGCGACCGACTCTAGAGCATCGCAGATACTGCAGTGAATAATAACTTTCAGTTTTCACGAGAGGCCGCCATGAAATGGTTGCTAGTGCTGCCGCTGGACATGCGCAATCGATAAGACAATGATTAATAAATAATAGGCCCCCTTCTTTCTTTGCGGGCAAATACAAGTTATCGATGTGTTGTCCCATGTCCCCAATAGATGTCAGAACTTTCATCAAACCCCCTATGTTACCAACTTGCGCGCCTTGAGATTTATGCATAGTGACCTGTTTTCATTTGAATGCACCTTATATTCGTTTTTCATAATTTTTACATAAAAATAAAAAGACCCATTTAAAGCAAGTAAACCTCATTACAATAAAAAATTAAACATCATAAAGATTTTGTTCCAAATAAGAGGTTATTAAAATGTACACAGGAGACAATTGAACTATATTCCAATGTTTAAATGTTTTCTTATATTGTAAAACGAAAGAAAGACAACGCCGAAATTACAGGCGGCCACATATTACCGGAAAACTTATTTTGATATTTATTTGGGTAAACATCGTCATTTGGCAAATTCAAAGGTGATTTATTGCTGAATTTTCAGTATAATTATTGCTCATAAGCATATATATACGGCCCTAATTAAGCAAACGATTAGGCATCATTATTCACGTAGTCAAGTTTGATGTATTCAAATGCATAATTACCATATTAATTAAATTTAAATTATTCATGATAACGGAATCCATGGGTGCACACTTAAATGAATGTGGTATGAAAGTGTCTCTGCACTGTCACAACTACCTCTGTATTTGCCATTTCCAAATGCTTTCTCCTGCTTTGATGTTACCATTTTGCTCACACGTCTCTACTCCATTGTCAGGCATTAATTGAAGTTTTTACCTGTTTTACAAGGCAACAATTATACAGGGTGATTCTGAAGCCCTATCACAAACTTCGCATGCGTACTCCCCATGGCCAAATACAAAACAAATGTCCTATCAACATGGGTCTGAAATTCAACCGTTAACGAGAAAAATGACGTCCAAATGTGGGTGCCCCTGTGAGATTGGTTGACGAGTGAGTCACGGAAATTGTCGATATTGGTCTCCAGTGCTCCATTTTCAGGCTCACGTATCACAGTACAAAACAACGTGTCTGTACAGTACATGGATGGTCGTGTATCTGAACATGTGGTACACCCGTGGAGAAATGTAACGTTCCTCATGGGTGTCAGTGTTGATTAACATAGCTTCCCTCTGACCCGCGCTTGCATTGAACTCGAGCCTCTATGCGTTCAGCACATGTCGAGTTCACTATGTGTCTGCGATAGTCCAATTGGTACAGGCGTCAACCATGACAGTCGAGGTTCCTGGTTCGAATCCTGGTCGCAGATAGAAAAATTATTACATCATGTTTGGAGGTCATCTCCAGCTTATATTTATTTATTTATCTGTGAGTTCATCTAACTTTCTGATGGTTGGATAGGAGAAATTCTTGATCTGTGAGCCGAGTGCCCGCCTCCCATTGGACTTGGTTGTCTTTAAGACGCCTTGTGACAGCATGGCTGTCCAGGTGTCTGCGATAGCTCAATTGGTAGAGGCGTTGACCATGGCAGTCGAGATTCCTGGTTCGAATCCAGATCGCAGAATTTTTTCTTCCATTTTTCGATTAGAAATCGTTTTTATAACATTTGTGATGCTATATCTTTTTATTGGACGGAACGAGAAACTTGATTTTTTATTACAACGAACAGACAGTATCAAATTTATGTTGGCAGTACTGATTTGAAGGCGCAATTAAAGGAAAACTCTTCAAAGGAAGAAGAAGAAGAATCAAACTGTTGGATTGCTTGAAGTCAGGTGATTCGTACATCAATTTGAAGACACTTGCACAGCATTGGGATGGGTGGAGAAAGTGGTTTCAAATTCTGGACCTGTCGAAGGACAGAACATTCTTGATGATGATGATAAGTACTGATTGTTACCTGTACTATATTGCGGCAAGCATTTTGTATCATTTCTGATATGATTCATAGAATGTGGAGAGGAATAGAATATCGCTTAGAGCGCTGAACTTGTTAACAAACGTAAAAAAACGTGTGCATTTTTAGAGAATTTCTGTTAAAAATTAACATTCTAGTGACATCCAATAAAAAGTTATAACATCACAAAATGTTGTCATTCTTTTTCGGAAACCCTGTATATTTTTTTTAAAGAAGTGCTCCAAATAAGGCAATCTAAGTTATTTTATTTTTTATGTCTAATTAAAATGAATATGTAAAAAATAATATTAGAACCTAAACCTGTATATTAACAAAGATGTTGCTTTTTGATTGAACTTTATAAGGAAGAGGTGCTTTATTTAGAAATCAAAAACTAGCTGTCTGTAATCATTCACTGACTACATATCAACCAAATTGTTTAATGTGTTTACTTCAGAATGCATTACTGAAGTCCCTTTATACATATTTAATGAAACTAACTAAATCCAGCTTCAAATACCCGGCACTTTTCTTTAATGCGATCGATATTATGCTTCTATTTTGAGCCAATGGATTACATTCAGTGTATGCGCACGGACCAAAGGTATTATATTTTAATACAGTATCAGACAAATCACGAAGTAATTAGCTACTAAAATAGACCAACCTTCTCGAAACAAACAAAGTGTTCTTACAAAGTATATTTAAGTAAATAAAAGTGGTAAACTTTCCTTTCACTTATAATCGAAGATTTTATCCTAACTAGTTATTGATATTAATGCAGAATTATTTTTAACATGTAGGTTAAAATTATTATCGTGAAATTTAAAACTGTGCATGAAGTATCTTAATTTAGATATGCTAAGAATTTGCCTAAGATTGATGCTCCTAGATATTGATCGAAACTCTCGAGTATCTTTGCCCCAAGTTTCGGTTTCGAAAGAAATCAAATGGCGTGTTAATATAAGGTTTTGTCGCTAGATGTCGGGCCATTCTGTATCCAGTTTATTAACTCCGAGTTTATAATATATAAAGAAAAAAATATCAATTTCATTCGTGATAACGTAATTGAATAGTATTCACCGATGTCGTTTAATTTGTATGGTAATATTTGAATTATGTTTCTCGGTTCCCAGTCTTTATAATGAATCTATTTTGGAGTTGCCTTTCGGTGTCCTCTGTTGGGAAAGAAGCAAAATTTTTTCTGAGATTCACTTTCGATTGCAGTACTCCGTATCGAAATCGATAATATAAATTGTTACGTTCTGCGATTGTTATAATGAATCGTTAAAGAATTGTTGATAGTATTAGCAACAATGGTAAACGTCATCAATTAACTCTCGGCTATGTACAAATCAGTTATAGTTACATGAGACTTTAGTTAATAGCCCACACACTGAGAAAAAAGTTTACATTTCTATAATATACAATATAATATCAAACATCACAAATAATCATAATATTATTAAAATTCAAATTTAATTTAATGCATTTTCCTTTTTTAACTTTACATTTTTCATTTAGTAAACAACTTCTCACATCGTGATTTAGCAACATTTATGCAGCATGTTTTACTGTTTTGCTAACGACATTCGATATTTTTCAGCACGAAAGGATAAGAAAAATTGTTTTGCCGTTCCTTTCGTAAACAGGTACCAGGCGTGCCCGTCATTTTCTTGTTTGGCTTAACATAAATTATCGCGTGCTCTTCTACGTAATTATTACCTTTAGCGATATCAATAAATCCATGTACCTTGGGACGATGAAATAAATTAAAGGAAAACATTGGGCAAACATAATTGAACTTAATTATGGTTATAAAAACGTTTTGTTTATTAAATATCATTTAATGCTATTCGATAAAGACTGAGTTTTCACAAACAACCTTTGAATATACAAACATACAACAAGAAAGTTATAAAAAAAACGTCCTTCATTCAATCAAGCTACGAGGTAGCAGCACCATATGCCCATCCCTCCGGCTATGGGTTCATAAAAATGAAGCAATGTGTTTTCTGTCTCAAGCAAAATGGAGATTACGTATAATAATGAGCAGTTATGTAGCCATTAAATTCAAATGAAAAAGATTCAGAGATCTAACGCACTTCCATATTCAACATTTTTACGGCATTTAATGAATTTACAAAAAGTCGGCAATCAAAGTGTAAAGAAGGCTAGAGTCACCCCATCAGTGTTTATACAGAGACTAAATCAATAGGGCGGTATTGATACATGAAAACTATGGTATCACACTATACGCCGACTTGTAAAGGCTTTACAATTTTCCACTAACAGCGCTTAAAAAATTTGCAGTTCCATATGTCTTTTTGTTTGCATCCGTTAGGTATAACGCTTATTACTGCTGAAACAGAAAACAGTGCGCATGGAGATTTTCTTCACCTTTTAGATGGAGATAGAAACGCTTATTTCATCGGCACTTGAAAGATTTAAGAGTTTGATGATTTGTTAGGTTTTTGGGTGCGTCAGCATATATGTCAGTTTATGCCCATTTTACATGATTAATATCTTTACGCATGGCTGAGATACTTCCACATATCAACAATCTTTGCCGATTCCGAGACAAAGACGTTTGCACATGTTTTTTCAAGTGGAAGAATACTCGGAGAAAGGCCATGCTCAGGCTAAATTTTTCCTTTTTACAGTATATTCTGTTTTAATCTAAGTCTTTCTAGAATGGCCCTCGTATTTTTATTTCTAATTTTGTTTTATAGTATTTTGTTAGTAGGTTCTTAATGATGTGTATTCTCATTTCACAAAATGTATCGAAAAATGCAAGAATAAGATTTCAAATGAACTCAGATTAATAAATTTATTTACAACAGACTCGGGCATTAGGCTTTTTCATTAACACATAAATGAAGAGAAAAGATGACAACTTTCTCGTTATTTACACAGTTCTGCGATGGTTTTATTTCAAGAAAAATTTCAGTGACTTTTTTTACTAATCTGAATATGCTGATTCCAAAATTTAAACCGTTTTGTGCTATCACTTAAGATTTGTTCGCTAAACGACATGCTCATTTTACTCGTTATTTTATGAAAATGAGCAGCAGTCTATTATAGTCGTCGCCAACTAATCTTAGGAATTCTTTAGAGCCCAATTACTCCATTCCGAGAAGAGACAATACATTCTGCGCTTGCGCAGTTAATGAAAAATAGTTCTACAATTTATCTATTATTATATATTTATTTTACGTTTATTTGCATTTTGTGAAAAATCCTTGCGTGTTGGATGAAATCTGAATTCATTTTCAAAATCAGCATACCAAAATTATATTAAATCACCTATGGGGGAGGCTATGGCCTGCTGGGCTTTCACTGAAACACAACATCTATGAAGTTAAGCAGCATAAGTCAACGTCAGTGAACACGGCTAGTCACTGGATGGGTGCCATCAGTGACTCACGATCTTCACCCGCCCTCACGGCTGCTGTGACCATCATACAGCAGTCGTTAATCCAGGTTCATCCAGGAACCCAACTCGTCAGCCTCAGGCCATACAGGCTCTGGATGGACGAATTGGATTACAATAAAATAAAAATAAATAAATAAATAAATAAATAAATAAATAAATAAATAATATTCGCAGACCTGCGTTATTTCATTATGCTCCTCACATCGAATTCGTTTTATGTATCGTCCCTCAAAAATGTATCCATGAAAATGTTATACACTCAGAGTGATATCAAGTATTTTTTCCACATCTTCTTCGTACACATCCCACTACGGTCATACTACTATTTTAATCTTCAGCGTAAGTCATATAGATTGCATAATTTATACAGTAGCTAAGAAGTGAACTTCCTTGCATGCGCCACAGTTAGGTCCTTATCAAGGAAGCAGTCTTGGAAATGCTGAATGTGCTGCTTGACATAGCTTAGTAGGTTTCATCGCGATGTATCCATAAGATGCTATAGGGTGACATGAAAAAAACTTGATAACTTTTGACCAACAATTGGCGAGATTCAGTTAAAACTTGGCGGTTGAATACAGGACATATTGGGATATTTTTGATGTGAATATGGTTTAGTTTAGCGAAGAAGCCCACTTTCATTTGGATAGTTACGTCAATAAGCAGAATTACCGCATTTGGGGGACTGAAAATCCCCATTTCGCGTTCGAGAAGTCTCTCCACCCCAAACGGGTAACTGTTTGGTATGCAATGCCAAGTCGCGGAATAATCAGTGCGATATTCATTGAAGGCACAGTGTCTGCTGAACGATAAGTCAAAATTTTAGAAAATGATCTCATCCCTATTATCCAAAGTGACCCAGATTTCGAAAAGATATGGTTCATGCAGGACGGAGCACGATCCCATCGGACCAATAGAGTATTTGAAGTCCTGGAAAAGCACTTTGGAGAGCGCATTCTGGCTTTGGGGTACCTAGAGGCCACTGGAATGGGAATCGCTTGGCCGCCACATTCTTCTGATCTCAACTCTTGTGACTCATTTTTAGTGGGGCAATATTAAAGACAAAGTTACGCAAAAAACGCCGGAACCATCGCTGAGCTCAAACCAGCCATTCAGAGGGTCATCGAAAGCATCGATGTCTTGACACTTCAGCGAGTTTTGCAGAATTTTGCTCTTCGTCTGCGCCACATCATTGCCATTGATGGCAAGCATATCGAACAAGCCATAAACTAAATCCGTTTATCTGTAGTTACTTTTAGCATTTGAATAAAATTTTTGAACTCGGTAGATTTTGAAAATTTGATGTTTTTTTCATATAGCTCAATAATTGTCACCCTGTACCTTTGCAATACGTCTGCTTAAGAAATTTCTTCTCTGATACAGCTGTAATGATATGTTGTGAAGTAGAAGGTTCTAAGCATCAGGGAATTATAGACACTAGCTGGTAAATTTCAGGAAACAACAGATGGGGACTGTGGAGTGCTGAAACGACTGGTGAGACAAAATCCTCATCTTAGGTTTTAACACTGAGCACCGATTTCCTAATTGCTGTAGAAACAACATCATTATCATGACTAATGCATAAAACGTGCGACTACCCGCAGAGAAGAATCAGATCGCAACGACTAATCCGTTATTACCTTTAAAATTTAAAAGGATTGTGGATAAGCACTGTTTGAATGATTTGGTATTATAGTGTCGCTTTATGATATTGTCTGTTGACGTTCATATCTCAGGAACGATCGAATGGATTTTTAAAGCAATTTCAGAAAGTATAAAGCTTCACACAGGAGCCAGTTCCCTAGTTCATAATTTTACCATTATTTATTGGAAAGTATAAATTCCGCAATCCGTTAGAAAATACCAGTAGAAAAGAAGTTTGATTTCGCGTTTTGTCGTTAGGCGAGGAAATGCAGATTATGATTGCTGAGATAAATTCCCAATTTACTTGCATAAAGTAAAAAAAATATAAATTTGAAAATTTAAAAAAATAAAATAAAATTAAACTTGCCACATTATATAATAATAACAGCGTGTTAGTGAAACATTTTGACGGATCGTTCTTTAAAACTTTTATGAAGAGTCTTTGAGAATTATATTGTGTAAATTATTTAAGAAATCCTTAAATTATAGAATGGAAAATAGAGTTATGTCTAATAGTGATATTTTAATGATTTCCATGTGGGAAAATAAGAAATTAAAAATTAAAGCTACAATGATGGAATGTACTGTTTTATTAGATTGATATATTCAGCAATACACAGGGTATCTCACCAATAGCCAACTTCTAAAACACAAATCTGACAGAATACTTTCAATGGAAGAATTATTGTACTTTAATGTGAAGGTTTTTTACGTGTATTCCATTTCCAAAAAAAAAAGCCGCCATTTTCGAATATAGAAGTCAACTTTGAAATGTGCTATGGAAACCCCTATTTTTTAACGCTATTTTAAGATTACACACAGCATTTGAGAAATGTTTTATTCTTAGTGTTTTTTTCAATTGATCCAACCGTTTAGGAGATAAAGGCAGTGAAAGTGTCGTGTAGTTGGATCTAAAGGAAAGGCAAAAAACAAATTGTTCTTAAACAGAATGGATAGCCATGCTTTTATTTTACGCTGTGGATACGGTCACGGCGCCGTGGCTTGTCAGCGTTCACGATGGTCTAAAAAAAGGGAAGTGACGTGTGAAGGATAGAGCATGCGCTTCGCGCAACGGATGATTAATGATCGGCGAAACAGCACTTTGACAAGCAAGAATCGTTCACATAGTGAAATCACACAATTCACGAAATATGGAAGTTCCTATTGCTCATTCCATTAATTGTACAATGTCTTTTGGCTACCCGAGTGCGAAAATTGATACGAGGAGGGGTGGGGGTCCGCTCTTTGATCGCCGCTGTGCGTGCCTAAACACGGCCGCCGATGCGCGATTCACACATGGTACCCGTGCTGGTGGTGGCTCTGAATAAACCTGTATATAATTTCTCACATTTGTAATTCATTTTAAATAATGAAATTTCACCTCTGATTTGGCCTCTGTCCGGTAGACGAGCTTGGCTTATGCATTATTTCTGTGTAACGTAGCTCTTCTTTCACAAAACGTGTATTCCTACGCTTTCGAGCGCCGTCAATAGTTCTGGAATGGCATGTCCAAAGTTGAATGGAATTGCTTTCTTCATATTCCCACAGAAGTTTCGCTAACGCGTCAAACGAAAAGACTCTATGTCCACGATTTAAAACAGGCGGCCGTAGACGCATAACGACGATCAAAAGGCGGGCAGCATCACCACCCCTCCTCGTTTCTATTTCGCACACGGGCTTTGTACAATTCTTGGAATGAGTTGCGTATTTCGTGAATTGTCTGATTTCACTATCTGCGCGTAAATCGTTTAAATATACGCGAAATCGTTCGCGAACTACTCCTTTGAACGATTCTCGCTTGCGAAAGTGCCGTTTCGCCGTAGAATAAGAATGTTTCTTATTCTGTGGTTTCGCTCATCACTGATCATCCGCTGCGCGAAGCGCATGCTCTGTCCTTGATCGCGTCACTTCCCCTTTTTCGACCATCGTGAACGCTAACAAGTCACGGCGCCGTGACCGTATCCACAGCGTTTATCTTAACACTAGTTGTTACCCGCGGCTTTGCCCGCCCGCGCCATCTGTTGAGGGGAATTACAAAGCAAAAGCAGATAATTTTAAATGAAAACCCCACTTTCTGGGGTTTTCA
>JAHWFO010117521.1:1262203-1300990 GCA_023313115.1 Rhysida immarginata
TCGCAGGGGGCTGGTTTTTGGCGATAGAGCAGGTCCTTTATTGATAAGCCTGCCCTGAAAATTTCAAGTCGCTAGCTCAAACCGTCTAGGAGGAGATAGAATTACAGATAAATAAATAAATACACGCAAGAGTTTTAGTATATAAGACTAGCAGAGTCCTTGTGAAAAAATTTTCATCACAAGAAAGTCGTATTATTATTTATTATTCTCCTTATATAAGGAACAAAACCCTAGCGCGATTTAAAATACTCGTGGCGACATCTGTTGACAATTTATCGAGTGTATGAATCATCACCTTTCAAATTCTGTATAGCGAGTCCCTTCTCTCCTCCTGATTGGTCACAGTCCCACCAATGAAATAACAGAGCAGCAGATACCATTAAATAACGGTCTCTGCAGAGAAGAGACCCGCTCCCTTATATAAGCTGGTATTTCCGCGCTTACTATTGTAGCCCACCGAAGATGGTTTAATATCGAAACCGGTCTGAAATAAATTGTTGCATTTAAGAACTCACTACCATTATTTTATTTAATTTATTATATTTTTGCTGGAACCAGTTTTTGTTTTTTCCCGTGGGAATGAGATATTTTCTCCCAGTAAAAAGTATACTAAATGTTTACTTAGTTACTACTTAACCTTCACACCAAATTTCATCAAAATCCGTCCAGCAGTTTTTGCGTAATGTGTCCACAGGCAGGCAGATGTTACAGTTTTATTATATGTATAGATGTATATATAGGTACTGCTCACTCCCTAAAGCACTGAGGGTGATGATTTATAGCCTATATGTTGACCCACCCTTAGCGTCATAAAACTGCAAAATTTCAACTAAATCCCTTCAGTAGTTTTGGCGCCAACCTCTAACATATAAACAGAGATATATACAAACAGATAAAAATTCTAAAAACTGTGGTTGAGCTTCAGTATCGTTTATTAAACACGTAGCAATCAGTTTTTCCCAAAAAAATTAATGTACAGTTTTTGCCTCGCCACAATTTTATTATCTGTACAGATAACATTTTTACAGTAATGGAATAAATGGTTATACAAAAATTGTTGTTATAATAAATGTTCAAACACATGTTCTTCTTGGTCTATGCACATCTGTAAGCGATAAGTACAGCACCATTACCACGAATACTAGCAACACGGAAGTGATATAGTCAAACTAGCAAACCAACCATACGTTTACTTTTTTTTTTTTTTTTAATAGATGAGACGTCAATCTTTGTTTTCGTTTTAATTGATGAACAATTTCGGATTTTTGCTTTTCTTTAAATCCAAACACACCAAACTTTCAGTGCCTCTATCTGCTAAACGGTTGGATCAACTGAAATAATACCAAGAATAAAACATTTCTTAAAGGTTGTGTAAAATCTGAAAATACCATTAAAAATATGTGTTTCCATTGCACATTTCAAAGTTGACTTTCATATTCGAAAATTCCGTTGGTTTTTTTTTGTTTTTCTTATTTTTTTGGAAATGAAATAGACATTAAAACCACTCACATAAAAGTACAATAATTCTTCCATTGAAAGGAGTCTGTCCAATTTGTATTTTTGAAGTTGTTTCACTTTGCGTGAGACACTCTGTATTATATTATTTGAATTCATTGCAATTTATCCATTTAATGATCCATATAATTTATGGCAAATTTTAATGCTAAACCCTTAATATTGAGATGCTTGTGTTTAATTAAAAATAAGCATTCATTCTCTTTAATATACTGAATCTTTGGTCTATGACATTCCTCCACACGACTTTCATAAATATCAGATGTATTACTTTCTTCGGCTATAACGCAGCCACAGTTCAGTCTTATTCTGTGGAGCTTTTTATCGAATGTATCCCGAATATAATCAGTAATATTTCGATCAAGCCTCCGAGTTGGCCAATCTAATTTTTTCGTATCCTTTCCTCCAATCATTCCGAGCACTAATAGCATGGGACGTTGTTTTGTTCGAAAAGATATGGACTTTCACGGTTATGTCGATAAGGAATAATAAAACAAAACTAAAAAGTAATGAGACTGTTCCAGTAAACTATTTATTATTTCTTATTTACAAATCAACCTTATACCCTTCAAAATAGTTTTTTTGAGAGGCCACACAACGACGGAGAAGTTGCTCCCACTCCTCATAGCAGTGGACGATATTTTTTGTGTGGAACTGTTCCATATTTTTCTGCGAACTTCGATTCATGAAAATCGAGGTCTTGCTAGTTATGCCATGTTAATCAGCTTCCTGCATTTGCTTAACTGACCACTAGGTTGTGAACAGCTGCACGACCATGATAATTCATAGCATGAAAAAAAAAATTACAAGAGAAATTCTGCGAATTGGATTCGAAGCAGTGTTCACGAGTTTCCAGCTCGTCGCCTCTATCAACTAGGACACGATACAGTAAGGCTGTCTTCTAGTGTCTTAAAGACTACAAAGTAATTGTCGTGTTTTTAACTGGTATTTGGTGAACTTTTGCTATGTGATTGTTTCACATTTGACATGCCTCTCCCTCTAAGAGAACATTTAGTTAAACAGCTCCCCCCCCCCCCCTCTGAGGGACAATAATCTGGCTACGCCCCAGAGATTGTTCCTAAACTCACGCTCCACAAACAGTATTTGTGATTTTTCTTTGTCCATTACGCATGCCAATTGAACGACTAACTAAAAGTTAATGGAATGATCTCCATGCAGCCTTGAACTGTTTCAGTGTATTTTATCCTGTAAGGTTATGTTGGAAAGTGTATGAAGTATCTGAGTAAGATGTTTTAGTCTCTTTGAATATGGGCGAACTGCTCTTTGAACAAGTGGAATCGTTCTATTGGCCTGATAGGTTTAATAAATAAATATTTCAGTTATTTATTAAGCATATTTCTATTTTAATATTGTAAAATATATTTGCGTGAACTCAACATAATACACTGTATATTTTATAGTACTGCATTGATGGCATTTTAACGACTGTTCTATTATTTGTATTCGGGGGGGGGGGGGGGCAGAAACTCGACAACACTGTAAACGTCACGCAACACTGTTAACGTTAACTTTAATCTCGTTGACGTCACGTAATAGAATAAGGCCCATGAGAATCTTCTTGAAAGTGAAACTGGCTCTTTGTGATAAAAAGGAAAAACATTGAACACCATAGGTGTGTGACTTTAGGGACATCCTGTAAAATTAAGCTTATTAGAGTGATATAAAGATCTAGCACATTTTGAAAGGGTTTTGAGAGTAGCGCAACGGGGTTTGCATAGAAATGATCAAAATGACATCGGCTGAAAAAAAATGAAAAAAAAATTTTATTGCTCATTTTTAGTTCCATATTTCATCGCCAGATCGCGATGCAACCAAATGTATTTTAAAGCTCCTAATCAAGAGCTTTAATGTATTTCTTATTCTCTTACTGAAGATTTAGTCAAGGAGATCTGAAGGGGATTTAGCTGAATATCTATCTCTATGGATTTAGTTGAATTCTTATATTATTACCGAAAATTTTGATTCGCCTTGTCTTCGGATTTGAAACTTCAGTCGCCATCTATTGAAAATACGTAAAGTAGAATTTAATTGAATAACTCCAAAACGTTTTTTTCTTTACCCAATAAAGTTGAAATAATGAAAGACATAAAACTTTTGAATACGTGTACTTATTATCTTCATTTTGACTGTTCCGGTTTTTTGTACCAATAAATGTCTGTAGTCGTTACGGTTAGGATTATTTTAGATGTTTAATTTCAGAATTTGAATCTATTATTTCGATTACCAATTATATATCTCAAAACTAATTTTATATGAGACTCATAAAAACTGAAGTGCGCATTACATGTCACAAATCCCGAAATACAGTAATGAATTTGTTTCCAAACCAAATGGATTTATTTACTTAATATGCCTTCAATGGGTTTACGGATTCATTTAAAATTGAGTTACTTTGATGTGATGAAAATTTTCAGTTGGGCCGTTTTTAAGCAATCCTATGTCATCTAAAATAGATGAAATTTATTTATTTTGAATAAAAGGGGGAAAATGAATAAATTTCAATTTTTACTATAAAATGAATATCCTCAGTTTCTTATGGTTTATTGGAATTTTTGCAGAATAGCTTAATCACCCGTGCTATTTAAAATTCAACCAGATGCTGAGCTTTTCTAAAGAAGGCGCTATTATTCGCATTTGAAATTGCTATTTCTGCGCTTTTTCATTTTTCTTATAATGTTGTTATCCAGTATTTTTGAAATCAAATATGTCTTCATTCTTTACATTGATATTCTTTGATCTTTACGATGAATCTATCAATACTTTATTTATTGCTGGGAAGAATATACCTATATGATACTGCCTTTTGGAAATTTGACTTGGAATTTCCCTTTTGATTGTTCTTTTTAGAGAACCAAGATCACGATCACGCGATATTCAATAAAAAGAAATGAATCATTTTCAGTTCAGACGATTACTTACCTAAAAAGAACACGAAATTAATGTAAAATCATTTGGAAAAAATTGGAGATAACTGGTTTCGGATTCCATTATTCTAATACATATATGTAACCCAACATCTTGCTCTTTCTTCCGAGGAATCTTCCCATATCAGTGGTCAGGATCATATCATATATCTACCTAGTCTCTCTTTATTGCTTTTTAAACATAACTATATATGATATTTTGAAATTGTTTAAAATCGATTTAAACTTTTACTTTTAAATGCGGTGCATTCACGCGAGACTTTAACTAACGTTTTTGCTATAAAGTCGATTTTTCATTTTTTTTGTAATGCTATAAGCTCATAAAATTAAGCGACTTTTTTAATTTTCATTCAATTTGAAAAGTTTTATGCTCTTTTCCTGTAAACACACATTTTAGCAACAAACATTTTCATTCATCGATTTCATTTCGGTTTCGTCGTCAGGAAACCGAGCCGTGAGCGTCTGTCGCCTGGTGACAGATGTCGACACTAATGAAAAATTTGACAAGGAAATAATGATAAATAAACGCTTCCTGCTTTTTTTATATATATTAATTTATAAATAGGAATCACGAATTTTAAATTAATTTTTTCTAGTTTAATTATCATTTCCTTTTCGTAAAATTAATGGAAACGAAAACTGAGTCAATTTACTGGACAACAAATTTTGACTTTTTTCATGTGCTTCCTAAAAGAATCTCACAATTTTTGAAGTTATTTGGAAAATAAAAATAAGAATCTTGGATTGGTTTTGCTTGAGGAGAAATTTTCAATTAACCAAGGATGCAATAAAGAAACTGAAAATTTGGCTGTTTGGTTAAGAGAGTCTTGTTAAGAGTGTATATTACGTATTTGTTACTCATATATCAAGAAAAGTCAAACTGTAATGCAGGAAATAAATTATATTAAGTTGTTTCGATTCCGTCAAGGTTAATCTGCAAAGCCAAGGCTACTAGATACGCATCGTAGTTGGAATGGGTTGACCCCGCGTGCTGAATATATTATTAATTCAGTCAGATCAAGCAGTTTATGACATGACGGGGCAACGCGATACCAGATTAATGGTTCAAACTTTGATTCAGACTTGGTTGTAATGTGTCCGAAATATTGTGCGATGGGTTTCATTTCGCTGCACTTTTAAGGTTTAAGGATATATTGCGATTATGTCTTAGATTATTTCCTTATTTGTGTTCTATTGTTATTCCTAAAATCTTTACTTCCGACTTTTACGGGTTATTTACTATTTCGTGAAAAATTTTAATTTATTAGCTTATCATTATTGCAGATGCGTTTGTATGACTTTAAGAAATCAGTGCATCCGAAATGAAGTAAAGGATGTGGCTAATTAAATGAAAAAAATTAAATGTTTTTATTCATTGCATTTGAGCGTAGTGTGGATATTTCTCGCAAAAAGTTGACATTTTCTACCCTTGCGAGGACAACCTTTGTTGAAAGCAGTGTTCGGATCTTACTTAATGCCGAGTCAAGTGACCGAGAATCTCTTGTGTCATCTCCAATGCCATAGGTAACGTGTTCCAATCTTGTCGTGGCCATCGATACTTGAGTTTCTTATCAGCTTTATCCTTATCAACTAATGTAATGAAATAAATAAGACTAACTGACCTGACCCCTGTTGCGTCAAACCATCAGCATTCTTCTGGAAATGGTTTTCGCGCTCTCTAATCTTGGCAACTATGTTATTAGATTATTTTGTTTTGCAAGAAAAATAAGCTGTCTTACCCTATGTCTTTTAACTTAAAATAAATTGCATTGCATCAAATTTTCTATACTTTTTATTTACATAAAATTTTTTATCTACATGTAATTATATTTTTTGAAGTCCTGAACGAACGATATTAATTCTTCAAGACTTACATAAAACAGCCACATTTTTACATAACATATATTACTTATCAATAAAATTACACAATATCAGGACTATGCGTTATAATAAGGAAAATTTTAGAAGTGATCTTACTTCTGATCTGAAGTAGACTTATGCATATTGCTATATTGGTATCATGATGCCTCTGTTAGTATGAAGTCTTGCCCTGCACCTCCTATTTCACATGGAGCAAGGGCAGTACTAAAAGAAGGATTGGCACACATTCGGAATTTGGTCAGGCCATTGGGCACCAACTTTGGATACGCGAAAGCTGCATTGTTGTGGTGTAAAAGCCAACCTGATAAATACAGCTAAAGGCATTTTCGTCTTATGTGTTTGCCAAAGTCTCCAATACTGACACCTGTTATGCGGGACACTTTGTATTGGTTGATCCGGGACAATAGTCGAAAAGGATGATCACAATTATCTTACCTACCGACGGAAGAGTCTAGGTCTTCTTGGCGTAAAAGAAGTAGAAAATACTGTCTATTTGCTTTCGGGATTATCTGTCTCAGAATACATGCTCCAACCCCATTCGTCTCAGATCTTCCATTATAAGTCTCAGCTTAGTAAAATATTGGGTTGGCAAATAAGTTCATTCGGTTTTTACTTCATTGCAGATTATCTGTCGCATGCTTAGTGGTAGATGCAAATCGAATGCACATTTGAAAGTACATGTTTTACATTATATCTGTGAAGTTGGATTTGGTTTGCATCGGTATTATGGGTGCTGCATAGCTGTGATTATGGAAGGAACTAAGTTATATTATCATCACATTTTGCTATGTTATTTTAAAAAAGGCAGATGCTCATAGAAAAATATGCAATGTCTACGGAGATGATGATTTAATAGAACGCGCATGTCTAAGGTGATAAGCCAAATTTCGTTCTGGAGATTTCGATCAATGATGCATTACGCTCTGGTCGTTCTAAGCAGATTAATTCAAGTGACGTGACATTAAGGCCATGATCGAAGCAAATCCGTCTCAATCGGTTCGAGAGATTGCTGCAATGCTGAATATATCCCATACAAGCGCTAATCGCAAGGATGTCGTATTCCACCATGACAACCCCAGACCGCATACATCTTTAACCGGCCGAGGACGACGAGGATTTTTCAGGGGGAAATCCTGAGATCACGCACTTCCTTCGGAAGGGAAGTAAAGCCGTTGGTCCCGTGTAGTCGTTTGCCGGCTGCACGCTAAAGAACCCTTGCGAGGCAAAATCTGCGGCCCCTATAACGCCGTCCTGAAATGACTAGAGCAGTTGAAAAGTACGTTAATACCAAACAAAAAAACCAACATCTTTAACCATTCGAAACCTCATCCTCCATATTCATCTGATCTAGCCTCTTCAGATTATCATTTATTCAGGTCACTGCAGAATTCTCTGAATGGGAAAACCTTCAAAGATGAAGAGGCCGTTTAAAAACACCTCGACTGTGTTTTTTTTGCCAATAAATAAACTTGGCATAATGAAATTGGCAGAACGATGGCTTGAGGTCAATGATAAAAAAAAGACAATATGTAATTGATTGAAATTTACCTTACGTGTCAATAAGTGTGTTTTGTGACAATCCAAAAAAACGAATGAACTTGTTTGCCAACCCAATATTTTGTGAATGACTTCGTAATGTACTTGGGAACATTACCAACTCTCATGACCACCATAATAGTAGAATTTAGGTAAGTCTCGCTATGATTCGCTATCGGAGGCTGAAACTCTTTCGATCACTAGCGCTTTGTTGGCCTCTGCTTCCAGGTGCATGCGCGTATGTGCCTACAATTTTGACGCCGGTTCCACGAGACCCGTTTTTCTTATGAAAACTTGTTTCACAGCGGTATGTCCACTGCATGATACAAAAATATTCGTAATCTCTCTTTTTCTAGAATCGCCCTCGTAGATTATGAGAAATGTCAACAGCTTTCACTCATCCTCAGAGCAAACGAGAATTTTATATTTAAATTAAATGGTAATTCATTTCTGAGGGACATTAAGAGTAGATTATTCGTTAAGATTAATTATTCATTACCATTACCACTAAGCGGCATCATTTTTCCAACAGTTCCTCAGAATCCGACAATGACACGCAAATGGTGGAAAATTTTCCCATTAATTAGAGATTAGAACCATGCGAAATATTAAGAGGGGAATTAGCTAATAAGCTGTAAGTTATTAACGAAACGCCTCGCAAGATTTTGAGAAGTCGGATGCAAAGTAGGAAGATTCCTCGCAGTTATATAAAGTATAGGATAAATGAAAACTCATAGCAACATTAGAGCAACAGCTTTCTTAAGGAAGACATGATATTATTAAAACATTAGCTGACAAACAAAAGAATTTCCAGAAAGTGGCAATGATAAAGCCACAGTTTGTCAAACCAAAGATGTTGACCCAGAGGAGCATTGATATTTGACAAATGGAGGAAGGCAAATATGCTAATGCACACAAAACCCAAGTATTCAGAATTCTGTCATTTAATTCCTTAGTGTACATTCATTTACTTCACTCTCTAGAAGTTTTATAAACAATGCTTTTGTAAAGCATCTCAGCATGAGAATAAACCAAGAGGAAATGCTAACAGGTGCTTAGACTGAGTCAGGATAAGAGTAGTGGAATCTGACTCTAACCCCGACTCCAGATATGGCTCGGCTCAGGCTCCGAGGTAATTTCAATCCGATTCCTTTTGAAAGATATATAAGCGTTTAAGAATCACTTTCAGATAACTGTCAAATTTCTAGATAAACCCATTTCTAGATAAACCCAAATTATAACTATGCAATGTAGATTTTTTTCTATTTTATATCAAAAAAGACAAATCGTTGCATCTATCTTACCAGCTATTTCCAAAAACTGATTTTCCAGCCAGAGCATCTTATATTAGTTTGGTGCAAAATTTATGGTCGATTGCATTTTGTAGATGTAGATGAGTCGGTATACAAATTATTTCTCCACTAATACAGCGATGTGACACTTCATGAAGCTCTTTCTTCTCTTTAACCTAATGCTAAAAACTTGTTCAAACGCCTTACGTTGTGAAAGATTAGATCAATTGTGCAAACGCTGTCTAAACAAGAGATACGCATCATTTTAATGCACGAGTTCAAATTTGCTGCTGAAGCAACTGAAAATGTCATCAGAGCATAGGGTGACGGGACAACTTCTCAACGTACAACGCGCAGATGGTTTGAAAAATTCCCCTGGAGACAAAACCACCCTTGAAATTGAGGATGTTCGCAGCCGACCATCGAAAGTTGAAGACAACCGATTGAAGACATTAATCGAAGCCGACCCGCATAAATCCACACAAGAAGTTGCCGAAGAGCTCAAGGTAGACCATTCTACAGTCGTTCGCCACTTGAAGCAGATTGGAAAAGTGAAAAAGCTCGATAAGTGGATCCCACACGAGCTGAAGGAAGTGCAAAAAAGTCGTCGTTTTGACGTTTGCTCCAGATTTCTTTTGTGCAACAAGAACGTTTCTTGATCCATTGTGACACGTGATGAGAAATGGATGTTATACGACAATCGTCGACGATCAGTGGTTGAACTACGAAGAGGCTCCTCGGCACTTCCCAAAGCTCAAGTTCCACCAAAAGAAGGCTATGGTGACTGTTTGTTGGCCTGCAATCGGACTCATTCATCACAACTTCCTGAATCAAGGTGAAACCATTACTGCCCGGCCATACGTTCAACAAATCGACGATATGCACCAGAAAATTCAACATCAACGACCTGCATTAGTCAATCGGAAAGGTCTCATCTTGCTTCAGAAGTTGGATGATCATCCACTTTACTCACCTAACCATTTCGACTGACTTCAAGTTAACTGACTGCCACATTTTAACCATTTCGACAATTTCCTGCGTGGGAAATGCTTCAAAAACCACGACGATGCGAAACTGCCTTCAACGAGTTCATCGCCTCCAAAAGTCCAGAATTCTACGTCATCGGAATAAATAGGCCTAAGTCTCGTTGGCAAAAGTATTGACTCTGTTGGATGTCACTTTGATTAATAAAGTGTTGTTTGAAACGAGTTATTTCATTTTAAAATAGTCGTTACACATCGACCATTAATTTTGCACTAATCTGATAGTTCAGTCTAGAAGAGCAATTCTAGCAAGAATTGATTTTTTAATAACTTTAATCGTATTAATTGCACTAGTCAACATTTTACAACTTTGTCTTGTTTCTTTAAAAAAAATACGTTTATATACACACACTCATCAAAAGTCATGACACACCCCTCCAATCAGGTTCCCTGTCCGTAATGAGACAGAACCCGCTGCTTCCATTCTCGGAATGAAGGTGCACAGGACTCCTTGATATCATACAATCATTGTAAGTAAAATTAGCTGCAGAAATGGCAGCACGCCGAGAGCTATCCGCATTTGAACGGGGGATGATTGTTGGTGCCAGACGGATGGGTGCCTGAATATCAGATGTAGCCAACATCCTGCAATTTTCCCGCACAACCGTTGCAAGAGTCTATCGAGAGTACACTCAACGAGGGGTTACAACCCATGTCAGACAGCGGACGGGTCACCCACGCCTCATTGATGCCAGAGGTGTTCGCTGGGTCACCCGGCTTGCAACTGTTGACTGAAGGGCGACAGCGGGCCAAATCACCATGCGGTACAACCAGGGACGTCCCATAACTGTGTCCGTGACGACAATTCGGCGAATCTTGGCAGCTGCAGGCTTTGAGAGCAGGAGGCCACGACGGATGCTACTCTTGACAGCTGCACATCGTCGGCAACGCCTAGTCTGGGCCGACCAACATCGACATTGGACCGCTGAGGACTGGCAAAGTCTTGTCTGGTCCGACGAGTCATGGTTTCAGCTGTATCGGGCCGATGCTCGTGTCCGTGTCTGGCGCAGGCCACACGAAGCCATGGACCCCACTTGTCAGGTGGGGACAAGGTTTGGGGTGTTTTCTCGTAGCATGCAATGACATCCAGTCTGCGTGCTACTTCCTACGTCGGTCTGCTTGGGGATTACCTGCACCCCTTCATGAACTGTTTTTACCCCGTGGGCGACGGCGTCTTTCAGCGAGATAATGCGCCTCCACACAGGGCCTAAAGAATGCATCTTTTTAAGAGAAAACCTTTCTCGTGGCCCCCGCTGCGAATAAACAAGGGCGTGTCCCTCTCCACGACGACCCATTAAATCCACTCGCAAATTTTTAAAACAATGAACAACTGTTTATTAATTTTGCTAACACATTCAAGGCGAATGTCTAATAATAAAAAAACTTAATTCGTTACAGGGTAAAAGAACTACTAAGATCTAACAAAAATTATTCAAATTCATTCCGCTCTCCTTGTCGCGTCCGTTCTCTCCTACCTTCATTCCTTTCTCCTCCCACGCACCTCTGCATTCCTCGGTAACTCGAAGCGTAGAACGGACGCTAACGACAGCGAGCGTGAATGACCAAGGAAAACGAAACATTTAATATTAAATTAAACAATCTAACGACTAAATAAGTATTATTGATTATATTAAATAACTACTGACTAAATAAGGTTTAGACTGTTCCAGTGGCGGCTCGTCCATAGGCACTGCGGCACTGCAGCACCCCCAGTTTCACCTTCGATATCGATAAAATTCAATATAATATGTCTTTTTTTTTCTTTAATACTATTCTTATACATGTATATTACATGATCCTTAAGCTTTATGTCACTAGTTATTCTCTAGTTCGTGAAAAAATTAAAATTTTCTGACGCAGCACCCCCAGAAATTTTAGCTACGAGCCGCCACTGGACTGTTCTTCACAGGTCCCTTGTGACACGGCACTGGCTGGAGGAACATGCTACCGACTTCACGTTTGACGACAGCGTTCCTCATTGTGTTGCAGCAATTTTTTCAGCAAAGGGCGTTCCAGCATATTACTGATTGAAATCAAGCAAATTTATGCAATGGTATAATACTCCTCGTCATTTTCATATAGGATACGTCCAAATTACTGAAACGGTTGACTTGAATTTTTTCATACTTATTTCTGGTGACTTGAAGGATTCAAAGTTCAAGCACTGATATTACAAACTGATTGACTTGATTTGAATGAAAATGGCATGATTCGTATGGTCGACCATGGTCCATTTTTACCTAAATAGATATTTTCGTTAAACACCTGTTGCCATTACTTTTCGCTCAATCCCCTGTTTAGGCTCATAACGACATTAAGAACATTTTATTTAGCTGTTGACAAGCTTTTTATTGATGAATATTAAATTATTGAAACATTATTAAAAATTTATCACGCAACTACAAAAGTCCAAAAGTAGAGAGGAATTTTGAATTGCAAAAAGATAAAATCACTTTCCGCGACCATCCTTCAGACAATACAAAAATTAAAATAAAATACCTCGTAGAACCTCGATAAATCGAATTGCTCCCTAAATTCCTCCCTTAATTTATTCTCTTCCGCTCAGGGGCTAAAACCACTATAATTCGAAGTAATAGAACCTCCATAAATCGAATTTTTTTGGAGGAAAGTTGACCTCCATAAATTGCAGTTAAAGCAAATAAATTCTCCCACCAATCGAATTTTGTCAATCTGAACCTCTATAAATTGAATTGATATCATTTATCTCTTCCCTATTGACAATTTTCATAAGCAGCTCTGATTGCTTTTCATTCATAAACAGTTATGACTGGCTTTACAAGCATACTCGATTCCAATTAAAAAGATGAAAAAAGAAGAGCGCAATATAATTTTTTTATAGACATCTGCACGGCGCATTATATGATTCCATCATCTCTGCAATCAAGTAGAATTTCTCCCACCGAAGACAAGATCAAAACCGAATTACTTTGAAAGTCCAGTAGTGCTACGGACAGTTGTTTTCTGTTCTTTTCGAAATTTTATTTATTGCGTATGGTATATAAAATGCACAGCAAAAAAGAAAGGAAATATAACAATGGATAAATAGAAGGGGCAGTTTACAATTCGATATCCAGTTGGGAAATCTAAGCCACACGATGTAGTTCTGTTAGCCCACCTGTAAACCGACGCTCCGGGCAATATGGCCCATTGTTTGTGGAGCGTGAGAGCAGTCACAGAGACTGTTATTTGTAAACCCATATTTGAAGAGTTACTCTCTGAACCTGCTCTGTCCTCTACGGATCCTGTTCAGGCTGGTCCATAACTTTCAATGAAGATCAAAGTCAGGGGGTTTAACTGTTGAATCTACAATTAAATGCTTATTAGTGAAGTTGGCGTCGGACCAATATTCCAGCCAGGATACGCTGGACGTGTCGCCATAGGCTCAGGCGGGACGTCTCGACCCCAATCTCCTTAAAGGAGGATTATTCAATATGGTGAGGATTATTTCAATTTTCGCAATTGAAAGCAAAATAGACGTGTAAATGCTTCATGCTATAAAGCAGTCAAAAATTACAAATTTTTTCAGTCAATTCTAATTAGCATTTTATGTACACTACGTGATTACGTGATTATGTATTCATTTATAATTCTTAATTTGCATTTCCATACGGTTAATCAAACCTTACACAAAACCCCTTATTCGAATTTTATTTTATTTAACCTCGATAAATCGAAGATCTCTATAAACGGAAGAATTTTGCTCTTCCCTTGAGATTCTATTTATGGAGGTTTTACCGTATTTTGTATTTACTTGAAAAATATGACGTGATAATGACTAAAATGAATTTTTGCCAAAAAAAATTTGAATAAATGTTAGAAATTTAAAGAATAACATTGGTCTTGTGGAGAAACTCAGATGAAATACAGAATTTTGTTTCATTTGTGTTTCGTCCTTCAACATTTATTTAAAGAATAACTTTGAAAATGTGTCTAAACCAGGATTGCCGGATTTCCGAGATGGACTTGCAGGGCACGACCAAGATAAGAAAGGTTTCATTCATTTATAAACCAATTGCACAATTACGAATTTACTTTAGCAAATAACACTCAATTATTTTCATATTTTGCTCGCGGGACACGGAATAAGTTCAAGTTTTGTGGAACTGTACCACGCATTCCAGGATGTCTGACAACTTTGATCTTAACGCTTCTCTAACATTTCATGAGAAACTTAATTATTCAATTTTAATTTTCTTCCTTTGACAAGGAAAAGTTTTACATTAAACTCTTCTGGCAGCAAAGAATGCAATTTGTACTCTAGAATCACCCAAGAAGCTCGTATGATAGTCCTTGCTGGCTTTTTAATAAATATGCAGGATGTTCCTGAACGGTCTGTACAAACTTCAGTGACTAAAACAAGGGTTAAATATCATATGAAATGGGGCCGAAAACGCAGCTCAAACGGTTTGAAGGTATCCTGCAGTAGACGAAATTAACGTTAAAGCGTATAGGAGTTGCAAACTGTATGATTTATTTCTACGGCATAATAAGACAATACATTTGTTGTCAAATGCTAAATACGTTTATAACAAACGTATAACAAGGCAAATGCCATAGCAAAGGCTAAAAATGTCGCACATTCTAGACCTCATGTTCATGTGATATTTTTCTGCTTGTTTTGGTCCCTGGAACATAACCTGAAAGTTTGAACAGACCATTCAGAAACACCCTGTATAATCTTCGTAAAGTATAAGAACTTAGAGACAACAGCAATTAAACATTCGTTTTTGTTGTGTTTTTTTTTAACGAAAATGTACAAATTTCTCATCTCAAACGTGAAGTCCTAAATTAACAAAATTTTTTACTGATGCAAGCAGTTTACATTCAGTATAACCTTTTTCTTAACAAGGAATGACTGGTTTCTTAACAATTAATTGTGTAAGATATTTTCAAAATAAAATTGATCCAACATAGTTTATTTTATGGCGCCAAATTCTTCTGGAAAGTGGTCCGTGCGTGGGTGTCGCCTATTGAGAAATCTCTGGACTAAGTTCGATCGTATCAGCTGGCCCTAAACTGAGGATGTCTAAATAATCCTGACATCTGGTGCTAGATTTAGAAATCACGTCTCCGACTCTGATCAATAATTGCACTCTCGGATATGAAGGTGCCGGTGATCGTGAACTTCAAAATCCATTGACTGAAATTCCATAGCAACTGTTGTCTTGTAAAATGGAAAAACAATTTTTTTTTTCCCTGAGAAACTCGCACTCTCCGTTGTAGGTCATGGACCTTCTGCGTAGCGGAAAAAAGGAGTGTATTTAAATGTAATTAAAATAAAAGCAATCTGGATCGGTAAATATCCAGAATACAGCATCGTAATTTCCTCATTTTTTGCACTAATTAATTTTGTTTGTAAATATAAGTTTGATTTTTTTTTTCATTAAACTTTCGCGTTCTCATGCGTATCGATCTGGCAATTGCATTAAAGCATAAACACATGCAAAATGTTAGGATTTTGGTTAGGAAATTTTTAGTTATTTTAATGAAATTTTATATATATATTTTAATATCAGCCCATCAATTTGAGTATATATACATAAGACTAGCATTTTTTTTAGTTAATAATACCGGAATGTATTAGACTGAAGCAGAAGTGTTTTTCATAATGTTGCAAATGAGCCTTTATACGATTCCATTCCGATGCAAACAAAGTAGCCGCAATTTTTAAAAGAAGGAAAGTTAAACGCTAAAATATATTATATTATACTTTTATAAATTTCGATATCATTTAAAGCGTTTTTGCACTGTAGCAGGTGCGTACTACTAAATTTTTGTGGTCTTTTTTCCGATAATCTAAATTTATCGTATAGTCCCTAATTCCTGTTATTTATTGAAGTAAAATATGTAAAAAAATATTACCTAAAATATAACTATTTAACTATAAAAAATATAATTTAGCCCAAATACTTAATGCATTTTATGATTATACGTAGACTGAAATCTAACAACGCTATATTCGGATTTTAATAGATATTTTAGCGACATCTACTGATAAAGATATGCAATTCTATACAATAATGATACACTTTTATCGAAACGGATTACATTAAAAAATAATTTATACCATTACTAAACTGTTATTAAGCTGTTTAATTATCTGTTGCGTCATAAAACTTTTCTTAATTTTATTTTAATATAAGTTCAAGTCTATTATGAAGCCCTCTTTCGTCAACATAATCAGTGGTAGAAAAAAATTCCAGTAAGAGAAACGCGTTTTATTATCGAATCGAAATTATTTTACAGATTGAAAATAAAAAATATATAATTTGATAATCTTTTAACAGATTAAAATATGTTTTAATTTTCCAATCGTTATTTTTAAATAATTGCGCGATATGTCGGAAGAAGAAAATTAGATGGCGCTGTATGTTTACATTAATAGAAAAGGCGAAGAAATCATATTTCTTAACCATTTCAAAAATCGATCAGATAATAACCATCCATATATAAAACCAATTAATTGAAACTGCCCTCATAAAATTGCTATATTTATTGTTTAAATGGCTTAGAAATATCCTAAGCCTTCAGTTTTATGATAAAAATTGGCACGAACGATTTCTCTGTAATACGATTCATAAAATAAAATGAGATATTCACCTTAGTCAGTGAATGTAGTTAATTTGTAAACATTTATCAACCCTTTGAAGTAGTATAAGAACTCCATTACAAACTCTATTGAAAAAGTGATATAGCTGAGTTATAAATCATTTTCATATGAGAAATTATTGAATGTTTGATGTGACTTCACAGTCGTACACATTGCTGATGGGAGAAGACAACAAAGAATCTCCACAGGGGTCGAAAATTGTTTAGACGTCATTTTTTTTATATTTGGAATAACCAAATCTTGCAGTGAAGGTGATATTTTTATCTAAAGGCTCCAGAATAAAGTTGCAAACCACTACCTAATTCTGATAGCATAATGCTTCCGAAAGCGAAACCAGCCCTCCCCCCCCAACCCCCACACCTTGAGAAATTTCTGGCTTTGCCACTAGTTCGATTATTGCCAGAACCATGTGTCGGAAATTGAAGCGGATTCAAAGCTACATTGGCTTGTCTATACGAAAACCCCTGTTTTCTGGAAAGAACCGGAAAGGTCGTGTACAGTGACTGGACGCGTGAAGTCTGGAAGAAGGTTATCTAGGGTCTGATAAATCCCACGATGCACTTTGCTTTATATCGACGGTCGGCAGAGGGTTGGGCGGGACCCGCATGAAACACTGGATCCAATATAACTTATATATATATATTTCAAGATAACTCACTATTGATGGTGTCATAGTATGGAGCTTCTTCTGCTGGCATAGAACTGGTCTCGTGATATTCATGGAATATCAGGTGCGTTCAACGGACTACCTGGACATTGTTGCCGACCACGCCCATCTGCAATGCTGTATTTTTATCCTGTATGTGACGGCTTCTTCATAGGCTTCAATGCTACCGTAAATCATGCACGGTTGGTTTACTAGTGGTTTAACGATTACGAAGATAAATTCCGTAATTTTCCCTGTCCATTCCAAACCACACTGACAATGTTGAGGTAATGTTGGAATGGCTTATCCGACAATAAGATCCTCTTCCAACAAATCTTCGAGAACTGTCTGGGGGAAATCTGGTCAATTGGTCTTTTTGCAAATCCACATATAAACTATAATTGAGGCTACAATATAATAGTAATACATGTTTTTATTTTTACGACTATATTTGTACATGTTATTATGCTTGGGTTTTTGGTTCCATAATGTTTCTGCTTCCATTATTTCTGATATTTTTCATCGATTCTAGACCTCCGAGAATTGCCATTTACTCGACTATTCTCTTTTCTGTTAAATTTAATCACGATATTTTATTAGTGTAATAGAAAAGTGCATAAATTAGGGAAAGTTAAAAAAAAAAGTTACTTTAATGCAGAAATATTAAGATTATTTTTTAATAGGATAGTCTTGATATATAACTGGATATTTCGTAAAATTATTTTGAAAATCTAACACAAAAAATGGTTTCAATGTTTTTTGCAAATGGTAAGGCTTTTATACAACTTCTAATGAATTGGTTTCATCTTTTGACAGTACTCATGTCCACTTATGCGTTGCATTGCCGTAGATAACACACATACTTAGATAAATGTCTGGGTGCACAATACTCAATCACAGCCTGTTGTTTCCATCGAACGTGCATGCACTTCGCCATTTTCTAAAGTATTCTGCGCTGACGTTGTAGATGAGCTCCACTGGGTGGCATGATAGCCAATGGTAGCCATGGTTTATCACTTTCACGTCCATTTCTCGCAAATTGTTGAAGCTATCGTATAGGAAGCAAAACTTTTGAAGAAGCCCTCGTATTTTTATATAAATCCCCTTCAGATTACATATTTTTTAAATAATTTTAACGATTTTATTGCTAATTCTTCTTTTCGTGGTTATAAAAGTGTCTCCTACTTCTTTCATTGACTCAGCGTAAAGTTTATCTTACTTTCGGTTGTCTCTGTTTGTCTGTTTCACAAGATGTTTAGGGGCAATTTTGTGTCGATTAAGTTGTTACAAGATTATTTAATTATTTGATAGGCAGAATATAATTTGGATTATAAGTTTTTATTTTTGTTTTTATTTTTTCATCGTAAATTGAAATTTAAATTTCAGAATTATCTTTTGATCATTTCAGTTCTTGTATATTAATTAAGTAAATATATATAAAATGAAATAATATGTAACTAATTATAATGTCTTATTACATATTATATTATTTTAAAAAAATTAAAAGATAGTAAGACCAGGCCATATAAAGTTTTGCTTGCATAATAGATTCAATATCACTCTGTCATGTTAGACATCTTAAGTGCACTTTATATAAAACTGGGGCCAATTTTCCATCTTATTAGCTTTTTAGAAGATGCTTGTTTATTTTAAGATGCAAGATTTAGTTGTTTTCATATATTTTTAACCATTAATAAACATTTATAGAACGTAAAATTATTAGCTAAAATTATATAAACAATATAATTATCTGACCTTGTCGAATGCTATATAATTTTCATTATTATTAGCGCCCTTTTTCAGTATCTTTAAACGAAACTTGCAAATTCAGTATTACTTGTAGACTATAATTAAAACTGTGTGATGTGATGGAAAAAATGCAAAGAAATTAAACAAAAAATATCAGTTTATTTCTAAAATAGTAAAAAGTTAAGACATCGAATATAGGTTAAAGGCCGATACAGTTTTATAATATAATGGTTAATTTATATATTTTTTAATAATTATACATAGTGGTTGTAAGAATACAAATCAAGAAAATTGGAAATTAAAATCACTGATACCAAAATCCAAAAAAAATATTCATAATAATAAAATATTCATATAACAAAATGTAATTTAATATAAAAATATTCTATTGCAATAACTAATTGAAAGGTGAATTGTTGGGTTTCGACTCTTTTGCTTCCTATATCGACATCGGTTTCATCTTGTAGTTTTTAATGTCTTCATATTCTGTTCGTTTGAGGATTGGTTGAAATCTTTATATATTGTAGAGGTTCAGGAAATGGTCGTCTTAGAATAATATTCAAACATGTCCACTTAAATGAGCACCAAATTGTCCGGTGTACTATTTTATATTCACTTTTCATTGATATGAAATTCTTACGCACATTTCAGATGGCTGATTTTGGGTTTTTAATATATTTATTTTTATATTGATATTATGAGTCATTATATTGATGAATACATTCGGTTGTTGGTGCTAAAAATATATTTTTAAGAAAATTTTAAAAATTTCTCTTTTGTACTTTATACCGTTTTGAAAGTGAAAACACAAAAATGAAAGAATTTGTACAATCATAAACCTGTTCGCACACATTACATTTTGCTTACAGTTTTACTAAAATATATATACATTTGCAAATAAAGCACAAAAATATAAACTAATTATATTGGAAAAAGTTATGTCTTTCTTCCGAAAACAAACTATAAAAAGGCACACACAGAAGGAAACCTGAGCTGAAATGGTTTTAGGCCACGTTCTAGATATGAAACCAAAAGACATCAAGTTTATAAATAACATCAAGAGCAAAAGCAAATATATATAGAAAATTATAAAATAATATGGAATTAAAGAAATAATACTTGTTAATTTTAAATGAAAAAGGTCTTATCTATGTATATTTATTTAACTATGAATTTAAATTTTAAAGTATATTTTGAGAGTTAAATAGATTTGTCACATCTGTACACGTTTATTTCGTTCTTATGATTGTATTAATTTAAATCTTTGAACACAAATCAATTACATCATCACTTATATATTTTTAATAGGTTTTCAAAAAAGATATACTTTATAATTTTTAAGTAATTTATTTTTTTTATTTCAGAATACGTTTGTATTATTTCAAAATCGTCAGATCTTAATACATAGGAAAAGATAAAATTATTCTTTAGATAGCATTTGGATAAATTAATTAAAAAGAACAATTCTTAAATATCGACAATAATGATACAATTTTTAAATAAAGTTTACTTCTCCAAAAAAATCACTGACCATTGATAATTCCATTGAAAGCATTAGTCTGCTAACAAATCCGTTGATTAATGGAATTCGATAGAGGAGATTGAGCATTGAAATTTGATTCATTTATGTCAATTTCCTTCATAAATTGGATACGAGTAATGAAAAGACACCATAAAACATTCATCAATCTACGAAAATTAATCAATTTCCGATGGCATTCTGCAATTAAATGAAAAACGCATATAATCCAGATTGGTATGTATAACCAATCAATGCTTATAAAGTATTTGTATATATGATTTAGATATTGACGAATAGATTTATTTACACTTTTAGAAGGTTAGTTATTTAGATATAAATTCAAAAATTTCGAGCTTGCTTGTCCATTTTATTGAATTTCGAACTGGGTTTTACAGTTCTCGAATGTACAACAAATTCGAATTGTTCTGCTTGAATATTATTGATGACATGTTCTTGAGATTGATTAATATTTCGTTTGATATTTCGAATTCCATTTTTTAAATATAAAAAGTGAAGTTGTGAAGGAATGTAAAAATTGGTTTCCAATTCTGTTCCGCGATCTATGAATGTACTTAAACGTAGCAAATAGGGAAAAAAGGAATTTTTTTTATTGAAGATTTTTTTTTTCGAATTAAAATACATAAAACCATGATCGATGAGGGTTTTTTGCGCCTTTTTCAAAAAATAATTGTGTTTACCGTAAAAAGAGATTTTCCCTGTTCAAATGTTATACTTGGAAATATTATAAAGAAATGTTAATATTGGGATAAGTTTAAAAAACTCATTTTTAAAATTCCTTTACTCACTTATTTCCTTGCATCTCAAAAGGTTTAAATATAAAATGGTTTATTGGTCATGTTAGTGAAAGTTTTAAATTATCAATGTAGTCAACATTAATGTGTTAAATTATTAATATATTCAACATTTCCATACATGTTTTTTTCAGTCGGATTAAAGAGGCCCTTTTTATGTATTTTTAAACATTTTTCTTAGATAAAGGTTTTTACGGGTATATGACTATATGAATTACCAAATTAAGATTTTAATTATATTTCTATTGATAATCAATTTTAAAAGATTTATACACATCTTTGTTTACTCTGTTCTCGTAATATGAATAAGTTTGTATTTCATGAAAATAAAGAGACGGTTTTCTGCTTGTTTTTTAAAAGAAAAATATTAATAATGAAAAAAAAAACTTTTTACTAAAGAGGAGAAAATCTAAATTCATCTTATTAATGCAAAAAAGAAAATAAACTATTCAAAACTAACTCAGTTCAAGTAAAAATAAGAAATAAAAAAATATTTACGTAGAAACCAAATCTGAAACTAAGAATTTGCTATATAAAATACACATTATAATCAGCTATACAAAATTACTTATTTGTGTGTTTAGGACTTTTTTACTACATTCATTGTGAATAGAGAGGAAATAGATTAGTAGTGGTATTAGTAGTATTAATAGTAATAAGAGTAGCTGCTCTGAGTATACGCTTTGCGCCATTTTAGACTATATACAACTATGAAATCAAAGATAATAGTTGATTTTTTAAAATATAAAGAAATTACTAAACATGATATCAAGGTTGTAAAATTTTTACCAGAAAAATTAGAATTTACCCCCTCAGCTTTACAGGTGACTTTGGTTTCTTTATTTTGTTTAAAATTGGGGCAGAGGATGTTTTTTAAAAATATTTTCTTACCGTTAAGGGTGTCGTAATGAAATTATAACACGATAGACTAGAATATAAAACAATTAAAAAGCTCCGTTTATCTAATTATAGTAGCCAGAAGGCAAAATTAAATATTTCTACATTAATGAATTTCTATACGAGTTCTGTTTTCTTTTTTTTAAATTTTTATTTAAAATTTTATTATTTAGAGGGGTTAAGAGTTCCATGTTAAAAGCTTCTGCGAGAGAGAGATTCTACGTAAAAGGGAGTTCATCTATTAAAAAATTATAATAATGATTTGTGATATTGTTTTGATTGTTAATTACTTTAACTGAAATTATCATGTTATCACATTAGAGTCGTGGTTTGTTTATTGTACCATGACCCATTTTGTATTTGATATTTATTACCACAGTTAATGGACTTGCCGCGAACGCTGCAAATAGGAGATATGAAATTTTGAACACTGAGAAGAATGAAAAGTTCTTGTTTCTTTTAATTTAATTTAGAAAGTTCAGAAATTTGGCTGTCATTAATATTCTTTTTCGATTTTGCTTAGGTCATATAAGAAACCAACAAATTGTATTAGGTGGAGGTTATTTCTCTAATTCTTATTTTCGTAAGAATTTCAATATTCATACAAATCTTTAGTTAGAAATAAATTATAATACATTTTTAAGTCTTTTCTTCATTGCGATTATGTGGAATTAACGCTGTTATCAGGGAAGGTTAACCTTTACAGAGAAAATAACTCCGAAAGAGTTGGCAGTTAATAAAATAACGATTTTTCTTCAAAAATTTATTTTACACAAATGAAATTGTTAGAAAATTTAAAAGCAGGGCAAAATATTATAACAGGAAAGAAACAAATATGCGTTTAAACTTCAACGTTAAAATTCAAATAATGATAAATATCTGACTTCAAAAAAAAAACAAACTGACCAGTGGACAAATCAAATGGCAGCTTTTTTTAGTTTAAAATTTTCAATTTTGAAATTTCATATTGAAATTTAGAATTTCCGGAAATTGTGTTTAAAATGCCAGGAACAAATTGTTCTATTGTATTCATCTAAGAATAAGAGATCATGAGGAAGTTAATTTAATAGATTAGGGAAGTTACTCCTGAAAGAGTAGAAATTCGTCAGATATAAATAATTGCGCATTTTAATTATGGCATTCCATTGACAGTTTAAAAATAATTTTTTTAAATTGTACCTGAATCTCTGCTTCCCTGTGCGCATTAAACGTTTAATTTCCATAAGACCAGAGTTTTGAGCTATATTTAAGGGGACACAACCATCAAAAAATTGTGACTTTTCTTTAAAAAATTCAAAAAAGTTTTTCTCTTAAAATGATGCCTTGAATATATTCAGGATCAAATATTGCCAAATATCATTAGAAATAAACAAAAAAAAAGAAGAAAAAATAGGTTTTTTTAGTCCACATAGTGAATATTTGCTATAAAGTAAGTATTCTTCAAAAAGGGTGTATTTCTTCTTCTAATTGTTCTATCAGAAAAAATGTTTTTTGGCTTTTGGCTCATTGAATCTGCTGTAAACCCCATTTGTTTCTAATTTTTATATATATAAGGAAGCCGCTAATTAGCTATTAGCCTTTCCTCTATTCCTATCCAATCTTTACTGAAACGCTTTAAAGAATAGGTTCTGTTTTTTGTATTTGTTTTTTGTTTTGCCTATCCAGCATCTTCATATTGGCATACATAAAAAAATTTTTTTACTATTTTTTTCATTTGTTCCGATTTTGGCGGGTTAGTCCAGACTTTGATGCTAATGTATTTTTTTAGCTGTACTGAAATAAAAAAAACTATATAACTAATTTTATTATTTTTGATTTTATTAATCTTCCCTATGTCCCGATTATTTACAAACTGCTCGGTTTTTTAATAATGCCCCGCTTTTTGGTCAAAATTTATGGGAACCCTAAATTTAATCAAAGTCAGGGTTAATTTTTTAAAAAGTATGAGATGTTTATAGGCAGTAAATTCTTTTGAAAAAATGCACAAAACGGTATTATGATTTTTTTTTCACGTTTTCAGACAAAATTTACAATAATGTAATAACACAATAGTATTGCTGCTTTTTTCAATTCTTAATCATTATTTTTCTAAGTGTTTATGAACTGTGGAATTTTGAAATTTTCATATATTTGTTGCATATTTATGCAAATATCTGAAATATAAATTTAAATTTCATTTTAAAATTTAGTATAGCATCTAATTACAGCCAATTTCAGCTGTTTACTAAATTTCAAAACGTTTGTACCAAAGGTAATGACATTTTTATGTGGTTGTCTCTCCTTAAAGGTAAAGATTACTTTTGATTATTAAAAATATGCAATATAAATATACAGAATAAAAATAATGTTTTGTAACAGAGGTTAAATAAACTAGAACTTACATGACCAAGTCCAAAATAGTTGTTTTGCTAAGACTGAGAGATATCTAATTAGCTAATTATCCAATTTTGTTTAAACATAAGTTGAAAAGATCAATCACTTGCTAAAAAAAATACGTTGAAATTTAGATTATAGGAAAATTTTTCATTTTGCTGTTAATTTTATGAAAATGTATTAAAATTATCTTTTTCACTCTTTTTTTAGATTTACATATAGCCATAATCATATTGTTACGAACTACGTATTAATTACATCTTTTTTGCCTGATAAAGTAAAAATTATTTAATATTAATTAACCAATAAGTTTTTCTTATCTTAAAAACCCAATTAATTAGACTTTTTTTTCGTTTTGGTTAACCTTCCCTTAACACCTACCGATAGATATTATTGTTCAATTTCATTTTGCCCCCTTTTGCTATGAGCCAAAGACAAAAATGGTAATTCTGCTGTGCCTATCTTCTCTTCTGTTGTAACTTGTCAAAGTAGAAAGGCACTCTCTTGGTGTGGTTGCTTGAAGGGTTCTCTTTCCCCCCCCACCCACTTCCCCTCCCTCCCTTCATGGTATTTCTTTGTGTTGTCAGCTTCTCCTTCCTCTTCTTCTCCTGGTCGGGAACTCCGGTCTCCTTAATGGCAAGAGACATTGCCTTTTTCGGTCGGTGTCGGATTGCTGATCTTCTTTCCCTGACTGGCGACGTAGATATCGGAGGAGATAAAATGCACTTTCTCCCATTCTCCTATTGGATCTCTTGGAAACGCCGCCTTTTGTTTAGGTTCCAAATCGCCAATGTTTGGAACATTGAAATGTCAGCAAAAAATGAAAATAAAAAAAAATAAAATCTCACTTGCGATTACAGGAAGACCTTTTAGATAAGGAGTTGAAAGAGATCTTGGGAGATTATGAATGGTAGAAGGGAGAAAAATCATAAGTTAATGTTACAAACCCCGTTACTTTTCTCATTTTTTTTTTTTTACATAAAACTTCACACTGGATCCTTTTCTAAAAACTTAAAAAACCTCACTGTGCAGGATTTGGCCTTTTGGTTGTAATAATAACAAAATGTGAATCATTTCTTAAAGGTATTCAGCATGAGGGAAGGAAACTAGATTGGAGCGAGTGGAAAATAAAATCTTACTTTTATAAAATGTTCGAAATTTTCACTTGAAAGGGGAAAATGTCATTCAAGTGGCGTCTTAGCATAAAAATCAGAAGGCATTTCTTAATTGGATGTCTAAAACGAATGTCGTATTGTCGATATTTCACTGAAATCGTATAGATGTATGTAGATACTTTTCTCCATACAGTAAAGTTTATTAATATATTTTTCGTTAACAGCTTCTTGTATTGTCAACACTCGACGGAAGTATGATTAGATTCGGCAAACGAAGTGATAAGTCTTCGATTTCGCGACCCTATTTCAAAAAAAGTTTTGATTTGAAACGTGGGCGACAATTTTCCCTACTCTGGCACTAGCGGGATTATGTCGGTGACGAGTAAGTCACTAATTTGCAAATAAATGATCCAATAGAAGATATTGAAAACCAAAAAGAAGACAGGGAACGCAACGCGAGAGTATTTATCAATGTCACTGGGGCTTATCATGTAGTCCCCGTGGAGAAGCAGCGCCTCTGGAAAATCCTATTATACAGAATAAAAAAAAATGTAGAAAGAGAAAAAATTAATTAGAATGAGCTCATGAGATAAGTTCACATCTAGTAAATTGAACAGAGCATGCAAAAAATGGGAAGAGAATTTAAATACCTAGATGAAAGAAAGTAGCATTAAAGCAAAAATGAGGAAGTATGTTGATTTAAGGATTTTAATGTATTTAATGTTCAGATTTCTGCGTCGCAGTTTCTACATCATGTCATCATACGTGATCTAGAGAAGTTTTATTTTTATGGGCACAACATAATTTTCATGCGGGATTTTATAAAAGACTTAAACTTATGCAATGTATTTTTAAGTATGAAATTCATAAAAGTTTTAAATTAATTATCGTCTTTTAGCATACTAGGCAAACTTTGTGAGAAAATCTCTTCAACAACATTTATACATTTATTCTTTTCAGTATAAAGCGTAAACTCTGAAGACACGGATTGCAGTTGCAATAATACTGATCCGATAACCACAGTGATAATAAAATTCCGAATCGAAACTAATATGGTGCATGAGAAGCCTGGATACCACAAAGTTTGGTCGCGTTGGATTCCAAAAAGTCTGACACCAGAACAGACCGGCAACAGAATGGCGTGCAGTCTGCAACATCTGAAGCGGTACAACCAGGAGGAAAATGAGTTCTGAATGGCATTGTCACCAGAGATGAGTCCTGGGTCTTATATTTCACACCTGAGACTAAATCTGCAAGCGCTGTGTGGAAACATCTACATTGTCAGGTTCGCAAAAAAATCAAAGTTTTTCCTTCACCTCGGAAGATTATGCTTACAGATTTTTGAGATATGCAAGGTATCTTACTCGCAGAGTAAACCGTCAACGCCGCTACCTATTGTAAAACGTTGACTAAACTGCGGCGTGCTATTCGGGATAAGCGACCCGAAAGAGGAAACCATGCTTGGCTTCTTCATGATAACGCACGCCAGCCCGCTTATGGCTAACATCGTCAAAGCAAAACTGGTCCGTTTCGGTTGGGAGGTTCTGGACCATCCAGCCTATAGTCCGGACTTCCACCTCTTTGGCACCATGAAGGGATTTATGGGTGATAAGATGTTTGAGATTGACGGAATTCTATGAGCGGGGTATTCTGAAACTGGTGCAGCGTTGGGAGAATTGCCTAAACCGTTAAAATGTCTATGTGGTAAAGTAGATAAAGGCGTGTAATTTCAGTTGCACATAGCTGTTTACCAGTATGTTTAGTAATTTTCTTTGAAAAAATAAATGGCGTTACTTTCTGATATCACCTCTTTGTTTCGGTTCGAAATTTTATTATCACTCCGTGAAGTTCACTAGTCAGTGCTGTTAAGTACCGAAGAATGTTTATGTATCTTCGATTCGATTCTAAGAGTTTTCTGTTTGGTATGTTCTATTTGTTGAAAAGATTTAATGAAATATTAGATATAACATTTCCATCATATAAAATATTTAATAATCAATTTAAGACTTAGTAAAATAACTATATCCTGCTCGACAATGATATTAATTCACACTAGGAGAGAATCATGAATTGGAATAACGTTTGAAAAGATGAATTTAAAAATTCTTTTTATTTCCAAACTAATTACGTGATATTTCGGCGATATCAAAGGCAAGCAGAAATTTCTTTCAAAAATCTCCGGGCAACACGCGAAATTCTGTGAATAAATTAATTTTCAGCCAAATAATCAAATATGCCATCTACGTATGAAGGATGTTTGTTTATCCGAATGCTCCTAATATTTCATAAAGAAATCTTGAAAATTTCAATAAGCGCAATTATGTTATTGATCATTAACATTCCACATGCTTCACAAATCCGTAATTCTAATTTGTTCACAAATGTTATACTCCTCGCTCAGAAAGCAATCTTCTTTAATACTTACTTATAGAATGGAAATCATCATAGATATTTCCTACTTATTAAGTACCGAAAGGTGCTTTATGCTATCACTGTGGGGAAACGTGTCTGTCTGTCTGTCTGTCCGTCTGTCTGTCTGTGTGTCTGTCTGTCCGTCTGTCTGTCTGTAACTCTAACTTCTCCGAGGCTATGAAAGATTTTCAAAATCTGTTTTCGTCAGTCGATGAATATAGTTCATGGCACGAACCAGTTACAAATATTATCTAAATCTGTTCAATATCACGTGCACAAATGGTACCAATTTACGGCCCCTCCTAGCAATTTTCAATGGCGAGATATATTAAGTAATATATCAAACAAATCATAATGACAAGATAGAAGCGGATATAAATTACTATTTTCGCCAAGTAATAAATATGGTTCCGGGAATGAACCATTTTGAAAATGGTTGAAATCGAAACAATGACACGTCCTCTAATAGTACCCTTATGACACCCTCAAAAATTTTCAGTGCTAAAATATGGCATGTAATGTATCAAACGACTTGGAATGAGTTGTAATGAATGAATATAACGTAAAATTAACGATATTCGAAATTGGTTTCAAGGAACCTGGTTTAGTGGAACCATTATGGTTTATTGGAACTTTCAATGCTAAAATATAGCATGTAATATATCAAACGACTTGGAATGAGGTGTCATGAATGAATACAACGTAAAATTAATGATAGTCCAAATTGGTTCCAAGGAACTTGGTTTAGTGGAACCATTACGGTTCATTGGAACTCTCAATACTAAAATATGGCATGTAATATATCAAACGACTTGGAATGATGTGTCATGAATGAATATAACGTAAAATTAATGATAGTCGAAATTGGTTCCAAGGAACCTGGTTTAGTGGAACACTTATGGTGTTCATGGGAACTTTCAATGCTAAAATATGGCATGTAATATATAAAACAACTTGGAATGATGTGTCATGAATGAATATAACGTAATATTAATTTTAGTCAAAATTATTTCAAAGGTACCTGGTTTAATGGTATCATTATGGTCGATTAGAAACTGCCAATGTTAACATAGGGCAGTTTAAAAATATAGTTCCGCGAATGGTTTAGTTTAACCTTTCGGTACATGGTTATGTCATTCCTTAATGGTTTATTCATTTACTTTTTTCTTTTATTTGTATTTTTTTATTATTTTATTTTATCCCCCCACACACTCTTCGCCTATTGGCAAGATGTTTCCCCTTGGGTTTCCTTTTGTTTCATTGGCCCTTTTTAGCATATTTTCATAGAAAAGTGCTTATATGATAGGTTTGGCCAGATGTTCGGTCTTCCGTCCGTCCCTCTGTAGACATTCCAACAACGCATTGCGTCGCAATGGGGAGAGTAGGCGTAGTAAGAGACGAATCATCATCGCATTGGGGAAAACAAGTGCTGTGCAATTCGTATCGGCTCTGCGTGTGCTCTATACGTTGTTGGGATTATGTGCTCTATAGAAAGTGAATACATGTATCAGTGCCGATTACCTAAGCCAAAGAAATTTCTTTATTAGTGGGAGCTTATTAATTAGTATCATTACTTGAAAACGAAATAACTTTTTCCCGTTCTGTTTTCACCAATCGATAAAATAAGACAGGGCACGTTTGAAGGTGAGATAGTCGGAATAGTTACAATAGAACGTGGTGTACTGGTACCATTAGGATACCCCCTTAAAAATTATCAATGCCAACATATGTCATATAATATATCAAACAATTCGTAACGATGTGTCATTAATAATTAATGATACTCGGATTTGGTTAGTTGTACGTATTCTAATGGTACCATATAATTCCATTGGAAACTTGCCGTGCTAAGATATGGCATGTAATATATTAAATAACTTGTAAAGACGTATCATAAGTGAATATAACGAGGAATTAATGAGGCTCGGAATTGGTTTCAGTAGTACGTAATCTAATGGTATTATTACAGTACCATTGGGGACTTTCAATAATAAGATATAACATGTAATATATCTAACAACTCGTAAGTCCATAGTTATTGTTATCCATATTTAATTGCTATCAAGGCAAATTGATGTTAGGTCTAAGATTATCAGTATTTGAATTCTGTTAGGCATATTGTTGTCAAAGGTAATTGCTAGTAGCTAATCGCTCGCTTCAACAGTTTATTTAGCAATGGGATATGAAGAAAAATAGGCGCTTACACAAAACGGTTCAACAATTGACGCCCACTTTGTTTAGCATTATCGTAGGAATGCTTATAAATTAAAGAACTTTTATTTGTACGAATATATAAAGAATTACCTCATTCTCCATTTAACCTTTCGGAACTCAGTTGTATTCGTTTAAATTCTCTTTTTACGTTAGTTTCATTATTTAGGAATTTACAATCTAGTTTTCATATTTTTAGTTTTGTCTAAAGTGTTTTAAAATGCAGGTTTGTTCTTGGTATCCATGGCTGATGTCTGGTTACAATAAACGAAAATGTGCTCATTTTATCTGCCATGGCGGTTTTGTCCCTGAGCCTTTTTGGTTTGTTTATTTTTACCGTGTGTAATATCCCTTTCGCTTAACCAATGGTAGATATTCTTATCCCCCCCCTTAGTCTATATATTCTCTACCTTTAAGGTTTTATTTTCTTTTTGTGTTTCTCCGCTGAAAATAGCTACCTTGTACCCAAAATTCATATTCAATTATTCTCCTTGTGGATTAGAGGTTTTTCTTTATGGTTGTTCCATTCCACAGTAATTGCTTATCGTTTGCTTTGATCATCTCTAATTTTCCTAAAAGCACCGTGCGAGCCACATATTTGCGATATTATCTAGCATGTGATAACTTCTAAATAGCAAGTGCGATGCTTTTCAACCAGCTTAGACCACAGCTGTGTTATGATACCATTGAATGCGATATTCTTAGTTTACTATTTGACCAAACAGTCACTCTTCAAACCTAAAATCTAATGTCCTTTGGCTAAAATACCAGATCCTGGATATTCCATGATACTTTATTCTAGATGTGTGTAATTTCTAACTTTGTCGTGAAAATTAAATCGCACATTTCCCTGTTAATCGCGTCTCTATTAATTTGAACCCTAATTTCTTTGACCGATTCTTACGGCCGTATTCACCACCTAGGATTAAAGTGCGAGTTGGGCAACCTAGAGTTAAACCTTAGCACGTGACTCTCGTTATCCAATAGAGAAACGTTAAAACACCATCTCTCGCCTTAACTCTAACCTTAACTCTCAGATTAACCCGAGGTGGTGAACACGGCCGTTAGTGAAATAATTTTAATGCCAAGCACGTATGCATAACTTTCAGTACAAATCATACAATGGATAGATACAACCCCTGAAAAAAAAATTCGTACCTGTTCAATGTACTTGTTCAATGTTCCGAAAATATGTTTATTTTCGGTAGATAAAGAAGGTTAACATTGAGTTGAAGATAATACATAATTGTGAAAGATTTCCGCTATTACAAGCAAACGGAACTATTATCAAATGTGTCATGCATTACCGGCACAGTTCATGTTGTTTGAAAGGTACCTGGAAAAATATTCTTATCACTGCAGGGTTGGAAAAATATATTCGTTTTACTTTCCATTCTTACAACTTTGTTTTAAAAGGTTCTCTCCCCCTACGATAACATGAGGTACTCCGAAGTATTGACAATTTGCAAGCGCAATGAACGTGAAAAATAGGTAATACTCATTTGAGTAAGGGAAGTAACATGGCGCCACGAAAACATCATAGTGAGACGTTTAAACAAGCAATTATTGAGCAGATACAAAGGGGAAAAGCCAAAAGGACGTATCTGAAAGGATGAACTTTCCTTGAACTACTATCATCTATATTATATGGAAGAAGATCCAGGAGAGAGGAAATGTGCAAACCCTATCTCTCTCGGGACGTTCACGAGCAACGTTACAGAGGGATGATCAAAGATTGAAGTCGCTGTACAAGATAATGAGAAGAATGCCTTCAAAGAACATGAACATAGAGTGGTCCAACTCAAGTGTACATGTTTCAGATCATACCTTCCTGAGATAAGATATCATTACAATAAAGCTAAAATCTTATGAAGAAGCACATGCGAGACCAGGTAACATGGGCCAAACAGCATAGAGATTGGACGGTGGACACGTGGGCTCGTGTAATATTCAGTGATGAATGTAGCATATGCATTGGATATGGAGATGATGCTGAAAAACTCCGAGGAGAGCCTCATGCCAGTTGTCTATTTTTCCAAACCAAATTCCCCAGTCTCTGATAATATGGGGAGGCATGTCGTCCAAACGACTAGGACGATTATGTATTTTGAAAGGTACAATGAATGCTTCCGTATATTGCTCGGATCTAGATGCCTTCTTAATCCCTACAATCGAAGATCCAGATCCCATATATCAGCATGACAATGCGTCATGTCATACAGCTGCGTCCGTCACCAACTATTTAAACGAAAAAATCATTGAAGTGATGAAATGGACTCCAAACTAACCCGATCCCAACCCGACGAGAATCTGTGGTATTATTAGAATATTTGAAAATAAAGGTTAATGAAACGAAACCCATTAACAAAGAGGAACTTAAAGCGGCGATCATCCAAACATGATCCGAAATTGATTCCAATACCTGTCGGAAACTTGTAGCATCTGCTCCACGACGAATACAAGCACACGGCAGAGCTACCAAATATTAGTAAGTAATGAATGTATGTTCTGTATGTATATACGAATATTTTTTCCAGGTACATTCCAAACAATATGTGCTGTGTAGGTAATGCATGACACATTTGATAATAATTCCGCTTGTTTGTAATAGCGGACATCTTATACAATAAAGTATTATGTAAACCTTCTTTATCTATTGAAAATAAATATATTTTCGGAACATTGAACAGGTGGTCAATTAGATACGAAAACCTTTTTCCAAGGGTTGTATTAGTGACCGCTTTAAAGGGCAACTCCACCCTAATATATAACTTTATTTAAAATGAAAGTTCGAGATATAAATAATAACGTGGTATAAACGAAAAATTTCAAATCGAACGAAAATCATGAAGGTCAAGAGGAAGTGACGTCCTCATTACAGAAGAGGAAATGACGTCCTCAGGGGATTGACTGAAGTGAACAGTCTACCATGGATTTAATTCTATACAAGTGCTTTTTTACGATGATAAGCATGATTTAATTTAATTAGGGATCGCTATGGAAGGGTTTCTCTCTAACAGTTATGGGACTGTTAAAATTAGATCTTTAACAAGAAATTAATCCTCCCGAGGAAAGTATAGAAAATTAGCGGAAGCCCTGTGTTCATCTATTTTTACCCCTTCATCTGTTCTTTTTAACCCCCAAATTTTTATCAAAAAATTGATTTTCTCGAACTTAGTATTTAGAAAATGAAAAAAACCCGATCTTCTTTCCTTTCTCATCATTTTCGAACGAATGGTATATCACATGCCATATGTTGCCATAATTCTAGAGACTAAGTGACTGCTTCCCCCCAGCACTCCGACCCTACTGATACCATTTGGCTCAAACTTCATAATAATGTAGATTTTGCCTAGAGGAATCTGCATATCGAATTCCACTCCTTTACATACCTAAATACCTCATAGATCACTTGGTCCTCTCTAACCTCCACCCCCGTAATTCCGACCCCAGTAGACCAATCAAATCCAAACTAAATAGTGAAAATACACAATCCCATAATAAACTACATTTCGAAATTCAACATTCTAGCTCAAAAATGCAGAAATTATGAAAGGGACGGACGGACGGACAGCCGGACATTGTAAAGCCAGTAATTATTATTATAATAAGCTCCATTCTTCCGCTACTTAATAATACTGAAAAGTGTGAATTTTACTTCTACTTTCTCCTCAGTCACTAGAAGATGAACATGATGGAGAATATTTAAAATAATTTCAATAAAAGCTATTTAAACAAAAACGCATAAAAAGATTAGGAACAAGAAGTTAATCCTCCCGAGGAAGGTATAGGAAAGTAGCGGAAGCCCTGATATCATCTATTTTTACCCGTTTATCTCACTTTTTAACCCCCTCCTCAATTTTTTAAATCGAAAAATTGATTTTCTCGAACGTAGTATTTAGAAAGTGTAAAAGAGCTCTATCTTCTTTCGTTTCTCATCATTTCCGATCGAATTATATATCACATGTCATATGTTCCCATAGTTCTAAAGGCCAAGTAACTGCCACCGCCACAACTCCGGATCTTGGCCCAAACAGAGATCTTGGCCCAGTAATGGAGATCTTGCTTAGAGGAATCTGCACACCAAATTTCACTCTTTTTTATGCATAAATACACGTAGACCTTTTAGTCACCTCTAATTTCCTCCCCCGAAACGCCGACCTCTGTGGGCTAATCAAAACCAAACTAAACAGTGAAGCTGCACATGCCCATAGATTAAGTTACATTCCGGATTTCAACCTTCTACCGCAAAAAATGCAGAAATTATGAAGGGGACGGACAGACGGACATTGTTCTAAAATGTTCAACTTTTTTCAGTCTCGGAAATAAAATGTGCCATTTTTTTAATGAATTTCACATGCTGAATTCAAATATCATCGAAAATTGTCAACTGGCTCTAGTTTTCAAGCAAACGGAAAGTTAACGTTTTTCAACTATGGGTAATACGTACGAGCTCGTACTTAATGCTCTAAAACTGAATACTTATGTATACAGGGTGTAACTAAAGATGTGTTACAAACTTTGGGGAATGATAGAACTGGTCAAAATAAGCATTTTTTGTTCTATGAACATTGGTCCACAACTGCATCGTTTAAGAGTTATAGCCACTGTTCAAAACGACGTCTTCAGCATCAATGCAGGCTTATGACACACCCCTTTCTGAATTATGGCATGGTCATGTAAATTTTTAAAGTAACATGACCACACCATCACATTACCATGCAAGCAGATCCTGCACGCTAAAAAATCTAACGTGTGTGATCGCATCCGGATATGGACTACACCTTTAACGAGTGCACTGACATGTTGTTAGTGTACGGTGCTGCAGACGGTAATGGAAGGGCTGCTTGTCGTCTGCACAGACGGCAGTTTCCACAACGTCGTCAGCCAGCTCACACAATGTTTGCTCGGCTTGTGCGACGTCTACGAGCAACAGGAAGTGTAGCTGTGATGCGTGGAGAGCATGGTCGCGCTCGCACCCGTCGTACCGCTCAATTCGAAGAAGCTGTGCTTCGTAGAGTTCACGAAAGACCAACATGTAGCACCCGTGCGCTTGCACACATCACGAACACAGATCACATCTCTGTTTGGCGAGTTCTGCATGACCAACTGTTTCATCCGTTTCGTATGCAACGAGTGCAAACATTTGGAGCTGCTGACTTTGCACCACGTATGGCATTCTGCAGATGGTTTCTTGCACGTTGTAGAGAGGAACCAGCATTCCCACAGCAGGTACTGTTCACTGATGAAGCAACCTTCACCAGGGAAAGCATTTTCAACCACCAGGATATCCATGTTTGGGACCGTATTAACCCACATGCCATTTCGACAAGGCGCTTCCAGCAACGATTTTCTGTCAACGTGTGGGCTGGTATTGTTGGCAATCGCCTCATTGGGCCGTACATTCTCCCAGCTCGTATGAATGCACAAACCTACCTCGTCTTTCTTCAGGAGGTGCTGCCTGAACTGTTGGATGACATACCTCTTTAACATCCGTCAAGTAATGTGGTTCCAACATGATGGTGCACCTCCACATTTCTCACAGCATGTCCGGGCCTTCCTCACTGATACGTTTGGCGATCATTGGATTGGACGGGGTGGTCCAGTTACCTGGCCGCCACGATCACCAGACCTAACACCATTGGATTTCTTTGTGTGGGGCCACCTAAAGTCCCTGATCTACGAAACAATGGTTAATTCAGTGGAGGAACTCATCGCACGATTGGCTGTAGCAGCAGACAACATCAGGGACTCCCAGCAGATGCGGCAACGGGTGTCTTGCAACGTACAGCGACGAATGCAAGCCTGCATTGACGCTGAAGGGCGTCATTTTGAACAGTTGCTATAACTCTTAAACAATGCAGTTGTGGACCAATCTTCATAGAACAAAAAATGCTTATTTTGACCAGTTCTATCATTCCCCAAAGTTTGTAACACACCTTTAGTTACACCCTGTAGATCCGTATCCTTCCACAAACGTAAAGCTAAATGATATTGGCCTTTAATATTGGAATAGTATATTTGTATATGTTTCTCAAGGAAAACTAAATTAGTAAAGTAAGTTTAAAAGTTTATAATTCTCACTAGTTTGGTCTTCAACTTGTGTCACTTCGGCTACTTTTGGTTTGTCTCTTGTATTTTTTATACTTTTTATATGCCTTAAATCATTAGTTGATTGCTTATATCATGGAAACTAGAGCAAATCAGCATTTTTAAATGTACTTTTCGTTTCCAGCACCCCAAAAATTATGTAAGATCAGCTGTTTTCATGCCAACAACTTTTTATCCGTAGAAAAGTGTAATCAACAGAATTTTGACTTTTGAATTGCTCTTACATAATAAGTGATTCAATTTGACGTATCTATAGCTCGGGACAGGTTAACCTTGCAATGAAGGAACACGTACAATGTGAAATCTTTGTATCAATGCGAGGAGTAATTAAAGAAGATGGAAGTAGATAGTAAGAAAAACTTACTCTAGAGAGAATACAATTGCTTGCTATAGAATTATTTGGATATCGTTCACGCAATCTTACGTAAACATTTACAACTAATTGTTTATTCGACTTGTTGAAGGCGTGCGACTTGAATAGCGACGGCGTGGCAGCCATGATAAGAAATAGTTCCGAAAAGATGGAAACGCATACATTATTAAAAAATAAAAAGTATGAAAAGATCTGGCAAGTGATGTGTTAAGTTTTTAAAATATGAAGAGTAAATAATAGTAAGCAAAAATTTTAGTGGGATATATTTACTTTATAATTTTATTTTTAAAAAATGCTAGGAACTATCGCTGCCTTATCGCTGCCCGTACTTGATTCTTCAGTGCAAGGTTAACCTGTCCCGAACTATAGTTAGAAATTTCATATCTCCTTCCCCAAAAATACATGCTTCCTGACTGAATATCACTCTTCTTAATTTAAATTCTTTGCTTCTAATTAACGCATTAGCCACGATATTAAATTAATTATTGCCTTAATTTTGTTTTGGATTTTATACAATTTAATCATTAGGCTTTGATGAACTTTTTCTCAAATCCGTAAAATTATTAAATCTTAATTAAAATGCTTCATAAACTTTTAATGAAAGCATACTTTTTTGGATAGGAAAGTACGTTGTTGTAATGTATTTAATTTTCCCTAGCGATATAAACTATCTTCTGTATACGTGTATTTCTTTCATTGAAAGAAATTAAACATGCTCACGAAAATTTCTTCAGAAAATTATCCATAATTGAATTTTTAATATACAGGGTGTTTACTTTGAAGTGATCCACTAAACATCTACAAATCTAATAAAATTGTCAAAAATCTAATAATACTATTAGAAAGCGAGGTTGCGCAGTCTGATACTCACGTCAAATTTGAACTTTGACTTCTTTAAAGGGTCAAATCATAACGTAACTTTTTAACCATGTAAGATATAACAAAAGTGGCAATGGAAAATTTGTAGAACACCCGTGTTTACCCCTAATTACCATTTTTAAATAATTTATTTCTTAATTTTTAGAGGGGGGAAAGCCTATTTAATTAAGGCAGCTTATTGAAACAGGACCTATAGCTGAACTTCACAAACATAAATATTTGAAACCATCTAACCCCTTGAAAGAAAGCAGGACCAACAGTTGAGGATGGATTTTTGTAACTTTATGCTTGCTAAACTAGACGTCAACAGCCATTTTATAATTACATTCTCTAAAGTGATGAGTCTACGTTCACTTAAGATGGTATTATAAATAACCATAATTTACATTTCTGATCACAAACCAATCCACACTTTAACAGGAAAACAAACCATCAATACAGAGGGTCAACTAACGTCTGTTGTGGGGTGTATAATTCGAAGGTAATTGGTCCAACTTATTACGAGGATACATTGACTGGTGCACGATATGCTAACCTTATTATTCAAATTTGTGATTGGGCAGAAAGTTTTTCATTGGCTTAACTTCATCAAGTATGGTTCCAGCAGGATGGGGCACCACCCACAGAATGCTAAAGTGTCACAACTCTTGAGAAGTGCTTTTGGAACAAATTGAATATGACAGTTTGGTCCTGTTCGGTGCCCCCAAGATCATCTGATTTGACTCCCGTGGATTTCATTTTTTGGGTTTATGTGAAGGATGCTATGTATCAACCTCCTCCCAGAGACTTGGATGAGTTGAAAACCTGAATTCAATACGCATGTACAAACATTTCTCGTACAATA